>JAMPIV010011237.1:42500-593125 GCA_024509875.1 Oreohelix idahoensis | reverse complement strand
TCCCCCCCCCCCCCCCCCCCCCCCTATATATATGTTCTTGTGGAGTCTGGAATCTCTAAATCCAAATGTCCGTTTTTGATAACCTTTATTTTCTGCTCTCTGAGTTCAATTCTAATGATGTTAAATATCTTGTGCATGAGAGTGTGTGCGCATGGGAGACTGTGATGATGATGAAGGTGAAGTATGAACTATTAATTACCTCCTATCTTCCTATCATCTTCTAGGAAAATCTTCTGATTTTATTAATCAGTTATGCAAAGAATTATTTAAAACTATCTTTCGCACATTTTAGCTGTGAGGTTAAAATAAACAAAAATTAAGAAAATGTATTAATAATCTGTATAAGATCTACTAACCTTCTTTTCCCTTCGCAAAATCCTTTAAGAACACAATTCATCACAGAACTGAATTATATCCACTCTGAATAAACACGTGTATTAGGCTAGGCGTTTTGGGGTTTTATCTCTTCCTCACAATGTAAAAACTGGACTCCTTCCTAGAGCAAGCTACGCAGTAGATTATATTTCTGGAAGTCCAATGTGTGTTTCTGGGATCCGACATCTAGCTCCGCCCATACCAACCAATCCTTAATAGCCCCGCTGGTCACTCATTCACAGGATCGCACTTGTCCGCTGTCAGTCCAAACGTGGGTGTGGGTTGACAAACAGGTATGGAGATAATTGGCGGGCTAATGCAAAAGTGCTGTCAAATTGCTGTCACCTACTCTCTGATTGTTTATTGTTCACCTGGCCAAGCTGGGCGTCCAATGTGGTAACCCAACGCTTGTCTGAACAGCGGCCGACCAAAGATAACACCATTACAGCATGAGACGTTTTCATCTGGCCAAGCTGGACGTCCAATGTGGTGACACAGAAATTACCGCATGCCCAGATGTCTGATTGGGATGACCAGATGTGTTTTCACCAGATTTATCACGATGCAATGTGGGCTTCAAACGATAATGTCAGGTATGGGGACTTAATCAAAGGACTTTATTTCCCCCGATGAAAGAACAAATGTGGTTCTCTAGATACCGGTCGCGAGTAATCACAACGATGAAATAGCAAATATTGGATAGCAAATGTGGGGTGAAAGAACAAATGTAGGAGAAAATACAATACGAGAGATGTAGGAAAAGATAGAGCAATAAGGCCTTTGCGCTCGTTTAATCACAAAACCCAAAGCGTGAATAGTTCTCTTTTCAGGATTTGAGAGACTCCGATACAGTTTATCACGCTTAGCTTCTCTGCAGAAATATTTATACATCTTCACTGCCATTGTATGCAGTGTAAGGAACGTGACTTTCATACCCATTGTATTACAGACCTAGAATACCGCAAGATACGCCTATGCACTGTAATACACAATCAGTAGAACGGTAACTGAACACACTGGAAGGATCAATGTAAGGTGCAAAACAGTGCGTTAGTTAGCCGATACACCGGGAAAATCATTTGAAATGCGTTCAAGATGTTAAATCGAAATAGTTCACAAATATGAAGGGGTAAGCCCTCTCAATACATGGTTGGACTAGGAGGTGGTCGATTTTGTATACTTTAAATAAAAAAAATTTAAAACCATAAGTTTTTTAACGAGGAAAAAAATGTCCCCCTTGGGACATAGCGATCATTAGGACATATGCAAAGTTGCAACAATTACGATCAAGTGGTTGCAGAGATATTGAATATTAAACAGCGGCAAACATTGTGAAACGCACTATAGTAACTAATTATTATAAAACATAAGAAATTACTATTAACTACTATAGAAAGTAAACAGTGCAGTTACGACATTTCATAGTTAATAAAAAAAACGAGATACATTGAGTATAGGATGACATAAAACGAAACTGAAACTATGTCAAGCTTTGCATACTAACGCTACTTTCGGCGGGAGTTGCCATAGCAAATAGTGACGTAAATGGGAATAGCATTACTCCCTGTAAGATCGCTTGATAGAATGACCAGTAAATAAATTAATAAAATAATAGTTTATCCAATGAAACGGTAGCTAGAATCGCGCACTACCGAAAGACGCCCAGAATAATTTTCTGGTAGTCAGAACCTTGCACATAGGACGTGATTTTAACTGTGCGGGGAAGGTATTTGGCGCCACCCCCGGTCTGTCACATAAGTCCTGGCTCCTCCGCTGAGATATTCAACAAGAACCTCAATGTATTTCCTTACTCTTCAATTATTTGCAGACTCGAGAAAGTATTTTCTTCATGTTCAAGAAAAATCTGTATGAAATAGATTTTCTTGCTTTGTGGTACACAAGTAAGTACGATTCGCACGAACATTTTTATTTCAGCAAATGCCTAAGAAATGCTATAATCAAGTAAAGCAACGAATGAAGCCAGTATTTATAAATATAAAGCAAGTAGAGGGTCTTACACCCAAAGTGCCATATATGAGTGTACCTTCAATAGAGAAGATTGAAGAAGATAAGGAACATTATAATTCCTGCTGGATAGAAATAAGAAAGGGACAACTTATCAAACATGAAATGGATTCGATGTCTGAAAACCAATATAACTTCTGAATTTGTACAAATGTTGCTGTTATGTGGAAACTTCAATGGTTAAATAAAACTTGATATTTTATCAAAGAAGTTACCGAGGATTCTTTACAGTTGAGCTAGACCCTTAATTGTGAACCTGTCCCAAGTGTTGTACTGTATCAATCATCATCACCATTACTATTTCACATCTTTACAGTTGAGCTAGACCCTTAGTTGTGAACCTGTACCAAGTGTTGTACTGTATCAATCACCATCCCTACTACTATCTCACATCTAAAACAACATAAGAGGAACGAACCAACGTGGGTCCAAATAGATTGAAACCAAGAAATTAATACCTCTGGCGGACTTTAAGCCAGTCAACTACTAACTGGGAATACACAGATAAAACCTCACCATTAACCCAAATCAATTAGATATAAACCATTAACACTGCCACATAACGTGTTAAATGATGCAATACCCAGTCCTTTTTAACTGACGCTACCACACAACAACGTTACTTAGACCAACAGTTGATAAATGAGTTACGATGACAGCAGGCTTCATTTTTAACGTAGAACTTTATTTGCATAAGCCATCGTAAAATAGGCCAAATGCTGACTCTTGACAACCTCTGTAAAATAATATTCCCAACCTTCCACATGAGGTTGGCATACTTGTACAACAAGATTCAGTAGGTAATATTTCAGTCTCTCTCGCTGCTTCAGTTATCATTACTGTCTCTAGAGGCTATTGGGACCTCACTATGAGAACCACCGTTGTCATCATTTGATCTGCCATCTATCTCTTCGTATGTAAACACTCGTTTCTCTTATGCTCTGACATATTCTTATGCATCCGCCGTGGTGTATCTCAATGAAACTGGCCTCACCGCCAGTGGTGTAAATTTACGAAGTCTATCTTCTAACTCAAGACTATCGGCTGTCTACTGTTCTTCTCATTTACCTAAAAGTTCATCGATGTGTATTGTGTAAACTCTACATACCTGGTATCTCGAAATACACAAATTTCTCTCTCTCTCTCTTGGAAACACTGACATCTCGTCCTCAGAATAAATAAAACTGTCATACACAAACGTGGCAAATATCGAGAGACTTCTGCGCGATAGCACAGTTTTTCTGCCACCGCAGAAGCAACCAATATACATTGGCTTATCGGCCCGATGGAACTTCTACTCGTTACCACTTCTAGAAGCTAACTCTATCACTTCTTGGAACAAACTAATTTAATTTCAAACGTCGATTTACAACGACGACTATTTCCGAACACCCCAGAACACTTTGTCTGACAAACAACTCACAAGAACATAAATTCCACGTGCATAGTTCCCCTCGCTCACCTTTCCAAAACCAGACGAAAACAAAACAACAACATCCTCAACGAAGGGATGTAAACACAACTCTTGACTCTCTCTCTCTCTCTCTCTCTCTCTCTCTCTCTCTCTTCCTTCTATCGATTATTCCCCTTAGACTACTAATTAAAAGTCAGCTAATCTCATACAATAACTCTAACCGAATTTTCCCTCTTAATCAACCTAACGGTTACAAGTCATCAATGTGGAATTGATGACAAGAACCAGACAAGTGGCAACGGAACAAGAGTTGAGAAGGAGACGCTGGCGATGGATAGAACACAGATTGAGAAACATGTTGATAGCATTACAAGGCAGTCCTTGTTCTGGAATCTACAGGGAAAGAGGCAGAGGTAGACCAAAAACACATGGAGAAGAGAACTGGAGACATAAGTGAAAATGATGATGACTTTACCAACTGCAGCGTCCAGCTTTTTATGTGATCGTGTCTTTTAATTAATGGCCTCCTGTAGTGTTCAGGAGCCTGTGGCGGGCTACCACTCCCTCATCCATGTCGTACAAGCATACTAATATGAGGTTGTGCATGAGGCTGACAACCTCATCATGTAAAACACAGTGCTACAGAAATCACCTTGCCATAGTATGTCAATGCTTTGTGCATGAGGCTGACAACCTCATCATGTAAAACACAGTGCTACAGAAATCACCTTGCCATAGTATGTAAATGCTTTGTGCATGAGGCTGACAACCTCATCATGTAAAACTCAGTGCTACAGAAATCACCTTGCCATAGTATGTAAATGCTTTGTGCATGAGGCTGACAACCTCATCATGTAAAACACAGTGCTAGAGAAATCACCTTGCCATAGTATGTAAATGCTTTGTGCATGAGGCTGACAACCTCATCATGTAAAACACAGTGCTACAGAAATCACCTTGCCATAGTATGTAAATGCTTTGTGCATGAGGCTGACAACCTCATCATGTAAAACACAGTGCTACAGAAATCACCTTGCCATAGTACGTAAATGCTTTGTACATGAGGCTGACAACCTCATCATGTAAAACACAGTGCTACAGAAATCACCTTGCCATAGTACGTAAATGCTTTGTACATGAGGCTGACAACCTCATCATGTAAAACACAGTGCTACAGAAATCACCTTGCCATAGTATGTAATTGCTTTGTGCATGAGGCTGACAACCTCATCATGTAAAACACAGTGCTACAGAAATCACCATGCCATAGTATGTAAATGCTTTGTGCATGAGGCTGACAACCTCATCATGTAAAACACAGTGCTACAGAAATCACCTTGCCATAGTATGTAAATGCTGTGTGCATGAGGCTGACAACCTCATCATGTAAAACACAGTGCTACAGAAATCACGTTGCCATAGTATGTAAATGCTTTGTGCATGAGGCTGACAACCTCATCATGTAAAACACAGTGCTACAGAAATCACCTTGCCATAGTATGTAAATGCTTTGTGCATGAGGCTGACAACCTCATCATGTAAAACACAGTGCTACAGAAATCACCTTGCCATAGTATGTAAATGCTTTGTGCATGAGGCTGACAACCTCATCATGTAAAACACAGTGCTACAGAAATCACCTTGCCATCGTATGTAAATGCTTCGTGCATGAGGCTGACAACCTCATCGTGTAAAACACAGTCCTACAGAAATCACCTTGCCATAGTATATAAATGCTTTGTGCATGAGGCTGACAACCTCATCGTGTAAAACAGTGCTACAGAAATCACCTTGCCATAGTATGTAAATGCTTTGTGCATGAGGCTGACAACCTCATCATGTAAAACACAGTGCTACAGAAATCACCTTGCCATCGTATGTAAATGCTTTGTGCATGAGGCTGACAATCTCATCATGTAAAACACAGTGCTACAGAAATCACCTTGCCATCGTATGTAAATGCTTTGTGCATGAGGCTGACAACCTCATCATGTAAAACACAGTGCTACAGAGATCACCTTGCCATAGTATGTCAATGCTTTGTGCATGAGGCTGACAACCTCATCATGTAAAACACAGTGCTACAGATATCACCTTGCCATAGTATGTCAATGCTTTGTGCATGAGGCTGACAACCTCATCATGTAAAACACAGTGCTACAGAAATCACCTTGCCATAGTATGTAAATGCTTTGTGCATGAGGCTGACAACCTCATCATGTAAAACACAGTGCTACAGAAATCACCTTGCCATAGTATGTCAATGCTTTGTGCATGAGGCTGACAATTTCATCATGTAAAACACAGTGCTACAGAAATCACCTTGCCATAGTATGTCAATGCTTTGTGCATGAGGCTGACAACCTCATTATGTAAAACACAGTGCTACAGAAATCACCTTGCCATCGTATGTAAATGTTTTGTGCATGAGGCTGGCAACCTCATCATGTAAAACACAGTGCTACAGAAATCACCTTGCCATCGTATGTAAATGCTTTGTGCATGAGGCTGACAACCTCATCATGTAAAACTCAGTGCTACAGAAATCACCTTGCCATAGTATGTCAATGCTTTGTGCATGAGGCTGACAACCTCATCATGTAAAACTCAGTGCTACAGAAATCACCTTGCCATAGTATGTCAATGCTTTGTGCATGAGGCTGACAACCTCATCATGTAAAACACAGTGCTACAGAAATCACCTTGCCATAGTATGTAAATGCTTTGTGCATGAGGCTGACAACCTCATCATGTAAAACACAGTGCTACAGAAATCACCTTTCCATTGTATGTAAATGCTTTGTGCACGAGGCTGACAACCTCATCGTGTAAAACACAGTGCTACAGAAATAACCTTGCCATAGTATGTCAATGCTTTGTGCATGAGGCTGACAACCTCATCATGTAAAACAGTGCTACAGATATCACCTTGCCATAGTATGTAAATGCTTTGTGCATGAGGCTGCAACCTCATCATGTAAAACACAGTGCTACAGAAATCACCTTGCTATAGTATGTAAATGCTTTGTGCATGAGGCTGACAACCTCATCATGTAAAACACAGTGCTACAGATATCACCTTGCCATAGTATGTCAATGCTTTGTGCATGAGGCTAACAACCTCATCATATAAAACACAGTGCTACAGAATAGTATGTAAATGCTTTGTGCATGAGGCTGACAACCCCATCATGTAAAACACAGTGCTACAGAAATCACCTTGCCATAGTATGTAAATGCTTTGTGCATGAGGCTGACAACCTCATCATGTAAAACACAGTGCTACAGAAATCACCTTGCCATAGTATGTAAATGCTTTGTGCATGAGGCTGACAACCTCATCATGTAAAACACAGTGCTACAGATATCACCTTGCCATAGTATGTCAATGCATTGTGCATGAGGCTGACAACCTCATCATGTAAAACACTGTGCTACAGAAATCACCTTGCCATAGTATGTCAATGCTTTGTGCATGAGGCTGACAACCTTATCATGTAAAACACAGTGCTACAGATATCACCTTGCCATAGTATGTCAATGCTTTGTGCATGAGGCTGACAACCTCATCATGTAAAACACAGTGCTACAGAAATCACCTTGCCATAGTATGTCAATGCTTTGTGCATGAGGCTGACAACCTCATCATGTAAAACACAGTGCTACAGAAATCACCTTGCCATAGTATGTCAATGCTTTGTGCATGAGGCTGACAACCTCATCATGTAAAACACAGTGCTACAGAAATCACCTTGCCATAGTATGTCAATGCTTTGTGCATGAGGCTGACAACCTCATCATGTAAAACACAGTGCTACAGAAATCACCTTGCCATAGTATGTCAATGCTTTGTGCATGAGGCTGACAACCTCATCATGTAAAACACTGTGCTACAGAAATCACCTTGCCATAGTATGTCAATGCTTTGTGCATGAGGCTGACAACCTCATCATGTAAAACACAGTGCTACAGAAATCACCTTGCCATAGTATGTCAATGCTTTGTGCATGAGGCTGACAACCTCATCATGTAAAACACAGTGCTACAGAAATCACCTTGCCATAGTATGTCAATGCTTTGTGCATGAGGCTGACAACCTCATCATGTAAAACACAGTGCTACAGAAATCACCTTGCCATAGTATGTCAATGCTTTGTGCATGAGGCTGACAACCTCATCATGTAAAACACAGTGCTACAGAAATCACCTACCATAGTATGTCAATGCTTTGTGCATGAGACTGACAACCTCATCATGTAAAACACAGTGCTACAGAAATCACCTTGCCATAGTATGTCAATGCTTTGTGCATGAGGCTGACAACCTCATCATGTAAAATACAGTGCTACAGAAATCACCTTGCCATAGTATGTCAATGCTTTGTGCATGAGGCTGACAACCTCATCATGTAAAACACAGTGCTACAGAAATCACCTTGCCATAGTATGTCAATGCTTTGTGCATGAGGCTGACAACCTCATCATGTAAAACACAGTGCTACGGAAATCACCTTGCCATAGTATGTCAATGCTTTGTGCATGAGACTGACAACCTCATCATGTAAAACACAGTGCTACAGAAATCACCTTGCCATAGTATGTCAATGCTTTGTGCATGAGGCTGACAACCTCATCATGTAAAACACAGTGCTACAGAAATCACCTTGCCATAGTATGTCAATGCTTTGTGCATGAGGCTGACAACCTCATCATGTAAAACACAGTGCTACAGAAATCACCTTGCCATAGTATGTCAATGCTTTGTGCATGAGGCTGACAACCTCATCATGTAAAACACAGTGTTACAGAAATCACCTTGCCATAGTATGTCAATGCTTTGTGCATGAGGCTGACAACCTCGTCATGTAAAACACAGTGCTACAGATATCACCTTGCCATAGTATGTCAATGCATTGTGCATGAGGCTGACAACCTCATCATGTAAAACACTGTGCTACAGATATCACCTTGCCATAGTATGTAAATGCTTTGTGCATGAGGCTGACAACCTCATCATGTAAAACACAGTGCTACAGAAATCACCTTGCCATATAATGTAAATGCTTTGTGCATGAGTCTGACAACCTCATCATGTAAAACAGAGTGCTACAGAAATCACCTTGCCATAGTATGTCAATGCTTTGTGCATGAGGCTGACAACCTCATCATGTAAAACACAGTGCTACAGAAATCACATTGCCATAGTATGTCAATGCTTTGTGCATGAGGCTGACAACCTCATCATGTAAAACACAGTGCTACAGAAATCACGTTGCCATAGTATGTAAATGCTTTGTGCATGAGGCTGACAACCTCATCATGTAAAACACAGTGCTACAGAAATCACCTTGCCATAGTATGTAAATGCTTTGTGCATGAGGCTGACAACCTCATCATGTAAAACACAGTGCTACAGAAATCACCTTGCCATAGTATGTAAATGCTTTGTGCATGAGGCTGACAACCTCATCGTGTAAAACACAGTCCTACAGAAATCACCTTGCCATAGTATATAAATGCTTTGTGCATGAGGCTGACAACCTCATCGTGTAAAACACAGTGCTACAGAAATCACCTTGCCATAGTATGTAAATGCTTTGTGCATGAGGCTGACAACCTCATCATGTAAAACACAGTGCTACAGAAATCACATTGCCATCGTATGTAAATGCTTTGTGCATGAGGCTGACAATCTCATCATGTAAAACACAGTGCTACAGAAATCACCTTGCCATCGTATGTAAATGCTTTGTGCATGAGGCTGACAACCTCATCATGTAAAACACAGTGCTACAGAAATCACCTTGCCATAGTATGTCAATGCTTTGTGCATGAAGCTGACAACCTCATCATGTAAAACACAGTGCTACAGATATCACCTTGCCATAGTATGTAAATGCTTTGTGCATGAGGCTGACAACCTCATCATGTAAAACACAGTGCTACAGAAATCACCTTGCCATAGTATGTCAATGCTTTGTGCATGAGGCTGACAACCTCATCATGTAAAACACAGTGCTACAGAAATCACCTTGCCATAGTATGTCAATGCTTTGTGCATGAGGCTGACAACCTCATTATGTAAAACACAGTGCTACAGAAATCACCTTGCCATCGTATGTAAATGTTTTGTGCATGAGGCTGGCAACCTCATCATGTAAAACACAGTGCTACAGAAATCACCTTGCCATCGTATGTAAATGCTTTGTGCATGAGGCTGACAACCTCATCATGTAAAACTCAGTGCTACAGAAATCACCTTGCCATAGTATGTCAATGCTTTGTGCATGAGGCTGACAACCTCATCATGTAAAACTCAGTGCTACAGAAATCACCTTGTCATAGTATGTCAATGCTTTGTGCATGAGGCTGACAACCTCATCATGTAAAACACAGTGCTACAGAAATCACCTTGCCATTGTATGTAAATGCTTTGTGCACGAGGCTGACAACCTCATCGTGTAAAACACAGTGCTACAGAAATAACCTTGCCATAGTATGTAAATGCTTTGTGCATGAGGCTGACAACCTCATCATGTAAAACAGTGCTACAGATATCACCTTGCCATAGTATGTAAATGCTTTGTGCATGAGGCTGACAACCTCATCATGTAAAACACAGTGCTACAGAAATCACCTTGCCATAGTATGTCAATGCTTTGTGCATGAGGCTGACAACCTCATCATGTAAAACACAGTGCTACAGAAATCACCTTGCCATAGTATGTCAATGCTTTGTGCATGAGGCTGACAACCTCATCATGTAAAACACAGTGCTACAGAAATCACCTTGCCATAGTATGTCAATGCTTTGTGCATGAGGCTGACAACCTCATCATGTAAAACACAGTGCTACAGAAATCACCTTGCCATAGTATGTCAATGTTTTGTGCATGAGGCTGACAACCTCATCATGTAAAACACAGTGCTACAGAAATCACCTTGCCATAGTATGTCAATGCTTTGTGCATGAGGCTGACAACCTCATCATGTAAAACACAGTGCTACAGAAATCACCTTGCCATAGTATGTCAATGCTTTGTGCATGAGGCTGACAACCTCATCATGTAACTCACAGTGCTACAGAAATCACCTTGCCATAGTATGTCAATGCTTTGTGCATGAGACTGACAACCTCATCATGTAAAAAACAGTGCTACAGAAATCACCTTGCCATAGTATGTCAATGCTTTGTGCATGAGGCTGACAACCTCATCATGTAAAACACAGTGCTACAGAAATCACCTTGCCATAGTATGTCAATGCTTTGTGCATGAGGCTGACAACCTCATCATGTAAAACACAGTGCTAAAGAAATCACCTTGCCATAGTATGTCAATGCTTTGTGCATGAGGCTGACAACCTCATCATGTAAAACACAGTGCTACAGAAATCACCTTGCCATAGTATCTCAATGCTTTGTGCATGAGACTGACAACCTCATCATGTAAAACACAGTGCTACAGAAATCACCTTACCATAGTATGTCAATGCTTTGTGCATGAGGCTGACAACCTCATCATGTAAAACACAGTGCTACAGAAATCACCTTGCCATAGTATGTCAATGCTTTGTGCATGAGGCTGACAACCTCATCGTGTAAAACACAGTGCTACAGAAATCACCTTGCCATAGTATGTCAATGCTTTGTGCATGAGGCTGACAACCTCATCATGTAAAACACAGTGCTACAGAAATCACCTTGCCATAGTATGTCAATGCTTTGTGCATGAGGCTGACAACCTCATCATGTAAAACACAGTGCTACAGATATCACCTTGCCATAGTATGTCAATGCATTGTGCATGAGGCTGACAACCTCATCATGTAAAACACTGTGCTACAGATATCACCTTGCCATAGTATGTAAATGCTTTGTGCATGAGGCTGACAACCTCATCATGTAAAACACAGTGCTACAGAAATCACCTTGCCATAGTATGTCAATGCTTTGTGCATGAGTCTGACAACCTCATCATGTAAAACACAGTGCTACAGAAATCACCTTGCCATAGTATGTCAATGCTTTGTGCATGAGGCTGACAACCTCATCATGTAAAACACAGTGCTACAGAAATCACCTTGCCATAGTATGTCAATGCTTTGTGCATGAGGCTGACAACCTCATCATGTAAAACACAGTGCTACAGATACCACCTTGCCATAGTATGTCAATGCTTTGTGCATGAGGCTGACAACCTCATCATGTAAAACACAGTGCTACAGAAATCACCTTTCCATAGTATGTCAATGCTTTGTGCATGAGGCTGACAACCTCATCATGTAAAACACAGTGCTACAGAAATCACCTTGCCATAGTATGTCAATGCTTTGTGCATGAGGCTGACAACCTCATCATGTAAAACACAGTGCTACAGAAATCACCTTGCCATAGTATGTCAATGCTTTGTGCATGAGGCTGACAACCTCATCATGTAAAACACAGTGCTACAGAAATCACCTTGCCATAGTATGTCAATGCTTTGTGCATGAGACTGACAACCTCATCATGTAAAACACAGTGCTACAGAAATCACCTTGCCATAGTATGTCAATGCTTTGTGCATGAGGCTGACAACCTCATCATGTAAAACACAGTGCTACAGAAATCACCTTGCCATAGTATGTCAATGCTTTGTGCATGAGGCTGACAACCTCATCATGTAAAACACAGTGCTACAGAAATCACCTTGCCATAGTATGTCAATGCTTTGTGCATGAGGCTGACAACCTCATCATGTAAAACACAGTGCTACAGAAATCACCTTGCCATAGTATGTCAATGCTTTGTGCATGAGGCTGACAACCTCATCATGTAAAACACATTGCTACAGAAATCACCTTGCCATAGTATGTCAATGCTTTGTGCATGAGGCTGACACCCTCATCATGTAAAACACAGTACTACAGATATCACCTTGCCATAGTATGTCAATGCTTTGTGCATGAGGCTGACAACCTCATCATGTAAAACACAGTGCTACAGAAATCACCTTGCCATAGTATGTCAATGCTTTGTGCATGAGGCTGACAACCTCATCATGTAAAACACAGTGCTACAGAAATCACCTTGCCATAGTATTTAAATGCTTTGTGCATGAGGCTGACAACCTCATCATGTAAAACACAGTGCTACAGATATCACCTTGCCATAGTATGTAAATGCTTTGTGCATGAAGCTGACAACCTCATCATGTAAAACACAGTGCTACAGAATTCACCTTGCCATAGTATGTCAATGCTTTGTGCATGAGGCTGACAACCTCATCATGTAAAACACAGTGCTACAGAAATCACCTTGCCATAGTATGTCAATGCTTTGTGCGTGAGGCTGACAACCTCATCATGTAAAACACGGTGCTACAGAAATCACCTTGCCATAGTATGTAAATGCTTTGTGCATGAGGCTGAACACCTCATCATGTTAAACACAGTGCTACAGAAATCACCTTGCCATAGTATGTAAATGCTTTGTGCATGAGGCTGACAACCTCATCATGTAAAACACAGTGCTACAGAAATCATCATGTCATCATATGTAAATGCTTTGTGCATGAGGCTGACAACCTCATCATGTAAAACACAGTGCTACAGATATCACCTTGCCATAGTATTAAATGCTTTGTGCATGAGGCTGACAACCTCATCATGTAAAACACAGTGCTACAGAAATCACCTTGACATATTATGTCAATGCTTTGTGCATGAGGCTGACAACCTCATCATGTAAAACACAGTGCTACAGAAATCACCTTGCCATAGTATGTCAATGCTTTGTGCATGAGGCTGACAACCTCATCATGTAAAACACAGTGCTACAGAAATCACCTTGCCATAGTATGTAAATGCTTTGTGCATGAGGCTGACAACCCCATCATGTAAAACACAGTGCTACAGAATTCACCTTGCCATAGTATGTAAATGCTTTGTGCATGAGGCTGACAACCCCATCATGTAAAACACAGTGCTACAGAAATCACCTTGCCATAGTATGTAAATGCTTTGTGCATGAGGCTGACAACCTCATCATGTAAAACACAGTGCTACAGAAATCACCTTGCCATAGTATGTAAATGCTTTGTGCATGAGGCTGACAACCTCATCATGTAAAACACAGTGCTACAGAAATCACCTTGCCATAGTATGTCAATGCTTTGTGCATCAGGCTGACAACCTCATCATGTAAAACACAGTGCTACAGAAATCACCTTGCCATAGTATGTCAATGCTTTGTGCATGAGGCTGACAACCTCATCATGTAAAACACAGTGCTACAGATATCACCTTGCCATAGTATGTAAATGCTTTGTGCATGAATCTGACAACCTCATCATGTAAAACATAGTGCTACTGAAATCACCTTGCCATAGTATGTAAATGCTTTGTGCATGAGGCTGACAACCTCATCATGTAAAACACAGTGCTACAGAATTCACCTTGCCATAGTATGTCAATGCTTTGTGCATGAGGCTGACAACCTCATCATGTAAAACACAGTGCTACAGAAATCACCTTGCCATAGTATGTAAATGCTTTGTGCAGATTCAGCTGCAGTGGTGGTTCATGCTCTATAGTGAGAGCCACAGTCAGGTCCCCTAACGTGGAGCCACAGTCAGGTCCCCTAAGGTGGAGCCACAGTCAGGTCCCCTAACGTGGAAATCATCTCAACTTTTAGTTTAAAGGTAGTTCCAGTCAGATTCTGCAGGGGGGCAGCAGGTCCTTTTGGCCTCACCTCACTGGAGGGGTTTCAACTCAGCCAGTAATAAGTGGTCCGCCACTTTTTTATACTTCTTCCCCAACAATGAAGGGGCCTCACAGTGTGAAATGGTCCAGGACCCATCTCAACTCTCGGACGATCAATTCTTGTGCGGCCAGAGAACTCGAAGCTGTTTCAAGCGAGTGTACTCGTGCCTTCTTCCTAGTATCGATACCAGTGTACTAATTTTTCCCAAAGTGTCGGGAATGTGAAACGACGGACTCCGGGTAATTTATCCGGACCGTGAACTGGAAGCACTAAGTCACTTAAGGTGTTTTTACAACGCACCTGCATTGTCTTACTAACATACTGGTTTAAGTAAATTAACAATAAGACTTAGCCTATCTTAAATGTGCTGGTTGTTGTAAATTGGAACCTTGCATAGATCTACATAAAGGTAGATTAGCGATCAGAACCAAGACAGTGAGTGACTAAATAATCGTGATGTTATTGTGTCGTTAATAAATAGAATAATAGGCTATGTAGGCCTACTTCAGTAACACTAAACAGAAATAATGAAGGCCTATAATCATCATTTGGATCACATGAAGCCCAGTGGATCGTCTGTTTGAAAGGGCCTTAAAAAAAGAAATTCAGAGGCACAGTAAAAAAGGGGGTAAGGTTTCGGTATCGTAGCCCTAACGACGTTGGCGACTTACTTAGATGACATTAAAGAAGATGATCTACTATGCTTCATTTCAACCCATCATTCTCATTTTGCCCTCCTTCCCCCATTTTAGAAGCCAGAACCAAAACACTTTATGGGTTGAAATGAATAAATAGTGGGCCGTGTTATTTAATGTCCTATAAATATGTCATTGGTTTGGTTTTTAAGGACTATCTTCATTGCACATGGACAACGCCATCAGTGCTCCGATCTCCTCCCTTAGATCACACAAGGAGGATCTCAGTACAGTGCACGAAGTCCGTTGCACCGGCGAAAATCCCAATGTTTGTGTATATAGGAATCACACATTCTATAAATATTTTTGTGGTGGGTAGGTTTCTAATTTTTGCCAGGGTAGTGGCCTTACTCACAGCGGACTGATCATCCGCTTGCCAGTCACTCTGATTACGGAAACAACAATTAATTTTCTGTTGTACCAATAAACGCCATTAGGCGTAACGGAACAACAGTTGATTTCTTGTTGCCCTAAGGCGCCACTGGGCGCACTGGCCACGGACTGCTTTGTCGGTCGGTGGCTAAGGATGGAAGAAGAAGAAGAAGAAGTGGCCTTACTGACGGCTAGTTTGTCTACGTATTCATGCCTCTGGGATGGACAGAGGACTGTGGATATGAAATCTCATATGATCATTTGATTCTAGACACTGTGGAGCGTTGTCACATTGTGAAGTGTCATATTAAAGAGTATTTAATGTTTATCGGATTGGGCTACGTCATTCACGTAACAGTCAGTCATAACTGAAGGGGCTGCTACTACTACTATTTTAATCGATCTGAGTATATTGTAAATCCCAGTTTATGGTTCTTGGGCATTATTTTTATTTATCTGAATATATTGTCCCAGTTTGTATCATTTCTGGGCATTATTTTAATTTATATGAATATATTGTAAATCACATTTTATCATTACTGTACCTTATCTTTATTTATGTAAGCAAACTAAATATTTTTCCATGGTAGTACAGCAGTTAAAAGCTCCACTTTTCAAGCAGGAGACATGTTTCCTCCTCTGCTGAGGACCCAATTACAACAAACATTACAAGCTGGCAATGGGTTTTTATGTTGCTGACTAAAATGGAATAATCTGTCCACTATGCTGAACTGCTGAAGGAAAAAAGATAATTGTAAATCTGAGCTCATCACTCTTCCACATCATCTTTGTCTGTGTAAATGTATTGTGAATTTCACTGTATTATTCCTGTGAGTAAGAAGACACATTCAGTGTTATTACAGGCACTTACAAAACTGTTGAAGAAAATGCTGTTTAAAAGATCTATTACTTAGGTTCTTTTCTTTTTACTAATGGATATTTTTAAGACATTGAAAAAAGAGGTAATACATTGGATAATGTGGGTATTTTATTACATTTGAATCACTGTTTGAATATTCTTGTTTTAACAGAATGGACAGTCTGTGCTCTGGTGATGGCAGGGACCAGAGATGTCAGCTGAAGAGTCTAGAACACACGGAGCAGCTGATTTCAAATATTGACTGCATGCGTTTGGATGCCAGCTACTGTGACATAGTTATTATAATTGATGATCACACGTTCCCGTGTCACAAAGTGAGCAGAACATTGCTTTTCTATTACAGTAAGACCCCACTTAACACTCAGAATACACTCCTGGAAAATGAAGTGCTAAAAGAAATAGTGCTGTACTGGGTCGTTATAACATAGCATGAATGGAGATGCATTTTATGTCACTGGAGTGCGTATAAAGGAGCGGCCTTCAAAGGAGTGTGCACTATCAAGCGCGTAGTCAAAGAATTGAGCAGTAAATGGAGCAAATATTCAGTAGAGCGAGGGTTCAAATGAGCACCAAGGGAAAGAAATGACCTTAAACCTCATGTTGTGATATACAAGGTTTCCATGTCTGGTTCGTAATAGTCAAATTCAGTTTCATAATTCGGGATTCTTTTTAGTTTATGTTTTGGGAATATTGTCCGAAAAAATTGTGTAATTGTTGACTTAAATTTTGTAATTTGCGATTTGTATTATTCTTTTAAGAGTAACAATCTCAGTTATACTCGCTAAGAATTAATGATCCATGGCTGGCAAATCAGACTCATTTGAAATAATGGAAAGAATCATACTCTTATTTCTTAAAATTATGATAAATGAAAAAATAATTTTTGAAATAAGGAGTGTAGAATAATGTTTGGTGGGAACAGCTCTAACACAAAATTTAGAAAACGAACGTTAAAGAACCATGAATTATTGTTGTGACATATCCAGAAATGTCATTATTAAATATGAATACAAAAACTGTGCATTAAAAAAGTTGATGTTGAATTATGTTTACAAAATGTAGTAAATAATTTCATTGATAATCTTGATATTTGAAAAGGTCTATTTATTTTTAATAAATGTGTGATTCATAAGAGCATCAATATTGGATTCTTCTTCTTCTTTGATCCTTAGCCGCCGCCCATCAAAGCAGTCAGTGGCCATCACGCCTAGTGGCGTCTTGTAGGGCAACAACAAATATATTCCACTTTGCTCGGTCGGCGGCCATCCTTCGTACAGTGCCCCAACTCTGGTTCATTCTTTGCATCTTAGCCTCCACAGTCCTCTGCCAAGTTGTTTTTGGTCGGCCTCTCTTTCGTTTTCCTTCAGGGGTCCAAAGCATAGCTGTTCTTGTGTTGGCATCGGGGTCTCTTCTGAGGACATGGCCAACCCAACTCCAGCGTCTGCCAGCTATGATGGTGTGCATGTCCTTTTGCTTGCTCCGAGCAAGCAGATCTTGGTTGGTGATGGTATTCGGCCAAAAGATTCGGTGAATTTTTCTTAGGCATGTTGTGTGAAAAGAGGACAATTTTGACAGTTCCTTCTCTGTAACTCTCCAGCATTCTGCACCATAGAGAAGCACAGAAAGCACACAGCTCTGATATAATCTTAATTTTGTGCTTGTGCTGTATTGAGAGGACTTCCAGATGTTGTTTAGGCTAAAAAAGGCTGTTCTTGCCTTATTCATTCTGATGTTGATGTCTTTGCCTGCCCCGCCGTCTGGTGTTACTATGCATCCTAGGTATGTGAAGGTGTCTGTCTGTACCAGTTGCTGATTCCTTACTGAATATCGGATTAATCAGTGATAATTATCATTCTGATGTTGAGACCTTTGATATCATCTTGAACGGGGAAAAACTACAGAAAGTTGAAAGTTTCAATTATTTAGGCAGTAAAATGACTCAGGATGGTGACACAACAAGAGAAATCCATACTAGAATTGCTTTGGCAGCTAGCGCCTTCAAGGTTATCTAACATTTGGAAATTACGATCATTGAATATACATACCAAGCTTCGTCTGTTTAATTCAAATGTTATCTCAGTGTTAACATACGGCTGTGAGAGTTGGAAAATAACAAAATCATTGGAGAACAAGCTGAATACATTCGAGAACAAATGTCTTAGAAAGCTCATGAACATCAGTTGGAAAGAATTCAAGACTAATCGACAAATAAGAGAAGACTCTAGGCAGAAATATGTCTCCGACTATATAAGGAAAAGACGATGGTCATATATCGGTCATGTCCTACGAATGCAAAACAACAGAATACCACTACAGGCGCTCACTTGGGTTCCTGAGGGTAAGCGGAAAAAAGGAAGACCAAAAGAAACACTCAGAAGAACAATAATAAGAGAAGGAAGAACGTTGGGCCTAAATAATGTGCAAGAGCTAAGAGGAGTGGCGTCACAACGAACAACCTGGAGAGCACTGGTTTCTGCCTTATGCGCCGTGTTTGGCGCTTAAAGAATTTATTATTATTATTATTAATTATCATTGTGAAACATTCTTCTTACCAGTTGACAGTCCTTTGTAAATTCCTACTTAAAGCATGTTTAAAGCATGTTGTCAAAGGTTAAAGCACATGTTGTCAAAGGTTAAAGCACATGTTGTCAAAGGTTAAAGCACATGTTGTCAAAGGTTAAAGCACATGTTGTCAAAGGTTAAGAACCTCTGTGAAAAAACAAAAAAAAGAAGAATGAATCAGATAAAAGAAGGGTTGCTTATTAAAATTGATCAGAGATTTAATGGTATAACATGGCAAGCTTGCAATATGGGTATTATTAAAATTGATCAGAGATTTAATGGTATAACATGGCAAGCTTGCAATATGGGTATTATTAAAATTGATCAGAGATTTAATGGTATAACATGGCAAGCTTGCAATATGGGTATTATTAAAATTGATCAGAGATTTAATGGTATAACATGGCAAGCTTGCAATATGGGTATTATTAAAATTGATCAGAGATTTAATGGTATAACATGGCAAGCTTGCAATATGGGTATTATTAAAATTGATCAGAGATTTAATGGTATAACATCGCAAGCTTGCAATATGGGTATTATTAAAATTGATCAGAGATTTAATGGTATAACATCGCAAGCTTGCAATATGGGTATTATTAAAATTGATCAGAGATTTAATGGTATAACATCGCAAGCTTGCAATATGGGTATTATTAAAATATGGTGAAATTTGTAAATATGTGCCGCTCCAGACAAGCCATTATTGGTAATTAAATTTGTAAGTATTTTCAAATCACTTTGTCATTTCTGTTCAATATATGTTATGTATAAACTAGCTATAATCCGTCAAACTTGCCGGGTTTTTAATTATAGTGTGCTGTTTCCGTTCCCGGATGAGCAGATAGAAGTAGATTCTTAGAGTGTTTTTGGTTTCTAACATTTGTAATATAATAGTTTAACATTAACTAAGTTTAATATAACATTTGTAATATAATAGTTTAACATTAACTAATTTAATATAACATTTGTAATATAATAGTTTAACATTAACTAAGTTTAATATAACAATTGTAATATAATAGTTTAACATTAACTAAGTTTAATATAACATTTGTAATGTAATAGTTTAACATTAACTAAGTTTAATATAACGTTTGTAATGTAATATTTTAACATTAACTAAGTTTAAAATAACATTTGTAATATAATAGTTTAACATTAACTAAGTTTAATATAACATTTGTAATATAATAGTTTAACATTAACTAAGTTTAATGTAACATTTGTAATATAATAGTTTAACATTAACTAAGTTTAATATAACATTTGTAATATAATAGTTTAACATTAACTAAGTTTAATGTAACATTTGTAATATAATAGTTTAACATTAACTAAGTTTAAAATAACATTTGTAATATAATAGTTTAACATTAACTAAGTTTAATGTAACATTTGTAATATAATAGTTTAACATTAACTAAGTTTAATGTAACATTTGTAATATAATAGTTTAACATTAACTAAGTTGTTTAATATAACATTTATAATATAATAGTTCAACATTAACTAAGTTTAAAATAACATTTGTAATATAATAGTATAACATTAACTAAGTTTAATATAACATTTGTAATATAATAGTTTAACATTAACTAAGTTTAAAATAACATTTGTAATGTAATAGTTTAACATTAACTAAGTTTAACAAAAATAGAATGTAAAAGAATAAAACTAGATCCAACTGGCAAAACTGAATAATCCGGATTTGACCTGTTCCCATAATCAGACATGATTGTTTGTAAGCGTGTTGCAAAGTCTATTTACACTGTTCTGACCTTGGAGCTGGCTGTCTAGACAAGAGCTGTTCACTTTTAATACCCTCGTACTCTGTTCTTGTTAATGTTTACAGTTGTTTCAACAATTACAAATTGGACTTAGAATCCCTGTGTGAAAGAACTGGCTTTAATGCAGTTTCTTTTTCTCTGTGCTCCTTTGCACCCTCACACCATTAAATACGTGCTCCATTTACTGCTCACTCCTTTGAATATGCGCTGCATTCACTGCTTGCCCCTTTGAATAAGTGCTCCTTTGTGCTCTGTCTTACCAATCTTGACAGGCTATTTTTAATCTGGGATATATGCAGTATTGTATATTATATGATAGATGAATGGGAGCCGCGCTGGTGTAATGGCTACGGCGTTGTACTGGCGACCAGGTGTTGATGGTTCAAACCCGGGCGTCAGCGTTTGAAGGAATGTTTATGACTGGAAATTTGACTGAATAACCTGAACGGCTCATGTGATAAACCCTCTGTGGATGGGAAGGAGCAAAGCTCCTGATCGGGTTGGAAGGAAAGTCCTCAGGTTCCCCAGCCTCGCAATGACATGTCATTGGGCCGAAGGGCTGAAAGCCCAAGTGCCGCTGGTTAAGGGAAAAAAAAAAAAAATATGATAGATGAAAAGTATAGGTATACACAGTTTAATATCTCAATGTACCATTAATAATTAATGTACAGTATAGAATATTGCACAATATAATAGATAATATAAATTTGAAGATTTACGGGGTACTGAAATCATGGTGAGTTAATAAATATCATGGCATGTTTTGTGACTAACCACCTTTGGGAATAAATAAATACCACTGTAAGTATTTTGACCAACCAGCTGTGTTAGTTAATAAATATTACGACAGGTTTTATGACTAACCGGCTGTGTTAGTTAATAAATATTACGGCAGGTTTTGTGACTAACCAGCTGTGATAGTTAATAAATATTATGACAAGTTTTGTGACTAACCAGGTGTGTTAGTTAATAAATATCACTGCAAGTTTTGTGACTAACCAGCTGTGTTATAGTGCGTTTCACAATGTTTGCCGCTGTTTAATATTCAATATCTCTGCAACCACTTGATCGTAATGCATACAATGGCAATGAAGATGTATAAATATTTCTGCAGAAAGCTAAGCATGGCAAACTTTATCAGTTCAATCAATACCAGGATGCAAGGAAGAAAGGAAGTAGTAGATAGTTTTGACAGGGATGAGATTAGAAGAGAGATTTGTAGAATGTTCAATTCCAAAGAAACTGTGACACTAAGAAAACTGAAAATTCGGCTGAGAACACACAATGACATTGATGTGTCGAAATCAACATTATGGAGAACTGTTAGAAGCACTGGCTTTACATTTAGGAAGTACGCCAGCAGAAGAAACGTCATCTGCGAGAAGCCGCACTTAGTATCTATGAGAAGTAAATATTTACGTGAAGTACGGGAAATGCATAATCAAGATTATGATATTGTGTATGTGGATGAAACTTGGATCAATGCTCACCACACAAGTGAAAAGGAATGGCAGTTATCAGATGGAACGATTAAAAGATGTGTACCCAGTGGAAAAAGACAATGTCTGATAATGGCACATGCAGGCAGCAGACATAATGGGCTAGTGAAAAATGCTGAACTTATTTTCACTTCCAATTAAACGGACAACCGGGACTATCATACCGAGATGAACGGTAACATATTTAGAGAGTGGATTGAAAATACTCTTCTTCCGCCCCTAGACAGACCATCCTGTCTGATAATGGACAACGCATCATACCACAACGCTGTGGCAGAAGAAGACAAAATCCCGACATCTTCGAGTACAAAAGATGCTATAAAGATTTGGCTCAGAAAAGAAGACATTCCATTTAACGAGGGGTTTCTGAAACCTGAATTACTGTCCCTTGTTAAGAAATCACAAAAGACCAAGATATTCCATATAGACAAGTTGATTCAACGGCATGGTCATATGTGCTTGAGACTGCCACCTTATCATTCACATTTAAACCCAATTGAACTCGTTTGGGCAAAAGTTAAAGGACAGGTGGCAGTTGAAAATAAAACTTTCAAACTATGCAATATGAAGAACTTACATATGCCGCCCTCTCGCAGATAGACAAAGATTATTGGTGTAAATGTGAAGACCATGTCTTAAAAGAGGAAAATGACTATTGGAAAAAAGATGGACTGTCGTTCGTTCAGCCGAGAATAGTCATCAATATGTTAGACTCGTCTGACTCAGAATAAATGTGTAAATACCTTATATGTTTTATATGTTTTCTCCTCCATCTATGTGTATATGTAAACCAATTCATTTCCTTTTTATCTCCGCGATTTCACTACTATTTTTAACATACACATTACTTTCACCTCTTCATGCATCCATTCACGTTTTAGTATAAAAAGTAAAATTTACAACGAACGGGCGTTATTATTCTCTCAAATATTTCGATGAAATAAAAAAGGACCTCACGTAGTAATCAGTTAACAAACCCCTCTAACATTCGAATTGTATAGACGCCTATGCTGAAAATATGCAACTTCCTTCATTTACGGTAAATTATTTTCTTCCAGGACAAAATAATTACTTCATTAAAAAAGATCAAAGGAATTAGCCGTTGCAAGAAAAGAACACTACCTGCAACATTGAATTTTATAAAACTTTGGGACATTGAAAATATAAGACCACATGCAAAAAATCATGTTTATCAGTGCAAGGAATATGGAGATATTTGAAGTCAATCGTCGACCGATCTTTTTGAAACGCACTATAGTTAATAAATGTAATGGCAAGTTTTGTGACTAACCAGCTGTGTTAGTTAATAAAGATTACGGCAAGTTTTGTGACTAACCAGCTGTGTTAGTTAATAAATATTACGACAAGTTTTGTGACTAACCAGCTGTGTTAGTTAATAAATATTACGACAAGTTATGTGACTAACCAGCTGTGTTAGTTAATAAATATTATGACAAGTTTTATGACTAACCAGGTGTGTTAGTTGATAAATATTATGACAAGTTTTGTGACTAATCAGCTGTGGGAATTCATGTTGATGTTTTGTTACCAGCCTTGATATTTATTTCTGACAATAACTTTGTATTTGGTTCTGCAGGTTGTACTGGCGGCTGGATCACCTTATTTCAAGTCAATGTTTGCTTCCGGAATGGAGGAAAGTCGAAAGAAGGACATTGAGATCAAGCAGATTGACCCAGTTGTGTTTAGCCAAGTTATCCAGTTTATTTACACAGGAAATGTGGATATATCTTCTTCTACCGTCCAGGAACTTTTTATTCAGGCTCAGCTTTTCCAGGTAATAGTTACAGACCCAGATATATAACCATTACATAGATATATATAACAGTTACAGGCATTATATGTAACAAGGACAGACACAGATATTTAACAATTTACAGACAGATATATAACAATTTACAGACAGATATATATAACACTTTTACAGACATAGATATTTAACAGTTGCAGACCAGATATATAACAATTACAGACATAGATATTTAACAGTTACAGGCCAGATATTTAACAGTTATAGGCCAGATGTATAACAATTACATACATATATATATATATAACACTTACAGACACAGATATTTAACAGTTACAGACTTAGATATTTAACAGTTACAGACTTAGATAGTTAACACTTACAGACAGATATTTAACACTTACAGAAATAGCTATTTAACACTTACAGACCATATATTTAACAGTTACAGGCTTAGATATATAACAGTTTCAAGCTTAGATATATAACAGTTACAGGCAGAGATATAGAACAGTTACAGACAGAGATATTTAACAGTTACAGACAGATATTTAACAGTTACAGACTTAGATATTTAATTGTTACAGACACAGCTATATAACAGTTACAGACCCAGATATATAATAATTACAGGCAGAGATATTTAACAGTTACAGACCAAATATTTAACAGTTACAAGCAGAGATATTTAACAGTTACAGACCAGATATTTAACATTTACAGACTTAGATATTTAACTGTTACAGACACAGCTATATAACAGTTATAGACCCAGATATATAACAATTACAGGCAGAGATATGTAACAGTTACCTAGACACAACCAGAGAAAATGAAAAGTCAGTATAGTGTTTATTATCTAGAGAATTAAATGTCTGGACGCAGTTGGTCAAACTTTACCTCTCTCTGTCTTTCTTGCTCACACATACACACAGACTTTACCTCTCTCTAACTGTCTCTCTTACTCACACATACACACAGACTTTACCTCTCTCTGTCTCTCTTGCTCACACATACACACAGGCTTTACCTCTCTCTCTTGCCCACACATACACACTGACTTTACCTCTCTCTCTATCTCTCTTTCTCACACATACACACAGACTTTACTTCTCTCTGTCTATCTCTCTTGCTCACACATACACACATACCTGTGTCAGTAACTGATCACAAGCTGTATCATACCTGTGTCAGTGACTGCTCACTAGCTGTATCATACCTGTGTCAGCAACAACTCACAAACTGTATCATACCTGTGTCAGCAACAACTCACAAAGCTGTATCATTCCTGTATCAGTAACAACTCACAAAGCTGTATCATACCTGTATCAGTAACACCTTACAAAGCTGCATCATACTAGGTACCACAAACTGCCGCTTCGATGCGGTCGAAAAATTCTGTGATGCGCAAGCGAGGCCCAGTTTGGGCCCTTTTCAGCCTCGCTCTGCCTAGTAATTAATTTGCCTTTTCTAAATAAAAATTATATCTTCTGGTTCCTTGATCTTTCTTCTTTCATAATATGTCAATTATAACTTTCTGCGTGTCATTGAAATTGAGTGAGACAAAAAACAAAAACATCATTAACACCGCTCTTGCCGTGCGCTGGCTGACGGGTGCTCAAGAGAGCGAAATTCCCTGAAAGGACCCCACTTCATTCAAAGCGTCGGCGCTGTGTCCTCAAACATGCTACACTAATACGGTTTTCACCAATGAGAAGAGCGGAAGCTGAGGTTTACGCACATGTAACACGAGGCACAGATTTGTTATAGGAAGATATCGTAAATTCGAAGTGAATGAGAAAGTTTGGATTTTAATACACATCTGGGAGGCCTACCTTTTGTTTTATTTCTATTCATTTCAGACCTATTTTGTTTATTTGCAATATAGCAACGGCAAGTGACGGAGGGTGGATGTATTAGTAAAAGAACAGCCAAATGTGACGTCTCGATTCACACATTTAGACAGAAAGTTTTTCGTTTTTTAAGCAATTTTGGGGGTGGGGTATTGTGGTTTATGTAGCTATTTGGTTGTTTTATCGGACCATCACCATTTTCTAAACATTCGGTATCAGAATTAAGGTCTAACACTTAGTAACAGTTTGTAAAGCCGCTGACCTCCTTTCGATAACGTTATGGATGTCAAAGGTCATGTTTAGAATTTAGCTTGCTACACATTTGTGAACGTTAATTTTTTTTTTTAATTGCCTCTCTTGCTTAATTAACCTTTTTTTTCTCAATTATTTCAGGGGACGATCGTTATGATGCAAATTTTTCAATGACGGCAAGAGGCAGATGTCCGGCTCTGCCACCGATTTCTACTGTGACAAACAGACTATAGGCACAGTTCTGTCTTCTGGAGGACTAGAAAATGCAACATGGGAGCTAGTACGTCTTGTTGTGTAAAGTTTATATATCATATTATTTCCTCTCATTCTCTGATGTTAAAAATCAGTAGGCTACTATGTAGTTGAAGCTTTCCTAGAAGCGTCTACAGGTTTTGAGTTTATTTTACAATTACAAACATAAAAGACAAATGACATAATCCATGTAAAAGAGAGACTTACAATCTACTGTATAATTAATATAATGATTTAAATGGTAAATGCAGTAAAAATTAATGCCGCAATAAATGCTTAATGATTATCAAAGGGAAAGCAAAAATAATTTGGCCGACATTTTTTGTATTAAAAATAAAATAACACAATCATGCAATTTGTCCTCTTCCCGTCCCTCCCAACAAATTTCTCTCAGGTGACCTCTTGGTTTCTCTGTGCTACCCGAACAGAATGTGAGTAAAGGACAGCTACAGTACAGGTGCCAGATGTCAGTACAACAAGCCAGTGCCCTGAGAGGAGATTCACTTGAGGACTTTCTGAAGACACAATTATCTTTTGATGCAGCTGACCTCAAGTGACAGTGAGTTGGACACGGACTAATATGTAATGTTTCTTTGTTTCTAAAAATCAAATTTTAAGCAGTAAAGGTTGTTTCAATCAAGAAAATAACCATCAATTTGAATTGTACAACTAAAATTACATAAATATGGAAGTTTTCAGCTCCATAGCTGCAATATTCATGATTTTATGACAACATTTGGAATTTCGTGAGATTTTTCTTCCGAACTGCAAATTTTGTTCCATTTTCACATAATGCAGTTTTATAGTATTCAGTATTTCATGTGGCTCAAAAAAATTAAGCATCAAGTATATAATGCTCTCTTTAAGCTCAATAAATCTTATAGCTTTCCTATGTGTAGTTTTTGATTTATGAGTGCATGAAAATGAATATTTGCACTTTACGAGCACAACAATGAGTCTTGAAATTGTATTTTTTGTCAATTTAGATGGTCCATAATTCATTTAATTGATTTGTTGTACTTCTCATGTTTCTTTTCTGCAATAAGGACTTGTATGACTTTGTACAAAAAGCATTATTGACTTGGTAAGTGTCTGTTGACTGTAGTTATGATTGTGCAAAGTCAGGCAATTTGTTCGGTGCGAAGATGTTTGAAAAATTTTGTAATTCCCCACAATTTTGAAATGCTGTAACTCGGTTGTTTGATGTCCGATTTTTAAAATTTAAAAAGGAAATTTCATGGCTTAAAGAGATCCATTAAGATCTGTAAACAAAGACACTGTACGAGGGAAGGTAAAAAAATAATGCCTCCTATTTTTTATGTATGTAAATACTGCATCGGTGTGCAATTTGTAAATTTAGCAGGATTCCTCAAACACTCTTCTGCACTGTATAGCATTACCAACCTGTTTCACTAACAGGTGGCACCACTGTAACAGTTTAAAAATGGCTGCCAAAGACGTTCAGTTAAAACAACGTTATGTCATAGAATTCCTCAATGCTGAAGGCGAGACCCCAATTCGCATCCACGAACGTTTGAAGAATGTTTATGGAGATTCAACAGTGGATGTTAGCACTGTCCGACATTGGGTACATCGTTGTGACGAAGCTGAAGTAGGTCAATCCTCAATGGCTGACGCAAAGCAGACTGGCCGTCCATCTACCGCAGTGACTCCACACAACATTCATCGAGTTGATGGCATCATTCGTGGTGACAGTCGGGTAACACTGGATGAACTTTCTTCCATGTTTTCCATTAATAAAGGCAGTGTCCAGAACATCATTAACCCTTTGAACCCTGGCCACCCAGCCTGTAAAATCCCATTCCCCTGGGCTCCTGAGCAAAAAATGCACAAAACAGACACATAAGCAAAACTAGTTACTGTGACACAACAATATAGTCAGTTTTAACTATTTTATCTCAAATTGACTAACCTGATCATCTCCAATATTCCTGCTTAGTGTGCCAGTCCTCCCAGCATGTAGACCCTTCCTTTAGGCACAGATAGCTTTCACAATATTTACACCAGAATTTAGTCTTCACTTTTTTGAATGGTCTGTCTTTGTAGGCCATGTCTGGGAAGTCACTAACATGTTTGTTGAATTTGTATGCACACACAACACAAATGTTATTGCCAGTAGCTTGTGGAGACACTTGAGATGATGCAAGCCCACATTTTGCAGCCTCTGATGTGCATCAACACGGTTGTGAAGCTTCATTGCCGCTGTTCTGTAATCGCCAATGAGTGATAAACAGATTTCATTCATGAACATACCAAATGTTCTGTAGCGTCTTCCAGTTACATTGTGGGGATTGTATTTATTCATTAGTATATAGGCATTATTGCATGCCCACATGAAAAAATTTCACTATGAGCCGTCGAGGCCAGCGATAATGCCGGCGCGTTTTATTGAGACGACAAACTTGGTCGTTGACATCGCAGCCACCCATGAAGGTATTGTAGTCAATACAAAGTTGTGGAGTTTGAACATCCACAGTTGTTCCATCCTTGTTTCTCCTTCTAACAGTTCCCATTTCTGTTGGGTTATGATAATTAGATATAAAATTGATGGGTCTTTGGTCCATCCATACAAGGCAAACAATGTTATTGAAACAGACAAATTCTGATTGCCCCCTGCACATTTTCTTCTTTCCTGACAGTTCTTTTGGATAATATTTCCTATTTGTCATTGCTGTCCTACTGCAAGTGTTCCATAATCACTGTATAACTTGTCAAAGAGAGTTACACTGTTATAAAATCTGTCCATGACAAGAATATGGTTTTTGTTTGCCAAATCACCTGAAGTCAAAATCCTGATGACGACACTACCAACAACACCGAGTTCTGGAATAACATCCTCTGTTTCTCCAGTGTAAATTTCCAAATTTAGAATATAGCCCGAGCTCGCTTCACATGCCATGTAAGCCTTTATTCCCCACTTTACAGGCTTTGATTTTATGTATTGTTTGAAGGCAAGTCTGCTTTTAGTGGGGATCATGCCCTCGTCTAAACTCAAGTGTTGTGAGGGTGAATAATAATATCGAAATCTTGGAAGCAACAAATTCAGCATGGGCCTTACTTTGTACAGTTTATCTGCTTTATCCAGAGCAGGGTCCTCTTCATCTACAAGATGAAGAAATGTCCATATAGCAAGAAAGCGATCGCGTTCCATTACAGTGCGAAATCCAGGAGTTTGCGAAATGAAGTTCGAAGACGAGCTGGACCAGTAATCTTCGTAACGTGGTTTATTCACACTGTGCTCCATTTGAAGACGCAGTCCAAAGAATGCTTTTACCTCTGGCATTGTTACATCTTTATAATTTTTAGCATAGTAGCTGGTTGGCTTTTTGCTTTTTACTTGCTCAGCACGTCTGTTTGTCTGCTCACACAAATTGTGCCAGAAATTACTGTCGAGGAAAAGTTCCAAAAATTCAATGGCTTTACTCTCAGGAGAAATGGAATTTGGAATATTCTTAGGGCCTATCTGTTCCACAAATGTTGTGTCTACGGTAAACATAGGTCTAAATATATTTGCGGTAGACCAACCTGTATCAAATTTACTTGATACATTGTGTGGGATACGCCCCTTTCCACGCCCCTGCACCATAGCCCGATCCCCTGAGGGGCCAGGAACAGGGTTAGAACTAGCTTGATCATAATCTGATTCACAAGTTTCGTCACTCGATTCATTTTCGATGTCACTTTCACAATAATCACCATCTAAATCTAATTCATCATCCTCCGAATCATTGAGCACAAGTTCAACAGCTTGTTCCGTTGTTAGCCTTTTAGAATGGCTATTTCCTGGATTTTCAACACGCCTTTTCATTGTGAAAAGAGTTAAAAAATTGCAAAATATTATCACGTCGTGGGCGCCGCCATCTTGGTCTAACATTCCACAAGATATGTGTACTTCCTGACGTCATTATTTTTTACACATTTCCATTCCCACCCCATTTTGCTAAGCTAGGTGTGTCAGACCGAGATTACGGTCTCTCGGGGAGAGGATTTTTTACGCACGGACCGAAATTTCGGGACCTCGGGTTCAAAAGGTTAAAGACCTGGGTTATTCAAAAGTTTGTGCACGGTGGGTACCCAGAATGTTGACAGACAGACATAAAGAAACAAGGAAAACCATAGCCATCAACCTCCTGTACCGTTACGAAACTGAAGGAGAAGAGTTTTTATCGAATATTGTGACAGGTGATGAGACTTGGGTTCATTTTTTTGAACCAGAATCCAAGAGGCAGTCAATGGAATGGCATCACACAACATCGCCGACAAGAAAGAAGTTCAAAAGTTCACAATCTGTAGGGAAAGTTATGGCCTCCGTGTTTTGGGATGAGAAGGGTGTGATTCTTCTCGACTTCTTGGAACAGGGAAATACGGTGAATGCAGACCGTTACATTGAAACTTTGAAGAAGCTTAGAGGTTGTCTTCGGTGACTTTACCCATTAAAAGATCAGAGAACTGCACTACTGTTGCACGATAATGCCACGCCACACACCGCTAAACGCACCATTGATGCGATTGCAGAATTTGGCTGGACATTATTACCACATCCTCCTTACAGTCCCGATCTTGCACCTTCTAGCTTCCATCTGTTTGGACCCCTGAAAGAAGATCTTCGTGGACATCACTTTGAGGACACCGAGACCCTTAAATGCACCGTATGCCTGTGGTTTAGGAAAAAGGACACAAATTTTTACCATGCGGGGATACATGCCCTTGTGAAAAGATGGACAAAAACTGTAACAAATAACGTAGACTTCATTGAGAAATACATTTTTGAAGGTCAGACTTGGGGCTACATTTCAATGTGAATTTTATCTGTTTTCTTGCCTATTGAATGAAATTACAAATTATGAGGCATTACTTTTTGACCGTCCCTCGTAAAAACAAGATGAAAAATCAGTTTGTGGTACCTAATCATACCTGTATCAATAACAACTCACAAAGCTGTATCATACCTGTATCAGTAACAACTCACAAAGCTGTATCATACCTGTATCAGTAACAGCCCACAAAGCTGTATCAAACATGTATCAATAATTGCTCACAAAGCTGTATCATACCTGTTACCTGTATCAGTAACTGCTCACAAGCTGCATCATACCTGTTACCTGTGTCAGTAACTGCTCACAGGCTGTATCATACCTGTTACCTGTGTCAGTAACTGCTCACAAGCTATATCATACTTGTTACCTGTGTCAGTAATTGCTCACAAAGCTGTATCATACCTGTTACCTGTGTCAGTAACTGCTCACAAGCTATATCATACTTGTTACCTGTGTCAGTAATTGCTCAAAAAGCTGTATCATACCTGTATCAGTAACAGTTCATAAAGTCATCATTTCTCTTCTAGGGTCAGATAACAATCATATTATCTTCTCTGTGACCAGATTGGCCAACTTGTGGAACTGTGTGTTAAATACTTAGAAAAAACCATGAATGAACCAAATTGCCTGGCAGCCATGACTCTTGCTGAAGCACATGGACATGTTCCGATGTATGAGTTTGCACTCCGTTACGTCTGCTGTCATTTTGACACAGTGAAGAATGATGAGGATTTTCTCAAGCTGTCACCAGAGTGTATCATTGATTTGTTTAAGGATCGACGTTTGAATTGCAACTCAGAAGAAGAGGTTGTATTGATATTGTTATTTGTTACAACTTTTTGTTTTATGTCTCTTTTTGTGAACTCTGTTTTTGTTGGCTTCTTTCTGTGAACCCTGTTTTTGTTGGCTTTTTTCTGTGAACCCTGTTTTTGTTGGCTTCTTTCTGTGAACCCTGTTTTTGTTGGTTTCTTTTTGTGAACCCTGTTTTTGTTGGCTTCTTTCTTTGTACCCTGTTTTTGTTGGCTTCGTTGTGCATGTACTTAGAACTTGAAGAGCTGACTTTTTTTTTTTAAACAAGGACATTAATATGAGAAAACTAAGCCTGCTGAGTATTGATATCATCGTGAAAGCCCCAAAACAGAAAGAAAGAGCAGATTGGCCTGAGTGGTTAGGGATAGGGTAGCGTGAGTGGCAACCAGAGAAAATGAAAAGTCAGTATAGTGTTTATTATCTAGAGAATTAAATGTCTGGATGCAGTTGGTCAAACTTTACCTCTCTCTCTCTCTACTGCTCACACATACACACAGACTTTACCTCCCTCTGTATATCTATCTTGCTCACACACACACACAGACTTTACCTCTCTCTGTCTCTCTTGCTCACACATACACACAGACTTTACATCTCTCTTGCTCACACATACACACAGACTTTACCTCCTCCTGTCTATCTCTCTTACTCACACATACACACATAATTTACCTCTCTCTGTCTCTCTTGCTCACACATACACACAGATTTTACCTGCCTCTCTTGCAAACACATACACAGACTTTACCTCTCTCTGTCTCTCTTGCTCACACATACACACAGACTTTACCTATCTCTTTCTCTCTTGCTCACACATACACACAGACTTTACCTCTCTCTGACTCTCTTGCTCACACATACACACAGACTTTACCTCTTTCTGTCTCTCTTGCTCACACATACACACAGACTTTACCTCTCTCTCTGACTCTCTTGCTCACACATACACACAGACTTTACCTCTTTCTGTCTCTCTTGCTCACACATACACACAGACTTTACCTCTCCCTGTCTGTCTTGCTCACACATACACAGACTTTACCTCTCTCTCTTGTTCACACACAAACTTTACCTCACACTCTATCTTTTTTTTACATGAATATGTGTATTGCAAAGAAAATCCCAACAAGCTCAACTATCCCACTGTGGAAAATAAGATGCTTTCCTGAGTTAAAATCTGATATTCCAGGCATTGAAGGTAAGGGAACACAGACAGAAACACAAAGAAAGTGTATAGCAACCAAGTATATTGACCAAAGATTTCCAGCGAAGCTTTGGACACATGCATATACTGATGGTTCGGCAACAAATGCAGTTGAAAATGGGGGTGCCGGCATCCTCATAAAATTAAAGAATAGAATTCACTCTATGGCAATTGCCACTGGAAAATACTGCAACAACTTCTGTGCTGAAGCAGAAGCCCTGAAACAGGCAGCTGAAACTCTTATTGAATGCAAAGCACAGGCAGAAAAACAGATAGTAATCTTTTCAGATGCCCTCTCAATAATATCAGCGCTGAAGAGCCACCAAACTAAAGGATTGAAAGATCTGATAATCTCCCTTGAAAGACTGGCCGAATGCTTCAAGAAGTGCACTATCCAGTGGATACCAGCCCATTGCAACATACCAGGAAATGAAGAGGCAGATAGACTTGCTAAAGAAGGAGGTGCCTTACAGCAAAATGATATAGAGACAACTTACGCAACGGCAAAGACCACTATAAAGGCTACATTCAAGTCCAAATGGGAAAGAGAGCACCCGGGACATTTGAAAAATGACGCATATCATCAACTATCCAGAAAAGAACAGGTCATCATTTTTTTCGACTGCGCACTGGGCACAACAGATTGAGATACCATCTGTACCACAAATACAAAATTGGTGCAACAGATCTCTGCACCTGCGGTACCAGCCCGATGACAGTCGAACACCTGCTGCAGTACTGCCCAACCTACAGTAATGAACGGGGTAGCATATGGCAACAACCCACTTCTGTCAACGAAAAACTGTTTGGAGATGTCGGGAACCTTGAGTTGACTGCTGCCTTTATTAGAGTCATAAATGTGGAAGTCTGAAGGCGAACGAGGAAGAAGAAGAAGAAGAAGAAGTATTGAAGACAAATATTTTCCTGACCAGGTGCTCTTTCACACACATGTGCATACATGATACATGTGCACTCTCATACACACACGTTACCTGACACTCTTTCTCAGCTGCTCACACCAGAACAAACATACCTGACACTCTTAGCTCCTCACACAAGAACACACACACACTTTACCTGACACAGCTGCTCACACAAAAACACACACACAGTTTACCTGACACTCTTAGCTGCTCACACAAGAACACACACACACAGTTTACCTGACACTCAGCTGCTCACACAAGAACACCCACACACTTTACCTGACACTCTTAACTGCTCACACAAGAACACACACACACACTTTACCTGACACTCTTAGCTGCTCACACAAGAACACACACACTTTACCTAACACTCAGCTGCTCACACAACAACACACACACAGTTTACCTGACACTCTTAGCTGCTCACACAAAAACACACACACTTTACCTCACTCACAGTCTTTTCTCTATAAATGTGTGTATTGTTAAATAATTTCTTGACCAGGTTTATGAAGCCGCTGTTCGATGGCTTGACCTTGATTTTGAACACAGGAAGGCATACTCATACAACGTCTTGTCATGCATTAAGTTTCCACATATCAGTCAGGGCTACCTGGTAGATGTGGTTATCAAGAGTGGACACCTGGCAGACGACCCACATGGTAGGGAGTTGCTGGATGAAGCTGTGCTGTACCATACTGTGCCTTCACGTCGACACATGTTGCCTTCCTACCAGGTACCATTTTTATATTTATTTACTGTCCCCATCCAGAGAAAGTTTTTAGTCAAATAAATTGTACTGTACCATTTTTATATTTACTCACTGTCCCCTTCCAGAGAAAGGTTTTAGTCAACAAATAAATTGTACCGTACCGTTTTTATATTTACTTACTGTCCCCTTCCAGAGAAAGGTTTTAGTTAACATATAAAGTGTACTGTACCATTTTATATTTATTTACTGTCCCCTTCCAGTCCAAGTTTTAGTCAACGTATAAAGTGTATGTGATACTGTACTGTAATTTATTTTTTCAAAAGGCCCCATGTCTCTTCTCCTTGCATTATTTACATTTATTTCTAGGAGGGATTACATGTAATCCACCCAGGTTTCTTCTCCTTCTATTATTTTCGTTTTTTCATAGAGGGATTACGGTGGAGTTTTATCTAATCTGCACTATGTTTCTTCTCTATGAATAGTAGTGGTGTATAGTCTTGTTTTGTAGGGAATTTATTGCAGTTTTTTCTATAGGGATGACAGTAAGGTTAAGTGCAGATTTGCACCAGTTTTCTTCTCTTTAAAGCAATTGCGTGCAAATAGACGTATTTTCGGGATTTAAATAATTGCGGTCATTTTTGTTTTATTAAGCAGTAGAGGGCTGAGCATTATTCCCGACGATTAGATTATTATTCTGTACTCCAGTACATTCTTTGTTTAAATGGGGGTAGTGACCTTTACCCATGCACGTAATACGCGCGAGCAGTAAATATGAGTCAGAGTTGTTTACTAATTTTGATTGGCCGAGGTCAAACTGTATTGAAATGCAGCGCGATCGTTGGGCTTAGAACAAAGCCATGAAATGACGTCGGCTAGGTCAGCGTGGGGGTTTTTAATTATATATACTCACGTCGATTCATAGTCGGGGCCTCTCTGATGAAATATTGCCAGCCGTGTAACCATAGTCTCTTTTCGATTACTCTTTAAGTGGGAAATTCGAATTGGCAGGTCACGGCACAGTGGGAGAGAGATAAATTTGGCACTACAAATTACCCACGGCAAAGTTTTGGCATCTCAGAAACGCAGAGCTTGAGATATTGCCAGAGGCAAAAGAAGAAGAGAAATATGTTTTCCCAGGCAGGGAAGACATTCTCCAGTTGGAAAGGGATTTGTCGGAAAAATCCAGAGCTCTGAGCTCGGTATTGTTATGCACGCAAATTGACATGCTGCCAATGTTGTTGTAATTTCGCTTCTTCATGGCCATAATAAAGCCGACGGCCCTTAACCCACAGAGGGGTAACCGGGCAGGTGAATCCAGATTTGTCAGTAGTGAAACAGCTACATTTTCAAGTCCAGTATCCAGTCTTTAAACCCTAGTCATCAGCTACACTATTTGTGGAGGGAAACAGGGTTACAATACCTTTTTCAGATGTGAGAGCGGAAAGACAGAACTGATAACGAGTTTTGTTAAAGATCATAGCAGAGGACAGCTGCAGAAGTTTTAGTGATGACGTTAGTTGTGGAGTAGGGTTCGGGAGTTTCAGAATAGGCTGTTGTCGTGAATTTAGTCTGTCTCACAACATGGTTTTCTAATCTGACCATTCCGCATGCCATAGGTAGGGAACTTTCTGATACAATAGCCAATGAAAAACACACCCTTATTATTGTGTGTTAGGAAACGTACTATGCTAAAACCTAGAGGCCTATTCTGTGTAACCTGTGGGACAAGGATATTTAATTATGAAAAGAATAAAGAAGTATCACAAGGGAGTATTATATATTTCAACAACGGGAATTTTATGTTAGAGGTAGGTGTAAAAACTTTCTCGAATAGTATTTTAGTAAGATAGAAATATCGAGTGAAAGAGCTTCGTTACATCATGGTTAGTCCCAACTTAGCTAGTTAAAGCATCCATATATTTAAATGCATTTTCCAAACTAACTAAGTAATAGATAGATCAATACAGAAAAATTCACAGTATAATTCAGGCTTTAGATGATCAAAATCGTCCCACAAATAAAGAAGATAATTGAAAAAACTAGTTTTACTCATTGAACAGATAGGAAAATTATGCTTCAGTTTGAGATTTTAACACCGCTTTTACCCCATGCCATCCGAAAGGGAGGATGCGGTACTATATAAGACCTTGCCCTTGGCTAAATTGGGGCCACAAAATTCAAAAACTTCAAGCTGTACAGAAGAAGTGGTAACCATGTAATCGTCATGTACCTTTGCCATCTGCAACTGTAGCGCAGAAATTAGATGCCATTAACAGCTTGTATGTTTTGTCTGAGGGTTTTATCCTGCAAACTACTAGAAGAATCTGAATCAACTAACTCTGTTGGACTCTGAGGTGCAAGTGCTCGTGAAGTCATTGTAGCCAGCCACCCCCTGTTCCACTGCCTGAAATTTCACAGACGTGTTAGTCTATGGCGGAAGGAGTTTGAATTCGACACCCACCAGATAAGTGGTGATATATAACCACTGGTCAGCCTATTCAGTATATAACATAAAATATAACAGAAATAAAAACACAGTGAAGGATGATTTCTTATGGACAGAATGTATCTATTACTACCTTCACAGTTCATCTTAGTGACAAACTATAGTGAATTATAATAATCAGTGTAGAGAAAAATAGAACTTTCAAGACAGGATTCTGTTTGATAATTAAAGTTTCTATGTTTATTTATTTTATGCTGTAAATATCTTTGAATTTCTTTAAATTACCTAACCGAAAAGAGAACCGGTAAAGGTTAAATAAAATTGTAAATATGTACTATCAGACTTGCTGACATTATTTACATTGAGTTACAAGTTTTGTTTGATACATATTATAGTTATAGAGATAGATCATAAATTAATACCCCTAGCAAAATTAGCAAACATCATCAAATAATAATACATAATATCTTAGGCGGATCTTGAAAGGGAGCAAATAGACTTTCAGGACATTCACTCTCATCACACCTGGAGGTTTATACAGCTGATCCTAACCTTTGATGTCAATACATCCTTATTCTTTCAGAAAAGGGGGTATTTCTTGTAAGACCAGTCTCTTACTTGGCACTATCCTGGTATAACCTGATACAGCTTTTTGTCCAGGATAACCTTATTCTTTAAATAACAACAACCCTTTCGTGACACTGGAGTCTCAGTCCAGGGATTTCAGTACTACCCTGGGGTCTTTGAGACAGTTAGTCTTATGATTAGCAGTAAGAGTAATTTTATAATAAAAATAAATGTAAGTAAAAAGAAAAGCTAAGTAAAGCAATTTGTAGTACCAGTGAGTACAAAACAAAAATTTTGGTGACTGAATACGCTGAAAGTGGTTTTAATTAATTAATTAGTTGTATTAATTAAGTATGTAATTAATTTTGATAAGAGTGTATGAGAATGGCAGACTTGGCAAAGTTTAGATCTGCTACAGTGCAGTCGGCAAAGGAGTTTGGCTTACGTGGGGAAGCTCTTATTCAATATGTTACTACTGAGTGTGACAAGTATATAGAAATAGAAGATAAGTTAGAAACTGAAAGAAGATTACAAATAGAATCTGAGGCTAAAAGATTACAAATAGAATCTGATAGGGAAGCTGAAGTTAAAAGATTACAACTAGAAGCTGATAGGGAGGCTAGGCAAATGGAGGCTGAAGAAAAGAGATTACAAAGGGAACATGAGTTGAGACTGAAAGAGGTTGAACTTCAAGGACATGTTACAGGAAATGGAAGTAGCTGATAAAGTGTAGACTCTCCTTAATCTTAATGTTGCCACGTTAATAAGGGCTTGATGAGATTAAGTGGTCAACTCAAACCCGACACAGTGTTGGTCATATAGGTCACCTTGTCCCAGAACGTAATGAGGCCCCGACAAGAATGTATTGTTGACAATTAGTGTTAGTATGAGTGTCAACACGCAAATGCATAAATGGTTCTGTAGAGTTGACAAGTTGGTAATAATGCACTCATACCCTCACGGCTGGAAGTCAATGATAACTGGAACTGCTGTAGACGTTTTAGACAGTTTAATGATACACACTCTGACAGCACGGTTGACAGTCATTGGAACAGGTTGACACAACAAATCATTGGATACTTGACAAATGGGTGGCAACAGCAATTTGGCAATCTCATAGCATGTAAATATAATCGGACGATAGGAGCAAATATATATAGTTATGATAGTCTATCGTCTCATACCTCCACTGACTAGTCGCATCAGTTTGAGTTAACAATAATAATGGTCATCACAATGCTCCCTTACAGATCCTCTGCTGACTACGTCTTTCAGGCTAAGTCTTTTAGGCTTTAGCTTCAACAGGGTCTTTCTTTTAAGGTTGACAATCTCAAATAACAAAGATTAGACTTCAATACAATGTAGGTCCTGGTATCGCCATCAGGTAATAAGATATCTCCATTCTCCGATTGACAATTCAAACAGACCAACAGTGGGATTCAAAATGGCGCCGGTCCCAGTGAGCGGTGTTCATCCAAAAGATATCCTCACTACAAATGAAAGTTCCGTTCATTTGCTCATCTAATGTCTTTGGGTTTTCCATACCCATAAGGAATGTTACATATGTCCACTCATAGTGCTGCTAGTACAGGAATCGTCTACATACGATCCATCAAATATATAGATAGATGATATAACATCTATGGCGTCGTTAGGCCTAGGTAAAGTTTTAGAAAATGTTTCTTCTTTACCTTAAGTTCAGGAAATACTAGTAACTAGCACACTAACATATATATTCTGGGAGAAGTATCGACCATCATAGTATACTGAGAGAAAACTCCTCTCTTCCCCAGAATCAATCACAATGACCAAAAACTTCGGACTCTCATATGTCCGACAGCCTTCAAGATCCGTCCGTCATCACGGAAGCGCCAACGACGACTAATCGTCTCATTGGGCATGCGCTAATGTTAACCTTTCAACTATATTCAAGTGGGGCGACTATATATTTACTTTCACTCGAAGCAAAAAATGGGTGTTCGCCCTTTGACTAGAGTTCTAATCTCAGACTCAAAATATTATTATCAAATATTTCCAAACATAACAAGTATACAAACAAATAAATATCTTCCTATATATATACATCTCTATCTTCATTGTCCCCAGTAATCTGTTGGTAACAGTAGCCCAACTACATCTGACACTAATGCAAGTCAGGGCGCCTCAAATGGAGCCATGAATTTTCACTTGGATCCATTTGTGGAGAAAGAAGATGATATTGAGTCTTTTTTAAGTAGGTACGAGAGATTAGCTACTAACTATGGCCTAGAGAAAGAGAAATGGAGCCTTAAGTTATCTCAAGGGCTGAGAGGAGCCTCTTATGAAGTTTTCACCAAACTTGGCAGAGAGGACCAAGAAGATTATAAAATCTTGAAACAGGCATTGCTGGTTCGCTATGAAAAGAATTCAGAATTTTATAGGAAGAAATTCAGAAATGCCAAGCTACTTTCTGGAGAAACTTACCACCAGTTTTCTGCCAGATTAGAAACCTACTTGGAGAAGTGGACTGCTCTAGGAAAATGTCAAGACCTAAAAGAAATGGTCATGATGGAACAAGTGAGAGAGTCTATGCCTCCCAGACATGAGAAAATTTCTTATGGAACAAGGTGCAGAGAGATTGGGGGAGATTTTAACAGTTGCTGAGAGATATCAAGCATCTCAGAAAGAAATAGCTGGCATTAGGAAGAAACAGGGGAAAATAGTAGACCACCCCCAAACCAGGATGAGTATGATAATAGGGACCGACAACACAGTTACAGACAAGACTATGACAAACCCAGATTTGATCATAGAAACAGGAACCCTTAGGTACAGGATAAGAAACCCTACAGACAGGGAGATAAGTGGTGCAAAATTTGCAACATGAACAACCACAATGTGCTGGAATGTGGTAAGAAAGTCCATCCAAATCACGCTGCATGTATGATAACAGTGGGAAAAGGCAGGAAGGAACCGACATCAGGTCCGGTAGTTCTCCATCATCCTCCCATCTGTGAAGAAGTAACTTGTAATGGTACAACTACCAAGTGCCTTTATGATTCAGGATTGGAATTTGACTCAGTTCTGAGTGCAACTCTGGTGCACGTGCACCCTGATCAGTATACCACAGAAAAAGTGGAGATACATATAAAGTGTACCGTACCATTTCCCTTTTTGCTCCCTACGGATCATGAAGCCTCCACTACAGCTCCCCCCCCCCCCCCTCTTGTGGTAGTGGTTTCTGTTGCAGTTTTTTTTTACTTGATGATGCTGCCAACTCCTTGCACAACCTCATATTAGTGGCCTCTTATGACGGGTTCCTTTACCTTTTTTACTTTTTTTGTGACATGCTTGAGGGAGCAGTGACATGCTTGAAGGAGCAGTGAGTATGTTTTTCTCAGAGACCCCTGGAAACAACATGGACAAATCTTACTTAAAAAACAAAAAGACATTGTGGTCATCAGTTAGCCATCACTGCATCCTACTGTCATAGATGTATGTGAGAAAGTAAATTTATACAATACTGCATATGTGCACACAAGATGTACTGATATCTTCTAATTATGTTGTTATATTTGATCATTCTTTATACTTGCCATATGTTTTAGTGACAGGATACAATTTGCTAAATAAAAATATGTGGCAGAATGTTAGACAATCTTGCAAGCTGATTCTTAATTTATTTGTTTGTTCCATTAGTTGTCATAGTGTTCCATCTCTCGTTAGAGTATTCCATCAGTTGTTAGATTGTCCCATCAGTTGTCAGAGTGTTCCTTCATTTTTCAGAGTGTTCTGTCAGTTGTCATAGTGTTCCATCTCTCATTATAGTATTCCTTCAGTTGTCAGTGTGTTCCATTATTTGTCAGAGTGAACCATCAGTCACCAGAGTGATTCATCAGTGTTCCATCAGTCACCAGTGTTCCATCAGTCATCAGTGTTCCATCAGTCATCAGAGTAATCCATCAGTCTTCAGAGTGATCCATCAGTCATTAGAGTGATCCATCAGTCATCAGAGTGATCCTTCAGTCTTCAGAGTGATCCATCAGTCGATAGAGTGTTCTATCACTTGTCAGAACGATTCCCTGTCTAAACTGACTTGTTACTTGTTGATAAGGGTGGTTCACTTGTTTGACAATTATTCAAATTGAGGGTCAATATTAGGTTGTCTCATCGGTTAGCAGAATGTCCAACAACCCTTCTGGTTCCTTACGAACTTCATTTTAAATATTGTAGATGAATAACTTCTTTTTAAGAGAGTTCATCGTGCATGAATAACAATCAACAACGTAATATGTCGAACCAACCTTAACGTAATTAATGTGGGTAAGTCCTTGGGTTTGAGTCCAACGAACATCCATTTATTTTGACAAAACATGTGAAGACATTATAAGTAATCCAATTATACATAAGAATACATCTGCATTTTTGATTCATGTGGAATCTATTGTTACCGTCAGTGTTCCAGTTAATTAGTTGTTATCAGAACATTATGGGCTGTATACATGCGTGGCTAACTATGTAGACCACCAGAAATGAGACCCAATAGTTTGACGAATATAGCTCATACATGAGCGAACAATCCTTCCATAAGATGGTTATTCATAAACCATTCATTCCATCAATTCATTATCATAACATGGACTGACCCTATGTCCGTATCTCAATATAAATTCGGCAATATGAAGTCTAACACTGGAAGGAAATAAAACGCATCTTCATGGCTTGATGGTCAAGGTAAAAAGGGTAAATTACATTCGTCACCAAGCGTGACCATATCAGCGCTCACACGTCACAATCGGACCGTGCGACTTGTGTTCACTAAACCATGAAGTATAAAATCCTTCTATATTCAAAATCTCTCCAACATTAAAATGCGCACTGCCAACTATAGCAGACGACATAGTTAACATGTCGTAAGAATTCCCTACCCGACGGGGGAAAAAAAATCTATTAGATAGATTTTTTTGAAATATCTTAATCATCTCAAAAATTTAACAAAAACCCGACATACGGCCTACGATGTTCTGTCTAGAACAGTGTCGTGGTCATGTCGATATAATATCAGTCATTTAGTATATGAATTATTATATTAACCCAAAAGAAATGTCAATCGTCATTAAATAATTATCTAATTAACTCAAAGTCTGTCTTGACTAAATAATAATGTGTTGTGTAATGAAAATTATCCTAACTAATTAAAATAAACTAATTAATCATTGTATGTGCATAGGGTATCAATCTAATTAAATTTTAATTAACTAAACATCGTAAATTTATAGTGTTGATCATATGTAAAAAAAAATGAAAAGTAAAGAGACAAGTAAAGTAAAGAAAACATGGATAAAACAACTTAATCTCACACAAATTTTAATTAGTGAGGTGTGTCTAAAATTAAATATGTGTGTAGATTAACTACTAACTAATTAACTAACAAAATAATAATAGTACATAATATATTATGTAAACATATTTGCTAAATTTATATAACAGTTATCACATTCATAAATACATCTAATTAGATTATTCAGTTGTGTGAGATTATTTTGTTTTCATACTTTCTTTCATGTATTTCATCTCTTTTCTCACATTTTATCTTTATTTTCTTAATTAACTCAATAAATATGTAACTTAATAATGTTGAATATGAAGATTCAACGTCGTTATGTCCACGTGTGAATTTACGATGATTTCCATTGGAGGAGAACATTAATACTTTTCATCTGTGTTCCCTGTATGAACGAATTTAAACTTTTACAGCATTGAATTAGTCATTTCGATTCCTGTTGCAAAACGATTTTGTCCAACATTGATTGAATTATTCTTCCCATCTGTATTGTAACGAGCTGGAGGACAAGTGGACACAAACCAAAGTCCAAACGTTGATAATGAAATGTCGAAATATGTCTCTCGGGCCATAGTCAATTTCGTTTGAAGAATGTATATACAAGTTACTTTAATGCAAGTTATTCGGTGTGTCATTAGTATGCATGTAGTTCACCACACTTTCATCGTTGAAGTACGCAATCATTAGAAAAGTGCGTATTTTTCAATATTCCTTCTTGAATTTGTGAACTATCATTACCCTTTAATTGAATTCAGCAGGATATGGATTCGATGACGCAGTCGAACGTAATCTGGATCACAAAGGGTGCGCCCAACAAAAACTTTTCAAGTTTAGTGATTGCCCAAACCACAGCCAAAAGCTCCTTATCGACCGTCGAATATTTGGTTTCAGGCACCTTGAGTTTACGTGATATATAAAGGGTTGGGTGCAGTATTCCGTCATGACATTGAAGCAAACTCGCTCCGAGTCCGTAATTACTGACATCTGACGGAGAGATACATTTGCATAAAATTTAGTAGCAAATGTTGACCTCAAATTTTGGAGGTATTTAATAAAATAAAATTCCTAGAAATTTGGTGAGCGCTTATTTAATCCATGTCACTTTCATAAGCATGTCTTTTTCTTTAGACAATAGACGATATACGAAACTTATGCTGCTTTGGCTGAGCATAGTTAGAATAATCAACCACGTTACTGTCTAACTTAGGCATGGTAAAATTACAAAGACGAAAAAAAACAGTGTTATCGTAGATAAAACAACACAAGTGTCACCTAATAGAAAAGCCCACCATAACTAAGCCATATAAGAATAATTGACCAATAAAAAAAAGAAATGATGACTGACTATGCTGAGTCATCAAAGATGTGATAACTAATCCTAATATCTATGGGCTAACATCTGCGTGAAGCAGAATCAGGTACTAATTGCAATCTCAAAGAATGGTGGTGAAAATAAACACCATTATCAAGCTCGATAACCATTCGAGCATCTCTATTGTTACGAAATGTAACCAGAGCTTCACCATACCTGTTATTGGTAGGTGGCAACAGACGCACAAACCTAACGTCTGCCGTGTATTGAAAAAAATTACCAAGTGTCTGCCATGTAGTGTCGTGTGGCAGATTTCATACTAAAACAGTGCGAGAATATGCACTTTTCCCAATATAAGTAGGACCAGTGTCACGAACATGGGAAAAAGATTGACGTGCAACCATAGTCGCCTGAGGTACATTGCAATGTATGTCCCTCATGTAAGTATAATTCTTTCTATAGACTGGAATAATATGTTGGGCCTGAGTATGATGACCCTTATCCTGTAAAGGTACATTTGTAGGTACATTTGTAGGACATGTAGTAGTAGACAGATCAGAAGAACCACATACATTCCTTTGTTTCAATGTGCTGGCATTGATTTTATTCGGTATCTTCCCATTATTCTTAACTCCAACTATATGTTTCAACATATTACTCTTCTTCGTACCGTCCTTTTCAATGTTGACAACGTCAACAGTTTTCTTAGGATCAGTTGTAGCCTGATCATGTCGCCAACATTTATTTTCTGCATTGGCAGTAATATTCTGCCGAGGAAAGGTATATCTCCCTCGGAATGATATTTTTATTTTGTTGGGTTGTGCTGAGCTTGTATTAGCACATGGAACGCCGTTGGTATGTCGTACAATTGGTTTTATCATAGCTGATGTTGGACAATATCTTCTTGTCCAATACCACATCTAGCAGACCATCAACCCTATTTCTTAATTTAGTACCTTTCGAAGTCAGTATTGCAATTTCTTGCCTCTGCTTATTTATTTTATCCAAGTTAGTAGCTATCTTCCTCTCATTAATAAGTAAGGAATCAACTGCATTCAACTTAGTTGAAAGTTCATTAATCTGTTGTTGCATTTTCCTTTCTAGTTCAGAATATTTAATATTTTCATCAATCAGTAATGTATCAAAGGCAATTAATTTTTCATCAGTAACACTCTTTGTTTGATCAAGCAATTTTCTTAATGAACTAACTTCAGACCGTAGTTCACTATTTTCCACATTGAGTTTATCTTGTTTCATTTTATTATCAGTTAATTCTACCTGATATATTTTCCCTTCTGACATATCACCCTGTAAATTCAAACGAGTAATCTCAGATTTCAGTTCATGAATCTGAGTCGATTGTGTATGACAATCCCGACTTAAAGATGCATGTTGCTTTAACATTTCAACATTAAGATTCTTTTCTTTGGCATATAATTCTTTTAATGAGATTACCTCATCCTCTAAATTTTTATTCTGTAGAGTAATAGAATTAAAAAATTCCTTATTATGCGCTGTCACCAGCGTCATCTGATTCTTCAGTGAAGAATGTTCAGACTCCATAACTAACACCTTCTTTTCGTACTCTATTTGCAACTGCTGCAGTTCACTAGTAAGGGCCTTCTCATTAGCTTGATGTTCTGTTCTTTTATGACCTTCGTGAACATCATCAAATATCGCATGATGTATGTTCTTTAATACGTGATCATGCTCAACATTAATGTAGCGATTCAAAAATATAAGAAGTTTCTCCCGTAGTACATCTGATAAATCTTTAGCCATTGCTATATGAGGCATGGAACGAAAATTAACCTCAGCAAAATTCTTTAAATGTAATGCAGCTTGACATAAAAATTGATCCATTACATATTTCTCATGTTCTGGGCCTTTTAATTTATTATAGAGCCAACCATCCTTATATATCTCCTCCAACATGGAACTCATGTCCACTGGATCCATATCAGAATCCATAGTGACTCGCTCACTTAGTCAACTATTAATATTAATTACCAATCTAAATTAATCAATTAATTATATGTGTATACAATAAAGTATGGTCATTCAATATAACCAATCAACCATTTAATGTTCACGTACAACTAATTGTAAGTTCAGAAATTATCTTCCCTAAGCTTCACAGAATACTCTAATGTCAACTATATGTCTGTGCAACAAAGGATAAATACTCAATATACCCTAGTATAATATTCTCTTACTATTAGTTGTAAGTTCAATAACTATTTTTACTCAATATTTTATATCATTATTACCTACTCATAGTAAAACACCAACACACACCCCAATTATGATGCTGAATTTATATCATGCATATAATATCTTCACTTATTGCTTATGGGTATCCTCCATCCATAAATATATTAATTAATTATATATTTCTAATAATAATATATTGTCCCACTTTATCTAGTATATCACTTATTCATCATCATGTGACGTATTCTTTCCAGAACGTTGTCTCCATTACAGCTGCTCTGAACGCATCACGATTCTGGGCAAGTCGACCTGCATCAGCCATAGTGTGATTAATAAACAATTATCAAATAAAAGTTTCCCTTCTTCAATATTTTATCATACTATTATGACCTCATGCCCTAGTCATAATGTAGAACTAATAGTGAATTAGACCACTAGTGCAACTGATGACATCATCAAAGTCATCAAGTGATTTAATCAAAATTAATGAAATTGTTATATCATCTTATTTCATAATCAATTTATACTATTATTATATAATTAATAAATAAAATGAATAACTATAAGACGAACAATAAACCACTCAAATAAGGTCAAGGTTGAACCAAGTCTAGATTAAACATGTACACTAAAAATGGTGATGTAACAATGGACTCATTTAACTGACAAATATATTATTATATGAACTAAAAAATAGTCAGATCAGGATGGACGAGATAGATTACGAACATACGACTAGAACTGAATAGAAATGAAACTTAGTACATCAAAATACAACAGTTATTTAATGAACTTTACAGCTAACACTTAATGTCAAATAATTTCAAATGCAAACGAAAGTAGCCATCGGTAAATCTTCAATAGGTTTCTTTGCAAAATGAAAATATTTAACTACCCTATGGAACGGATTCAAATCGATCGACCTCTGAAAGAGATATTAATCGATTTAAATCTCCTGCCAACCTCCCACTAATATGAACTTTACAATATGGATACATACGGAGAGAAAAAAATTCAACAGTTAACAAATGACTTCCCAAAGACATGTCGATGACTTTAGCAACATGGACTTAACATGCGTACAGCATAAACAAGTACTTAGCTTTTGAAATCGCAATAAGTTTTGACAGTGCCTGCTTCACCAACGAACTAAGGAGATTGTATGTCATGATGATGACTGTATAAATTAGTTTCCTCCGTTGATTGAAGCATTTTGGAATCTTTTCTTCAAGGACGCTGACTTATGGCTGCCATTCATTATGATCATACTGTTGCTACGGGCGTGACGTCACATGTGCCAATGTAAAAAATGTTAATTTCGCTGGAAGGGAGATTTTGCAAACCCGGTATTTTCTTGACAATTAGATCCTTATTGTGAATTAAAATTCCACAACCACATCTGGCCACCAGTTGATAAGGGTGGTTCACTTGTTTGACAATTATTCAAATTGAGGGTCAATATTAGGTTGTCTCATCGGTTAGCAGAATGTCCAACAACCCTTCTGGTTCCTTACGAACTTCATTATAAATATTGTAGATGAATAACTTCTTTTTAAGAGAGTTCATCGTGCATGAATAACAATCAACAACGTAATATGTCGAACCAACCTTAACGTAATTAATGTGGGTAAGTCCTCGGGTTTGAGTCCAACGAACATCCATTTATTTTGACAAAACATGTGAAGACATTATAAGTAATCCAATTATACATAAGAATACATCTGCATTTTTGATTCATGTGGAATCTATTGTTACCATCAGTGTTCCAGTTAATTAGTTGTCATCAGAACATTATGGGCTGTATACATGCGTGGCTAACTATGTAGACCACCAGAAATGAGACCCAATAGTTTGACGAATATAGCTCATACATGAGCAAACAATCCTTCCATAAGATGGTTATTCATAAACCATTCATTCCATCAATTCATTATCATAACATGGACTGACCCTATGTCCGTATCTCAATAGAAATTCGGCAATATGAAGCCTAACACTGGAAGGAAATAAAACGCGTCTTCATGGCTTGACGGTCAAGGTAAAAAGGGTAAATTACCTTCGTCACCAAGCGTGACCATATCAACGCTCACACATCACAATCGGACTGTGCGACTTGTGTTCACTAAACCATGAAGTATAAAATCCTTCTATATTCAAAATCTCTCCAACATTAAAATGCGCACTGCCAACTATAACAGACGATATAGTTAACATGTCGTAACACTTGTTCACAAAATCTAAGTCAAGTTTTTCCATCTAGATAATAAAATGTTGATGTGTGTACAATAACCTCTCCCCTTCTCCTCCCTTTACAAATTATTATACTATTCTCCGATTGGACTATGTAATGTGGATCACTTGCTTTTGAGTTAGGGATGGCAAAGGCAGTGAAGATGGGATTATCACCCCACCAGATAAAGATAGATGGACCTGGTCACCCCACCTGATAAAGATAGACCTGGTCACCACACCTGATAAAGATGGACCTGGTCACCACACCTGATAAAGATGGACCTGGTCACCCCACCTGATAAAGATGGACCTGGTCACCCCACCTGATAAAGATAGACCTGGTCACCCCACCTGATAAAGATAGACCTGGTCACCCCACCTGATAAAGATGGACCTGGTCACCCCACCTGATAAAGATAGACCTGGTCACCACACCTGATAAAGATGGACCTGGTCACCACACCTGATAAAGATGGACCTGGTCACCACACCTGATAAAGATAGATAGACCTGGTCACCCCACCTGATAAAGATGGACCTGGTCACCCCACCTGATAAAGATGGACCTGGTCACCCCACCTGATAAAGATAGACCTGGTCACCCCACCTGATAAAGATGGACCTGGTCACCCCACCTGATAAAGATAGACCTGGTCACCACACCTGATAAAGATGGACCTGGTCACCCCACCTGATAAAGATGGACCTGGTCACCACACCTGATAAAGATAGACCTGGTCACCCCACCTGATAAAGATGGACCCGGGCCATCTTTATCAGGTGTGGTCACCCCCACCTGATAAAGATGGACCTGGTCACCACACCTGATAAAAGATGGACCTGGTCACCCCACCTGATAAAGATAGGCCTGGTAACGCCACCTGATAGACTCTGTCACCCCACCTGATAAAAGTTGGACCTGGTCACCACACCTGATAAAGATGGACCTGGTCACCCCACCTGATAAAGATGAACCTGGTCACCACACCTGATAAAGATAGACCTGGTCACCCCACCTGATAAAGATGGACCTGGTCACCCCACCTGATAAAGATAGACCTGGTCACCACACCTGATAAAGATAGACCTGGTCACCACACCTGATAAAGATAGACCTGGTCACCACACCTGATAAAGATAGACCTGGTCACCACACCTGATAAAGATAGACCTGGTCACCCCACCTGATAAAGATGGACCTGGTCACCACACCTGATAAAGATAGACCTGGTCACCCCACCTGATAAAGATGGACCTGGTCACCACACTTGATAAAGATAGACCTGGTCACCCCACCTGATAAAGATAGATGGACCTGGTCACCCCACCTGATAAAGATAGTCCTGGTCACCACACCTGATAAAGATAGACCTGGTCACCCCACCTGATAAAGATAGATGGACCTGGTCACCCCACCTGATAAAGATAGACCTGGTCACCACACCTGATAAAGATAGACCTGGTCACCCCACCTGATAAAGATAGATGGACCTGGTCACCACACCTGATAAAGATGGACCTGGTCACCACACCTGATAAAGATGGACCTTGTCACCCCACCTGATAAAGATAGATGGACCTGGTCACCACACCTGATAAAGGTAGACCTGGTCACCACACCTGATAAAGATAGACCTGGTCACCACACCTGATAAAGATAGACCTGGTCACCCCACCTGATAAAGATAGATGGACCTTGTCACCACACCTGATAAAGATGGACCTGGTCACCACACCTGATAAAGATGGACCTAGTCACCCCACCTGATAAAGATAGACCTGGTCACCACACCTGATAAAGATAGACCTGGTCACCCCACCTGATAAAGATAGACCTGGTCACCCCACCTGATAAAGATAGATGGACCTGGTCACCCCACCTGATAAAGATGGACCTGGTCACCACACCTGATAAAGATGGACCTGGTCACCCCACCTGATAAAGATGGACCTGGTCACCCCACCTGATAAAGATGGACCTGGTCACCCCACCTGATAAAGATGGACCTGGTCACCCCACCTGATAAAGATAGACCTGGTCACCCCACCTGATAAAGATGGACCTGGTCACCCCACCTGATAAAGATGGACCTTGTCACCCCACCTGATAAAGATAGACCTGGTCACCCCACCTGATAAAGATGGACCTGCTCACCCCACCTGATAAAGATGGACCTGGTCACCCCACCTGATAAAGATGGACCTGGTCACCCCACCTGATAAAGATAAACCTGGTCACCCCACCTGATAAAGATAGACCTGGTCACCCCACCTGATAAAGATGGACCTGGTCACCCCACCTGATAAAGATAGACCTGGTCACCACACCTGATAAAGATGGACCTGGTCACCCCACCTGATAAAGATGGACCTGGTCACCACACCTGATAAAGATAGACCTGGTCACCCCACCTGATAAAGATGGACCTGGTCACCCTACCTGATAAAGATAGACCTGGTCACCCCACCTGATAAAGATAGAACTGGTCACCCCACCTGATAAAGATGGACCTGGTCACCCCACCTGATAAAGATAGACCTGGTCACCACACCTGATAAAGATGGACCTGGTCACCCCACCTGATAAAGATGGACCTGGTCACCACACCTGATAAAGATGGACCTGGTCACCACACCTGATAAAGATAGACCTGGTCACCCCACCTGATAAAGATGGACCTGGTCACCCCACCTGATAAAGATAGACCTGGTCACCCCACCTGATAAAGATAGATAGACCTGGTCACCCCACCTGATAAAGATAGATAGACCTGGTCACCCCACCTGATAAAGATGGACCTGGTCACCCCCACCTGATAAAGATGGACCTGGTCACCACACCTGATAAAGATGGACCTGGTCACCCCACCTGATAAAGATGGACCTGGTCACCCCACCTGATAAAGATAGATGGACCTGGTCACCACACCTGATAAAGATGGACCTGGTCAAGGGAAGTTCTGTACGGCATTGTCTGCTGTGGGACTATCTTCATCTTTTATTGTTTACACATCAAGTAATCTATTTATAGCAACTCATTTTTGTGTTTGTAATTATGAGAAGTTTTATGTGAAGTTTTTCTGCTTGTAATTATGAGAAGTATGTGAAGGTTTTCTGCTTCTAATTATGAGAAGTTTTATGCTTCTAATTATGAGAAGTTGTATGTGAAGGTTTTCTGCTTGTAATTATGAGAAGTAGTCTTCTTCCTCTTCTTCCTCGTTCGTCCTGAAAAGGACGGTGGTTGCGTTGTGTCTGTTTACGCCTAAGCTGTGATATCTGCACCTTTCGGTCGACACATCCGACTTCTGCACGACATTTTTTGGGACCGGGTTTGCCTTCCCTCTTCGATCCGTACTCGCTCAGCCAGACTGCACTGCTGCAGACTGTTTCCAGGACCACCACGTGGAGGTGGAGTATGGTCTTGACCAGCTCTGGTTCGCTGATCCTGATGCAAGCAGTCAAGCTATGGGTCGCTGACTGCATTCTCTTGCTGCATCTTTTGGTCCCATTATGAGAAGTTTTATGTGATGGTTTTCTGCTTCTAATTATGAGAAGTTTTATGTGAAGGTTTTCTGCTTGTAAATTATGAGAAGTTTTATGTGATGGTTTTCTGGTTGTAATTATGACAAGTTTTATGTGAAGGTTTTCTGCTTCTAATTATGACAAGTTTTATGTGAAGGTTTTCTGCTTGTAATTATGAGAAGTTGTATGTGATGGTTTTCTGCTTGTAATTATGAGAAGTTTTATGTGAAGATTTTCTACTTCTAATTATGAGAAGTTGTATGTGATGGTTTTCTGCTTGTAATTATGAGAAGTTTTATGTGAAGCTTTTCTGCTTGTAATTATGAGAAGTTTTATGTGAAGATTTTCTACTTCTAATTATGAGAAGTTGTATGTGATGGTTTTCTGCTTGTAATTATGAGAAGTTTTATGTGAAGATTTTCTGCTTGTAATTATGAGAAGTTTTATGTGAAAGTTTTCTGTATTTCCTTTCAGGTTACACCTCGGTATACTTTCCCATACTATGAATGTGCCATTCTGTTAGGAGGCCGGCTTGTGGATGGACTGAGCAATGATGTGGAATGTTACCGAGCTGATCTGCGAGAGTTTTCACAGTTGCGGACACTACCATTCAAGAAGAGAAATGAATTTGCTGCCTGTGCTGTTGGTGATGAAATATTTGTGTCTGGTGGTCTACGGAGCTCAGAATTTTGGAAATATGACCCAACATTTGATACATGGTTGAGAGGATCCAACATGATGGTAGCCAGACGTAGACATGCTATGGCTTCTGTAGATCATACAATCTATGTTTTGGGTGGTTTCGATGAAGAATTTGTGCTGGACTCAATTGAAAAATGGGATAAAAAATCCAACAAATGGGAGGAAGTGGGGCGTCTGTCGACAGCTGTAGAAAACATGGGGTATGTTGCATATGGAAAATACATTTACTTGTTTGGTGGTAAAAATATTGAAGAAGTTGTCACAGACACTGTTCAGTGTTTTGACACCAGCACATCTACTTGTACCATACTTCAAAAATCTTTGCCCGCTCACGATATGTGTTTAAGTGCATGTGTTCTAGATCGAGCAATCTACGTCCTTGGTCTAGAAGGCTTTTTCCGCTATATACCAGCTCAGGATGAATGGGAATTTCTCAAGGATATGCATCTTCCCAGAGATTTTGTCAGTCTTGCTGTGTTGGACCAGAAACTTTATGCCTTTGGAGGACGTCGACGAGGTGCAAAAGACAACCTTTATTCAGATTCAATTGAAGTGTATGATCCAAAGCACAACACGTGGGAATGTGCTGGTACAACTCCCGTTCGCATGTACTCGTATGGCTGTGTTCGGATCTTACTTAGCCAGCAGAGAAGTGCCAGTCTGCACAGTCTTTAATGTTCTTGAAATTATGTCCCCTTCCTCCACCCCAACTTACAGCACTTAGTGTGATATGTTTTATTTCCTGTTTTTCCAAGTGTTATACTCACTGAGTTATCAGCAAAAAAATTGAGCTACTTTTATACCACAATGTTCTATATAGGAAGGTCTGCTAGGTTATCAATGACTGTCTATTGTCCAAGTCAAAGGAAACAGTTGCCTTGACAAATTAATAGACTTTCATTTTATCCAGTCAAATACAGTTGACTGCCAGTCATGAACAAGTGATCATTTTGACCTGTCACATACAACACCTTAATGTATGTTAGAGACAAGGAGCACAACACTTTAATGTACGTTAGAGACAAGAAACACAACACCTTAATGTTCGCTATAGACAAGAAACACATCTTAATGTACATTACAGACAAGAAACACAAAACCTTAATGTGCGTTAGACAAGAAACACAACATCTTAATGTACATTACAGACAAGAAACACAACACCTTAATGTACTTTACAGACAAGAAACACAACACCTTAATGTACATTACAGACAAGAAACACAACACCTTAATCTAAGTCACAGCGAAGAAGCACAACACCTTAATCTAAGTCACAGACAAGAAACAACACCTTAATGTACATTACAGACAAGAAACAACACCTTAATGTATGTTACAGACAAGAAACACAACACCTTAATGTACATTACAGACAAGAAAGAAAACATCTTAATGTACATTACAGACAAGAAACAACACCTTAATGTACATTACAGACAAGAAACACATCATCTTAATGTACATTACAGACAAGAAACAACTTTTTAATCTAAGTCAGAGACTAGACAAAACACCTTAATCTAAGTTAGAAACAAGAAACACAACGCCTTAATCTAAGTCACAGACTTCTTCTCCTCCCTGTGTGCGAACGTGTTTTCCATGTCTCTGATATTTGGATATTTTCTCTTAAGTTTATTCACATTGTACAGGCGTCATTAAAAGCATCAAGGGATGGCAGACTACTGCGTGCCTCCACGATCACTAAGAGCTACGCACTAAACAAAGAAAAGGCGGTAAATAAAAAGTTGAAGGCTTGGTACAATCCACCAGACCTTACTATCAAGAAAACTAACAAAGGCCAGTGTTGCACTATTGCTTTTTTTAGCAGCCAGCATTATGAAATCTTCAAACAAACATGTCTCGATGTTTACCAAAATTGTATCATTGAAACGCAAACAGATATACACAATGCATATGTTGAAGATAAAATAGTCACTGACCTCCTCACTATACATCTATACTACACAAAAAACAAAGTTCTGGCCCAAGGAGTGACAGATTGTGTGCAGTCCTGGTTAGATACTGAATTTTTTCAACTCCAGAAATTGGCCCTAGACCAAACCACGAGTCTAGTCGATCCTACCACTCCAACAACAATGAGAGGTAGGACTACAACTACAAAACTTCAGCTTGTCAACAGAATTTGCCCGTTCTGTCTTCCACTAAAATCAGTCCTTCCCTCCTCTCCCACTGAAGTCAGTCCTCTTCATATGCAGAGCACACCTCCAATAAACGTCACAGTCAGAGTAGAATCCAACAAAATGTCCCCCCATTTGTACGGCACCCTTACTTCTACTCCTGATTTAACACCATCCACCTGTGATCTAACACCACCCACTTTTGATCCAACACCACCCATATTTGATCCAACAAGACTGAAGACAAAATATGCCGACATCAGAAGCTTGAAAACAGCCAATAGAAAATTGAGAGCAAAGAAAGAAAAGAAACATCACCAAACAAGACTTACCCGATTGAGGTAAAAATTAGTCATCGTACTGAAAACCTACCAAGACAACCCACACAAGTAGATCCCGAAGCAACAATGACAACAGGACATGAAAGTACACAACAACCGACACAAGTAGATCCCGAAGCAACAATGACAACAGGACATGAAAGAACACAACGACCAACACAAAAATCTGCTGACGACCTCCAGCAAGAAGAACATCAATGGCAACAACAACGCCATCGTGCACGACCTCAGCCACAGCACCATCGATACATACCTCACAACACACATCACATCATCATTGGGGACTCACTGCTAAAAGATATTCACAGTGACAAAATCTCAACAATGCCAGAGGACATAGTCACAGTAATACCACTACCAGGAGCTGGAATAGTGAGAATAACCAATGAAATCTGCCATTTCAACACAAATACTAACATAAGGAAAACAACAGTACACGTAGGGATAAATGATGGCACAAATGGATACACTATTAACCCATTAGACATCTCCAGAATGATTGACAACATAAAACAAAAATTCCCAAACACCTCCATATCTCGTCAATAATTCCACCCAGCTATGGTACAGCACGCCAAACTGTAGATATCAACAACAAGGTGCTATATAATTTCTGCACTAAACATCACATTTCTTTCATAAACAACACACCTTTTTTCACATCAAAGTCAGGTGCACCAAAAAAGATGCTATATATAGATCAAGTCCACATTTCTAAGCAGGGACTAGCTATCTAGCCAAAAATTTAAAGTTCCCCCACAGGACACACCAAAAACACACATATTCATCCATCAATGACACAAATTACACACTAAACTCCGTGAATCCACACAGAACCCTTTATAATCACTCATCCTCAGCTGATACTCATTTATCTAGCAAAGCTACACCTAATCCCATTCCCCCACTCTAACCTTTATGACCAAATGTATCCCCCATTACCCACATTACAGACACCCCTGCCACTGCCTGCTCGACAGACACAACTAGACAGATGGACTACAAGTAACACCCATTCCTTCTATAAATCACTTAATCGCAAGGCAGGAACTTCTTCTTTGATCCTTAGCCGCCGACCGTCAAAGCAGTCAGTGGCCATCACGCCTAGTGGCGTCTTGTAGGGCAACAACAAATTGATTCCACTTTGCTCGGTCGGTGGCCATCCTTCGTACAGTGCCCCAACTCTGGTTCATTCTTTGTATCTCAGCCTCCACAGTCCTCCGCCAGGTTGTTTTTGGTCGGCCTCTCTTTCGTTTTCCTTCAGGGGTCCAAAGCATAGCTGTTCTTGTGTTGGCATCGGGGTCTCTTCTGAGGACATGACCAACCCAGTTCCAGCGTCTGCCAGCTATGATGGTGTGCATGTCCTCTTGCTTGCTACGAGTAAGCAGATCTTGGTTACACGCCGTCTGGTTGTTACTATGCTTCCTAGGTATGTGAGCGTATATATGTCTGTTCCTATTGTTATTCCTTACTGATGGCTCAGGGTTGCTCACATTGACCTCAGACTTCAGACTTCTTTAAATTGATGTTCAAGCCCACCTGCTGGCTAAACTTATTAAGTCTATCCGTTTTTTCCTGGATGTGTTGATGTGAATGTGCTAGCAGTGCAATGTCATCTGCATATTCCAGATCTTCCAATGTAGAAAATGTTGTCCATCTTATTCCTCTTGGACTGCCCTCTGTTCTCTGGCGCATCACCCAGTCTATGACTGTTAAAAATAGAGTGGTTGATAAGGGGCATTGTCGTAGATTTTTGATAGGATTAAGACTTGGGTTGGTCCCTTCTGAATAGATTAGAATAAGTGATAGTCACAGTGAGAAGTAGTAATAGCAATAGATTTTCCACGAGTGAGATGGTAGAAATGTGATAGAGGCTGTCTCTGAAATCAAGAAAATCTTCTCTCTTTCACCTATCTTCTACGACAGATTTAGATTGAGTCAGATAGTCTACACACATATATCTATATTAATATATCTCTAGCCACTCACGTGCACGCACATACAAGATGACAGTTATACGTACAGACGTAGGGAAACTATAACAAATGAATATATAAATATTCTAGAACGAGCTGAGCAACACGCTTATTAATTTCAAGAGAAATTTTAATTATCATCTAAAATTTCATCACAACACATAGAAATTACATCAAAGCATATAAACATAGTCATAAAAAATCAAGGAATTGCTACAAGAAATGATAGACCCACTGTTAGATCTTATCCCTCGAGGTATGCCCACAGTCCTGTTGGAAGAAAGTGATAGCCCCAAGGAAACAAGGGTACATAGGATTAGGCCTAATATTTCCCCTTCTTAAAAAAGTATGGACAGACTTGATATCTCTGCCCTATTTTAAGGGAAATAGGATTAGCAATGCTTGCATACAGAAAGTTAAGATAGCAAAATGGGTGCCCAATTACAACAATAAAGAAATCACTCCGTCCTGCTTGCACTCTATTCATTCAGACGAGCACACGTGCACATTTCATACTCACAGCTTTGATAGCCACTTCTGGAACAAAAAAACAATATTTTTAGGACTTGCCCATACAGAATCTTCAATGGTAATCTTGCGTCAAGAAAACCCCAGGTCCAAAAAGACGGGTTGAATTCACTACTTCCGGGACCGTTCTCTTGGGAATACTATTGTTTTGGATGTCTGTTTAAGTCACATAAAATTTTCCAGGCACGAGCGTTTATAGCTAGCACAGTGTCAACATCTTAGATTTCAAACGAATGAGGAATGTCAGGTCGGCACCTTTTCTCAATATAGGAACTTAGTTGGTAACACCACCACTTGTCAACAGTGTCGGGAAATTTACTGATTGAAATATGTTACTTGCCACCAAGGCGGAAAAAATGACTAGAGTTTTCTCAGGAAGAATCAAAATCAGGCGCAAGAGGCCCGTTATCTCATTTAACCGTTAAAGTACTCGTAAAGATTTTGCACCAAGCCACTCTAAGGTAAATGTTTTAGCTACATTGTTGTTTAAGCTAGAAATTATAATTTATTCTGCTTTCCACTGAAACACGTCACTAGAAAATAATACAGACTTATGTATTAAGCACTCTGCACCAAATCTAACTAGCAAAATGAAATAAGCGATTTAACACTTTAAACACTCACAAAATACTAGATAAATAATATAAGATTTATTTACCTCCAAACAGAATTTACAGGCGATCGCACAACTTAGAATTATATGCTTATATATTTATTGGTAGTCTAGAAGTTCGGCAAAATTTTTGCCAAGAACAAACTAAGACTTCGCTATACAGCTTATTCTCTTAGCACGAAACGTCCTGTCTACTGCGAATTTAGGAGCGAGAATGAAAATCTAGTTTCAAACTCTGGTTATATCTATTACCAGACAAAGAGGTAAACGTTTATTTTGTAAAACGAAATGCTCTCCCCTTTCCGTCTTTAACGCTTACGTTTAACACCTAAACGCATGCCGTAACTGCCACCTACTGACCGAGAGGGCGCGTGTCAGTTTCGAATCTCAGATGGCTAGTCTCCAATGCCCCGGCAGTTTTCACACTTCACGCTGACCATGGCCCACAATGAGGGTCGTGTCAGGTGGAATTTCCAGACAAATGTCTCAAACTGCGCCAAGGAGACGTCATTTATCGCGCCTATCTGAGCGTTCAGCCGACACCACTCGTTGTGGCAGGTGAAAATGCAGACAAATTTGTCGCCTATATGTCTGGCGAAAGCGAATATTCACAGTTTACGTCCACAACGCAATAACCTCCCGAGCCTGGCATCTACGTAATAACCTCACTAGTGCGTTTCTAAATGAGAAACTAAACCCGGCGAAAGTTAGAATGGGAAAATAGTAATGTATATAGTCGCAAACGTACGAATGTGAAAAACACAGGAAAAAGGATAGAAATGATAATAAAATAGAGGATACGGGTGAAAGAAGAAGAAGAGGATATAGGCAATTTATAGATCATAAATTTCTACGTGACAGAACGTCCCCCCTTTAAGATGTGGAATCACTCCATGTCTACGTTATAGGAATAAATTTCCTATATCCGTAGCTTCAGGGTGTCTGTCTTCTTCCCTTTCATCTCCCCCCTCCATCTCTCTCCAATTCCTACTCAAGTCTACTCCCAAAGTTTCCTTTCTCTGGAATGTCTCCCATGCGCGCTTGAAAGAGCGTCGCCGCTTCTGACATTTTTCAAAGATTTCCTGTGATTGCAGTGGAGTTTCCCTGCCACTATCGTCAGTTTTGGCGATCGTCAGGAGATGGTCGGAGGTTGGCACTGGTTTTTCCAAGTATCTCTTTAACAGATTTAAGTTGAAAACCTTTTCCTTTCCTTGAATAGAGATCTGGTAGTTAGCCTTAGAAATCTTTTTCCGGACGGTAAACGGCCCTTGCCATTCGATCCTCGGTTGTTTCCGGTAGGGAGTAACACCAAAACTTTCTCTCCTGCTTGCAGTTCTCTCTCTTTCGCGACTTTCCTGTATTGGTTAGCGTGCTTTGTGCGTGCTTTCTTAAAGTTGGTCGTTGCTAGGTCCCATCCTAGTTTCAACCTTTCCTTTAACTCCGATACGTATTTACTGGCTGAGACAACTGTCTCATCAGCCTTCTGGTCTGTCAGCGACCAAAGTAAGGCTTCAAGCGGGCCCTTAATAGGTCTGCCGAATAAAAGTGTAGCTGGCGGAAATCCTGTGGAAGTATGAGGAGATTCTCTGTAGCCAAATAAAGCTGCCGGAATGCAACAATCCCAATCTTAAGGTTTCGCTTGTGCCAGTCTACTTAACATCATGTTGAGGTTTCCGTTAACACGTTCCACGAGCCCATTTCTGGCCAGGGTGTAAGGCTTAGTGTAGATGTGTTGGGTCCTCAAGATCTTGACGATCTCATCCATCAACAGGTTTCAGTATGGAGATCCGTTATCCGTCAGCACTTGCTGAGGGAATCCCAACCGAGTGAAAATCTGCACGAGGGCTTCTGCGACATGCTTGGCATCTGCGCATGTTAGCGGGATAGCTTCTGCCCATAAAGTGCATGTATCGACTAAGGTCAGGATAAACCTGTTCCTTCTTTTAGTCCTTTCTAAGGGTCCTAAAATGTCGATCACAACCCGTTCGAATGGTGTTCCCACTATTGGCATTTCACCCAAAGAGACTGGGGGTGCCCGTTGCTTGGGTGGCACACGTTGGCACTGGGCACAGGATTTTACATACCTGATAATCTCAGTATTTACTCCTGGCCACCAATAATGAGTAGTTATCTGTTGGTTTGTGGCATTTTGTCCAATATGTCCGCTGAAGGGAAGAGAGTGCCCCATTTCTAGGATTTGGCTTCTGTACTGTTTCGGTACTAGGAGCTGGTTGTAACCTTGGTCAGGCTTGCCCGTTCTGCGATAAAGTATGCCATCCTTAGAAAAAATGTCCCCGTGCTGTCTGGGTTCCTTAGCCATGGGCAGTTTCCTAAAGCAGGGTGCCAATGTAGGGTCCTTGTATTGCGCTTCTTTAAGTTCCATGGGTAACAAATTAGGCGTAGGCTCCCGTTCCTTCTTGGTTTGCCTTCTTGTAGTTACTGCTGCCACAATCGGCTCTTCCGGTTTCCCAATACACACATATCTACCGCCAAGTATGACTGGGTAGATGGGATCATCCATAACAGCCGCTTTGATCACGCCTCTGACAAAGTCAGAGTGTATCTCCACCAATGCGATGGGAAGCGCTGTAGGTGCATCACTCTTAGAAACTCCACAAAGTTTGACGGTCTCTCCTGTCTCTTGACCGGGTTTAACCAGGTGTCCGGCAACAATGCAATCATAAGAAAGCCCTGTGTCAAAAAACAAGTAGTTTGAGAACCGTTCAAAGTAACAGTACCTCGCGTTGAAGGTCTATCCCCAACAGGTTGGGAATCACTGTCAATAATTCCACCTTGCGAGACTGTTAGCAAGCATCTGATGCGTTTAGGCTCGGTGTGCTCACTCTGATCATTAGTCCCGTGCTCAGGGGTTCTCCCTTTTCCACCTTGACCTTTCTGGCCACGCTGCCATGAAGGGCGGTCTGGTTGATCAGACTGTTTACTGTGGTTGCTGGGGTACTTGGTTTTGTAGAACTTAGATTTTTCAGGCGGGGGGTTTTGAGGTCCAGTTTCTCTGTGGTTATTCAGATTAGAAACATGAGGAATATGAGAAGATTGGTCTAGATTATTTTTCCGAAAATGCTCTTCTGTCGGTTTACGTTTTGTGGCCGGTAGTTCAGCCAGCGCATTGTGATATCGCTCAGACTTTTCTAAGATGTCTTCAAGCTTTTCTGCACCTTGCTCAGCTAGAAATCTCCGGGTATCAGCAGACAAAGTGTTCTTTATTTGTTCGGTTAAAACAAATTCCTCAAGACCTTCATAGGTAGAAGGGAGCTGTGAAAGCTCAAGGCACTTTGACAGATATCCCTTCAAATGAGATGAAAACTGCTGGAAAGTTTCAGAGCTCTCCTTCCTGCTGTTGCAAAACAGTTGCAGAAACTTTCACGCATTCATTTCAAAGCGCTCAAGCAAAGCTTTCTTCAACAAGTCATAATTGTCTTGTTGGCCACTTTCCAGTTTAGAATAAACATCATAAGCAGAACCTTTAAGGGCCTGGGAAAGTTTCAGACACCAACGCGACCTCTCTAAACCATACAGGGTTGCAATTTTCTCAAATTTTTCTAGCCATGTGTCAATCTTCTCATTAGGACAAGGGAAAGATTCAAGAGCAAAGGACATAGCGTTGAGTTGAAGAGATTGAGGGTTAGTTTGATCAGTTAAGGAAGAATGAGGAGAAGACTCTCCACTGCTGGAGGTAGAGGCAGCACCACGACTTTGGAACTCTAGAGTTTTAAGCGCCAACTCGTACTGTCTCTGTTCCCTCTCCTTCTCATGCTGTCTCTCCTTCTCTCTGTCCTCATGCTGCATCCTGCGAATTTTCATTTCCTCATCCATTTTCTTCTGCTCTAATAGACGGTCTTCCCTTTCCTTCTTCCTAGCTTCTGCTTCTTTCCTCTCCGCATCATATCTCTCAAGTTCGTCTCTGACAAATGCTTTTGCTTCCTCTCCTTCCAGTCCCTCCTCTCTCGCTTCGTCTCTGAGGAGTTGTCTAAGCTTTGCCCTTTCTGCCATAGTAAATCAGTGGCTGAGACTTAGTCCAGAAAGAAATAGGGAAAAGAATGCGCTGGTTCCTACCTCTTGCGAGAAAATACCAAAACAAAAGATGATATACTTATAACCTGGGATACCTCCTCAAAAATAAAGTATCTAACTATCGCTGCTATTAATCGGCAATAAAGCACATAATGCAGACGACTACGCCAAATAAATGGTAGTTAAGATTACTCACTGAAAAATAAGTTGCTACAGTGAAAACAAAATAATTATTGCAAAAAATTTTAAGGAGAAAAAAAAAATCCCTTAATTTTTTAATCCACTATAAGTTCACCCCTAAAGACAGTTAGGGTAAGGGAGGCAATTAATCTGGACAAATAGTCCGAAACGCACTCCTTAACTTAGTTCAAACACCTACTTCTTCAGAACCCTTGTGAATGTTATACAATCACAAACTTTACCAGCGTTTAGTATTACAAAATCAGTAATTAACATATATTTCGAGAAAATCAACCTGTAAACCAAATGTATAATGCTGTGGAAAAACAATTATTAGCCGTGTGGTCAGCACGCCCATAAAACAGATTGTTATGTCTAGGGGATAATTATCATTTTTAAAAAGTACAAAACTCACAAGACATCACACTCTTACTCTGTATATCAGAATAAAGAAAATTTCAGACGAGCTGATATTTGCCGTCTCGTCTTCCTATTCAAAGTTCAAAAACCGGAAACGAGCCCCCATTTGTCGTAGATTTTTGATAGGAGGATTAAGACTTGGGTTGGTCCCTTCTGAATAGATTAGAATAAGTGATAGTCACAGTGAGAAGTAGTAATAGCAATAGATTTTCCACGAGTGAGATGGTAGAAATGTGATAGAGGCTGTCTCTGAAATCAAGAAAATCTTCTCTCTTTCACCTATCTTCTATGACAGATTTAGATTGAGTCAGACAGTCTACACACATATATCTATTTTAATATATCTCTAACCACTCACGTGCACGCACATACAAGACGACAGTTATACGTACAGACGTAGGGAAACTATAACAAATGATTATATAAATATTCTAGAACGAGCTGACCAACACGCTTATTAATTTCAAGAGAAATTTTAATTATCATCTAAAATTTCATCACAACACATAGAAATTACATCAAAGCATATACACATAGTCATAAAAAAATCAAGGAATTGCTACAAGAAATGATAGACCCACTGTTAGATCTTATCCCTCGAGGTATGCCCACAGTCCTGTTGGAAAAAAGTGATAGTCCCAAGGAAACAAGGGTACATAGGATTTGGCCTAATATTTCCCCCTTCTTAAAAAAGTATGGACAGACTTGATATCTCTGCTCTATTTTAAGGGAAATAGGATTAGCAATGCTTGCATACAGAAAGTTAAGATAGCAAAATGGGTGCCCAATTACAACAATAAAGAAATCACTCCGTCCTGCTTGCACTCTATTCATTCAGACGAGCACACGTGCACATTTCATACTCACAGCTTTGATAGCCACTTCTGGAACAAAAAAAACAATATTTTTAGGACTTGCCCATACAGAATCTTCAATGGTAATCTTGCGTCAAGAAAACCCCAGGTCCAAAAAGACGGGTTGAATTCACTACTTCCGGGACCGTTCGCTTGGGAATACTATTGTTTTGGATGTTTGTTTAAGTCACATAAAATTTTCCAGGCACGAGCGTTTATAGCTAGCACAGTGTCAACATCTTAGATTTCAAACGAATGAGGAATGTCAGGTCGGCACCTTTTCTCAATATAGGAACTTAGTTGGTAACACCACCACTTGTCAACAGTGTCGGGAAATTTACTGATTGAAATATGTTACTTGCCACCAAGGCGGAAAAATGACTAAAGTTTTCTCAGGAAGAATCAAAATCAGGCGCAAGAGGCCCGTTATCTCATTTAACCGTTAAAGTACTCGTAAAGATTTTGCACCAAGCCACTCTAAGGTAAATGTTTTAGTTCTTCACAGATATCACTCATACGTACTTAGCGCTGGCAAAGTTTGGGTACCACAGTTTTACTATATATAAATGGAAAAGAGCACATATCAAATAATTATACATACTATGTACTCAGATATAACTGATAATTAAAACTACAAGCGTAGCTTGTCTTATAGTTTAACCCTTCCCGTGGAATAAGTTATATTTAAAAAAATCATCAATCCTCATGAATTAGGAATACGTGCGTATTCCGTCAACACTCATGAGGCTTCTAGCATTTATAAGTTAGTTTAGAAAAATATGTTCTCGTCTGATTATTTAGCAGTAAAATTAAATTCATTATAGCTACATTGTTGTTTAAGCTAGAAATTATAATTTATTCTGCTTTCCGCTGAAACACGTCACTAGAAAATAATACAGACTTATGTATTAAGCGCTCTGCACCAAATCTAACTAGCAAAATGAAATAAGCGATTTAACACTTTAAACACTCACAAAATACTAGATAAATAATATAAGATTTATTTACCTCCAAACAGAATTTACAGGCGCAATAACCTCCCGAGCCTGGCATCTACGCAATAACCTCACTAGTGCGTTTCTAAATGAGAAACTAAACCCGGCGAAAGTTAGAATGGGAAAATAGTAATGTATATAGTCGCAAACGTACGAATGCGAAAAACACAGGAAAAAGGATAGAAATGATAATAAAATAGAGGATACGGGTGAAAGAAGAAGAGGATATAGGCAATTTATAGATCATAAATGTCTACGTGACAGGCATCCCTGTCGTACTCCTGTCTTCACCTCAAAGGTTAGGTTGCTCTGCCCAACACTGCACGTAAAGTTTGCATAGAGGCTTTTTATGATTGACACTATGCAGCTTGGAATTCCATAAGCCCTCAGTATTGTCCATAAACTGTCCCTATGTATGCTGTCAAAAGCCTTTTCAAAATCAACGAAATTAATGTAAAGCTGTCTTTGCCATTCTGAGCACTGCTCTATAATGTTCCTGAGAGTGAATATATGATCTACACATCTCCTGTTCTTTCTAAATCCTGCTTGTTCTTTCCTCACTTTGTGATCTACTGCCTTTGAAATTCTCTGTATAATTATCCTGCCTAGTATTTTGCTGGGAACTGAGAGAAGAGTGATTCCTCTCCAATTATTGCAGTCTGCAAGATCTCCCTTCTTGGGCAATTTGACAATTATTCCTTTGTTCCACTCTGATGGTGTTGTCCCCGTTTTCCAGACTTGTGCAAATAGTGGTTCTAATAGTTCTGCTGCTAGCTCGGGGTCTGTCTTAAATAGCTCTGCATTTAAGTTATCATGGCCCGGAGCTTTGCTGTTCTTTAACCCTTTGATTGCTGTGATGATGTCTTCTTTTCGTGGAATGTCTGTATTCACATCTAGATCGTTTTCAGCCTCAGGAACGTTCAATTGTGTCTCTGGTGGTTCCTTGTTCAGAGTTTCTCTGAAGTGCTCTGCCCATCTTGTTTCTTGTCCCTCTGCTGTCGTGATGAGATTACCTTGCTTATCTCTTACTAATGTAATATTGTTTGCACCTCATTTTCCGCTGATGAATTTAGTTATTTTGTATACTGTGCTTTGTTCATTTCTCAGTGCTGCCTCCTCTCCCTGTCTTGCAAGATCGTCTAGGAAATTCCTTTTGTTGGCTCGGGTTTGGCGTTTAACTTCCTTGTCCAGCTGACTGTACTGTTGGCTATATAGTTGCTTTAGCCTGGGGGACTTCGCTTCTGTTTTCTTTCTTTTCATTTCCTTTCTCATCGTTATGGTGTTTAAAGTTTCTGGTGTTATCCAGTCTTGCTTCTTCCTTTCCTGGAATCCCAAGCATGATTTGCTGCTTTCTTTGTATATTGTTGAAATGGTGTTGAAATTCTGGTCTATATCATCAGTCAATGTCATTTCCGGACTTTTGGCAAATTGATATCGTTTCTTTATGTCGGCCGTAAAAGCTTTTCTGGTAAGGGAGTCCTTCAATTTGCTGATGTCAAACCTTTTCTGTGTAGTTACAGTTGGTGCAGCCCTTCTTAGTTTCACTTTCAGTTTTGCTACTACTAAATGGTGATCACTTCCCACATCTGCACCTCTTCTTACCTTCACATCTTGTAATGCATGTCTCCATCTACCGTTAACCATGATGTGGTCTATCTGGTTTCTGTCCCGACCATTTGGTGATTCCCATGTTAATTTGTGAATTTCTTTATGTGGGAAGAGTGTTCCTCCAATGACCAGGTTATTAATGCTACAGAAACTTATTAGTTTATCCCCATTTTCGTTTGCCGTTCCGCTGCCGCATTTCCCCATTGTTCTTACATTATATGTATTGTGTGTACCAACTTTCGCATTGAGGTCTCCCATTACTATAACAAGATAATATCTAGGTGTGTCTTCCATTTTTTTCTGCAGTTGTTGATAGAATTCATCCTTGATCATCGCTATCATTCGTTGGTGCGTAGCATTGTATTATTGTAGTAACGCAGGAACTACAGCAAGAAAATGGGAGTTTCTTCACCCTGTCTCCAACCACCCAGAACGGAATTCTCACAGTTCATCCGTTTTATGGCAACTTGCTCAATATAGTCCAGAAATATTAATGCAGGCACTTCAGATGTCTATATATGGCTCTACGGAACAAGATTAAAGACATAAACACCAAGCAATGCCTAATCTACTAACTTAAAACTGTTTTTAAAACAAGTTTGCAGTTTAACATTCGACCTGACGCTTTCTCTTCACAAGCACTTTAGTGTTTTTTGTCCTGAGATAAAAGACAATCTCACATAGCTGAGTATCAGCAAGAAACTTTAACTGTCACGTTTCGATGTTAATTTTTTTTTTTTACATTGTCTGTGTTTTAAATACAAACATTTCTTTCTGTTCGACACAGATTGTGTTTAAAGCAAGTAAACTGATTTTTGTGTGTGTGCAAGAACCAAGTTACAGTAAACTGCTCCGAAGTCTTTAGAGTAGTGTGTATCTAAATTTGTTTCCAATTTTGTAATAACTCAGTCGTATTAATACTATTGTTTTCTTCTTATTATTATCTCTGCTTATTCCTCTCATTCCTACGCTCACCATTCTCTCGCATAACTTCAGTTTGCTTTGTTGAGCAGTAGTGGTGTGATAAGTTGTATGCCTGATTGTTTTGTGACAATTTTTATATACTGCAGACAATTCACTTAGTTGAAATTGTATTAGCCTAGTACTATTAGTTTTAGTTGAATCAATTTTTTATTTATTTAAATATTGTATTTCCTGCAATTTTTTTCCCCCTTGACAAGCACGTACCAGCTAAAGAAATTCGCGTCAAACGACAAATAAAATCTCTGTGGATCACGCAAGAAGTGCTGGAGGCTATAAGGCAGAGAGATCAAGCGCACAAAAATAAGGACCTCAGCACATATAGGGTACTAAGGAACAAGGTTCAATATTTAATTCGCAAAGAAAAGAAAAATCACTTTAGAAATCTGGTTGAGAACAAATCAAATTGTAAAGAGATATGGAAGGCAGTCAACACTTTAGCAAAAAAACATAATGCATCAGACTCATATAAAGATTTTGTTCGTTCGTTCATTAACTCCCAACACTTCATTTACTTGCACAGACTTCAGAAATCACTTTCAGGCAGAAATAGATAGTCTGAAATCCACAATACCACCTTCCTCTAGTGACTTAGACAAACATTCAGCATTCTAGGAGAACAAATGTGTAAACTCAGTTCCACCCGACATTCCCTTGATGACAGTTAATGAAGTGTATAAATTATCTTTTTAGCTTTAAAGATAATAGCTCATCAGGGCTTGATGGAATTAGCAATCGAATACTGCGTTAAGCCGTACCAGCTATTAGTGAATCACTAACTTATATATATAATCAATGTATCGCTAAGAGTTATTTTCCTTCGGCCTTTAAAATCGCCAAAGTATATCCCCTTTTCAAACCTGGTTCATCAGATAACAGTAACCTTGGTAACTATAGACCAGTTTCTCTTTTATCATCGCTATCTAAACCACTAGAAAAACACATACATAAAACAACTCTAGGTCCCTTACGTTTTTGCAGTATACATAAATGACCTGCTACTAACATCAAGCACTCATCCTGTGACCTATTTGCCAATGACTGTACCATTTACACAAGTGATAAAAGTTGCAACACGCTAGAAGTATTATTACAAACTGATACAGACAATCTTATCAAATGGAGCAACAAAAATCGAATGCAAATAAATATAATTAAAACAAAATGTATGATAATATCAACTAGGCAAAAATTACAAAACTCACAGAAAACAACACTTCAGCTCTATATTGGCACCTCACTAATTGATAATGTAAATGAGCACAAAACAATAGGACTCATAGTTGACCAACATTTAAGTTGGAATTCACATGTACACCAATACCTCGCTCTTTCGACAGGTTAGGGACCAGAGCTATGACGAAAGTTGAAAATCGACGAAAGTCGAAGCATAGCCTTTATTTAGCTTACAAATGCATTAGGGCCGCCAAAAAACGAAAATAACTAACCATATAACACTTGCGAATGCGTGCAACACCTAGATAAACAGAAATAAACATAAGAGTAAAGAAAATACAGTAATAAATAAAAAATACGTAAATAGCATCTTACCTTAAAATCATTCTTGAGCAAGTAGACGATGAATATATACAGTATGTACAGTTTTGAATGTTGGTAATTTAGGGGGATTCTAGACTTAGAAAACCAGATGGAGAAAATTGAGGTGGCTCATCTTCAGAACTGGAGGATTTCAATCTAATTCTTTTAGGAGAAGGGCACTTTGAAGGAGATCTAACTGGGGCTGATGTTGATGGCTCGGAATCTGAAGGGTTAGAGGGAGGGGTGACTGAAGTTGGTTGTGGCGGTTGCATCTTGAAAAAGGAGAGCAAAGACGTTTACCTCATTGATGTCTTCTTCTTTTCCCTAAGAAGTTCTCTGTAACAGGCTATTTGGTGTTCTAGCCCACTATTTACTTTTGAACTTCTGTCGAAATTTATTCTACGTTGAAGATCTGCTGCTTTGTGTAGCCAACTTCTTCTATAATTGTTTCAAGCTTCACTTGAAAAGCTCCTGCAGCTGCGGTATCTGCGCTAGCTGATTCTCCCTTCACTGCTATATTATGCAAATTTGACCTTTTCTTAAATTTCTCAAACCAGCCCCTGCTAGCTCCAAATGTCTCTTCAGCTGATGTCTCTCCTTGTTCAGCCTTCATTGCATTAAATAAAGTTATTGCTTTAGCCTGGATAAGATCTTGGCTTAGAGGAATGTTGTGGCTGACTTGGTCTTCAATCCACACATTTAACACTTTCTCCATCTCACCAATTAAATTGTGCCGCTTTCTAATAAGTTTGGTATGCACTGGCGTAGCGTTTTTAATTTCCTCTAACACTTTAGCTCTGTTCTTTACAATTGTGCTAACTGTAGTGCTTGGTACACCTAGCCTGCGGCATATTTCAGCATTTAAGATGCCTTGTTCATTAAACTTGATTAGCTTAAGCTTTTCTTGCAAATTGAGAACCTTATGGGTTCTTTTAACTTTGTCAATACACTTAGGACCCATTATGAATATATTAAAGCAGAAAAATAAGTAGTACTGTATAAGGCCTAATCACACAAAAAAGTACAGTATGAAAACTGTAAACGTGTCGTATAATCACGATATGAACACTGTCATTAGACTGTTATCACTAAAATAACTATGAACTGTTTATAGTATAATCACAAAAATAATATAGTATGAATAGTTTTGTTATTTTAATCACAAAAATAAGTAGTATTAATATGTTTAATGACAAATATAAGAGATTCAATGCGGACAACTTAAAAAAAACAGTGCACACCGAACGATTTCTGTTCAAAGACTGAACGACAAAAGAATCAAGATGACGCGCAGTTGTGACCAAATGCGACGAAAGAGCGAAGCGAGCGACGAAATTTGGAAACGTGGTTAGAATTGAAAACCGACGAAAGAGCGAAGCGACGAAAGTCGAAGAGACGAAAGTCGAGGTATTGGTGTACTAGCACTGACCAAACAAACGGCACAGAAAGTTTACCAGTTAGCTAAGATCAAACATTTTCTAGATGAGAAGACAAGGAAAATGTTCTATATATCCCAAATACAAACACGCCTAGACTATTGCTCCACAATCTGGGTGTTGCGTGATTTATCTCTTGTTATTTGTAATAGGGAGAAGTGATGAAGTTATGAGCGATCGTGCTATGTTGTCGAATGGTTTGGGTGCTCAAGAAGATGATTAATATTCACTTGTCTCAAACGCCTGGTTAGGGTCCACAGTTATTGACATATTTATTTGGTTCAAACAAATCCACAATTCAGTATACATGGCATCTTATTAATACATGCATAACAATGCGTCTCCTACTGTACCTTACGTATCGTCACATACTCTGGCCTATATACTGAAAATGTCGGCATCCGAACCAGCCAAGTAGCGATAATTATCAAAAGTATGGAGATTAAAATTATGTTATTAGCTCCCGAAAAACAGAGACTCCTCTGATAAATTATTCTTGAACTAGTATACTTGCGTTCTTCTTCTTCTTCTTCTTCTTCGTTCGTCCTGAAAAGGACGGTGGTTGCGTTGTGTCTGTTTACGCCTAAGCTGTGATATCTGCACCTTTCGGTCGACACATCCGACTTCTGCACGGCCTTTTTTAGGACCGGGTTTGCCTTCCCATTTCGATCCACACTCGCTCAGCCAGACTGCATAGCTGCAGACTGTTTCCAGGACCACCACGTGGAGGTGGAGTGCGGTCTTGACCAGCTCTGGTTCGCTGGTCCTGACGCAGGCAGTCAAGCTATGAGTCGCTGACTGCGGTCTCTATTGCTGCGTCTTGAGGTCCCGTATACTTGCGTTCAACATCAATGAATTACTTGTGGCGACCTTCGTACACAAACAGCCACGTAGGAGATATCATAAAACTTCCATTCGCATTGGGAGCGAAATATATCACGTCTTGCTTTGACGGAATCAGATAACGAAAGGTCAAGATCGACCGTTTGAATCAATTAGCGTGGCACATCATTACGTCATCATCACCTAGAGACGTCAACCTACTATCGCGTTCATTTATAATTAAGAATAGTGCAAAACATATCATGTTGACTCCAGATAGAAATGTTACCGCGTAGATTAAACTGCTAACAGATCTAAGTGAGGCCAACATGTAAAAATACATAATAATCTTCTTTAACACTGGGATGGCTGCTCCATGTCCAACACAAAGGGACTCCATTCATTACAAAAACGTGCAGTGCGCCTAGTTTCTGACAAACGCCTAACACACTTAGTAGATCTATATAAACATCTTAACATATTACCTCTAATAAAGCGCTTCCTCTTCAACAAAGTCAAATTCATTCACAAAATCCTATCACAGAATGCTCCAACGTACTTGTGGCCTATTTTCAAATACAACGGAAGACACAGCCAATGCTTAAACATATTACACGTGCCCAAAACAAGGCTTGATTTATTCAAGAAAAGTTTAGCATTTTCTGCTGCTCATCTGTGGAACAATATTCCACACGACCTAAAAAGCATGCTTAGTCCATATTCATAGAATCGCAGACTTTTCAAATACATCGTGAGTGCAGATTATATGCCACCCTAATTTAGTTATGTTCCCAAATCATTTTCTAATGTCATGTGTATTTTTTAGGGATTATTCGTGCACTGTTCATTATTGATTATGATAAAGTCCTGTAAATGTGTGTAACTGTTATACCTTTATAATGTTGGGATTTTACTTTGTTTTATTGCATTTATTTTGTTTATTTTTATTTTAAAAAATAATTTTGAAAATGCATGTGTAAAATAAATGAATTCAGTATGGGAAACGAGAGAAAGGAAGGGCAGAATGTTAGACAGGCTTGTGTGTCCAATTCTAAACCATTTGAAGATAAAGTTTGTACGTTCATTCTATCTGATTCTGCTCTTGAGTTAGGGAGAGTAAAGAAAAACATGGAGTCACTCGATAGCAGACTGTTCAAATATTTCAGGAGTTCTGATTCTATACTACCCTAATGGGATCATACTCGAATTATTGTCTGATTTACTGTATAGATGTTTTGGATTTGTTTATTTGTTTTTTGTTGTTGTTTTTTTGCATTTGTTTTTTTTTTCTTATTTTCATTACATTCTTGTTTGTTTAAAAAAAACAAATACTTTATTTTGAATATGATTGTGTAATGTCATTGTATGCTATTATATAACCTTTATATCCTGGCGGACAAACATTACTCAAGGCGCTCGCATTGCAGAACAGAATTTAGCTTATAAGGCAGAAGGCAAGCGTGCTGCAAGAAAGGTCAGAATGCACAGCAACACTATTATCGACTCTAACCATGTGTGCCCCGTAGGTGGCAGGGCCTGTAGGGCCAAAATAGGACTAATTAGCCACAAGAGATCACGGCACAGATGTGTCACAACTCAAGTCTGAAGCTGTCGCCATCTTCGCTTGCGATGGGCAACTATTATTATTATTATAACCTTTATAATGTTGTATGCCTTTAATTTAATGCTTAAAGAAACATGTGGGAATGAAAGGGTATAGTATGCAAGATAAGTGAGAGTGGAAGGGCAGAATGTTAGATGGGCCTGCGCGCCCAATTCTAAACCCTTTGAAAATAAAGTTTGTTCGCTCTTTCACAGCTATGAAACACAACACCTTAATGTATGTTAGAGACAAGAAACACAACACCTTAATCTAAGCCAGAGATGAGATAATAAAAACCTTAATCTAAGTCACAGACAAGAAACACAACACCTTAATGTACACGTTACAGACAAGAAACACAACACCTTAATGTACGTTACGGACATGAAACACAACTTTTTAATCTAAGCCAGAGACAAGAGACAAAACACCTTAATCTAAATCACAGACAAGAGACAAAACACTTTAATCTGTCACAAACAAGAGACAAAACACCTTAATCTATGTCACAGACAAGAGACAAAACACCTTAATCTAAATCACAGACAAGAGACAAAACACTTTAATCTAAGTCACAAACAAGAGACAAAACACCTTAATCTATGTCACAGACAAGAGACAAAACACCTTAATCTAAATCACAGACAAGAGACAAAACACTTTAATCTAAGTCACAGACAAGAGACAAAACACCTTAATCTAAGTCACAGATGAGACAAAACACCTTAATCTAAGGTACAGACAAGAGACAAAACACCTTAATCTAAGTCACACTCACAGACAAGACAAAACACCTTAATCTAAGTTAGAGACAAGAGACAAAACACCTTAATATAATGTGACGCTCTGGGGAAACATCCACCTTCATGATTTCACAGAGTCCATCTCTTCTGTAATCATCGTTTTGCTTTCACCTTACATGTCCTGTTACAGAGACACTCTAGTTCACAGGTGAAATACCGTGAGTGCCTTGATATTTTGTGTCAGCTGTTATCTCCAGCTTCTTGACACAACAGGAATGACCTTGATGACATAGCTTCAGTTCACCTCTTGTCAACTCTTGTACAGATCCTTAACCGTTATGCCAAATCTGATATAAAAAAAAAAATATGAAAATCAAAAGTTTTCGTTAAAATATATTATAAGTAATAAATAATTTTTTTTTCCTTGGTGCATTATTCGTTTGCAAGAATGACCTAACCGTGTGCTAGGGTTAGTTTCATCATATCTGTGTGCTTTATACTAAATAAATGTCGGTCAATAGCAGACACTTGTAATACAGACAGAAGGACAACACCAGAAAAGAAATATACTAGCCGCCATTAAAAACGCATCGCATTAGTTTATGAACCGCAACTCGTTGTGCTAAATTTGCTGTATTATTAAACATGAGACAATTCAGAACCGGCTTCTAAGCAGTTGTCAACCCTAGGTGTAAAAACAAAAGTTGCACTCACTGTCATTCTGTCACAGCGATCATTAATACCGTGTATGACCCCCTACAGCATCAATACAGGCTTGGCATCGACGTCTCATGCTATTGCAGAGTGTCTCGAAAAATGTTTGGGGTATGGCGTTCCATTCTGCAATGAGTGCTCGCTCGAGATCATTCACATTGTTGATGTCATACTGGCGGACCCTTCTGTTCAGTTCATCCCATGCGTGTTCAATCGGATTCATGTCAGGAGAGTTTGCAGGCCAATCCAGTACAAGATTTCTCCTATCAGCAAAGGAGACATTAAACCGGCTTTCATCGGAGAACATTGTTGATCTCCATCCCGCCCTTGGACGACGAATATTAAGGATAGGACCGATGTTGTGACGTCTGTTTTGCAAGCCAGCGGCGCGAAGTCTCCGTCGCACAGTGTTTGCCCTGACAAGTCTCCGAGTGCCAGGTGTATGAGCTGCTGTCTGAGTTGCTGTTTGGAAGCGATTGCGCAGATGTAACAATAGAATTTGGCGATCTTGAGCTAGTGTTGTTACACGAGGTTGACCAAGCCTGGGACGGTCATTGGTGGTACCTGTCGCCCGAAATCGCTGGTTCAGCCTCACTATAGTGGACTGGTCACAATTGAAATGTCTGGCAACTTCTCTGGTCGCCATTTCACTGCCGAGCATACCAACAGCTTGCCATCGCTCTTGTGACGATAGTCGAGGCATGACAAAAACATTAACAGACTTTCTTTCGATGAAAACAGATGATGGCGTTTTACTCGCTGAAACTTGACTAATGCGTGTGCCAAATTTCAATGTGATTCGACTTTTAATAAAGCCAGAATTATCACGCAAAATTTGAAGTAAACATCACATCGACAGTAAAGTGGGAATACATGAACTTCATCACTTGCACACTTTCGGGGTTTGAAAATCGCTCACTTGCATAAACATTTCAACAGTGGAAACATGTCACGATTTCGATGCGTTTTTAATGGCGGCTAGTATATAAATAATAGGCTCAGTGGGAAATCAAATCAGAACCATCCAAAGGGTGCCATCGACTTGCTGCAAAAGTGTATCGTGAAAGGACATACTGTGCCTTAATGGCCATGGACATTTTTCACGACACTGTACTAATATAACTGACGGACCCTGTGTCTATGTTGAACTCAATGCGTCTTACATAAATTGTTTTTTTTTTTTAAATAATTTTTTTACCCCATCGTTAAAATAGGGTACAGAGTTACGATTAATATTAGCATTGGTGGTCATTGTTCTGAGACTTGTAGCCACTTATTATTTACAAGAAACTAATGCTGCAAATCGGGTTACAGTAAGCGGTTTATCACTAACATTAGGTCTAGGCTTATAGTGCTGTCACAGGATTGCCTCCCCTTACTTTGTGCTTTGAAGTAGTAGTCCACTAATGGTCACAACGCAAGCGTATCTAAAAGTAGATCGTCCAAGGTATCTATCTTCGCGCAAGATTACTCTTGGCAAAGATATAGATAGAAGATGAATGTCGTTTCTACGTTAAGGGAGCCGTCACAAGAAATTCCCAGAAGTCAAAAACAAACGCTGCTTTAAGGGCTGAGCAAATTTGTTAACTTATTATCTGGTCCGTCGCCTTTTGTGAAGGGGTTATGCAATGATTCTGGCCCGTCAAGCCCCCAGTTGGAGTAATCCAAGAATACCCTCTTATAAGTAATGGCTTTATATTTATATATATGTATTTATCAAGCAGAACTGGCTCATATGTTTGCTTTCATACATATAAACTGAATCAACTATTATTGTTTAATTTAAAATAACGTACAACAAATTTAATAGTCAATTAGTCTTTAACATGGGAAAATAAATATAGAAAAATTGGGTGAAAATTGAAATTAAAGTTTCCTCATTGAGGTTTAGAATGGGCTTTAGAATGTCTTTGTTTTTTGCTGTAGCCTGTTTGCACAAAAGACTTAACTCCAGATGAGTCCTGCAGCCGTGGTTTTTGTCACTACTTGGTGATGAGGGCACTTCTTCACTCAATTTGTCTGTTTTTGGTGGTTGGTGTTGATGCTCTTCTCTCAAACTAGCGGCGTTATTACCACAGTCGTCTGAATAGGATGAAAATTCACCAATATCCTTCTGGGTGTCAACTAGGAAATTGCGTCTGGAGTGCATGGATAATGCATTGCCTGAATTGCAATTAAAAAAGGTATGTAAATCTCACAACATGATTCTATACACTTTAGGCACATGTGTTGTAATTATCACTCATTACTCGTCGCTACTCCCTCGGGGTCTGGGGTCGCTCTTCTGTCGGGTTTCCCGCACGACTAGTCAGAAACAATCACCAGCTCTTGCAGTAGTGGTTCATGCATATACTATTTTCATATGTTGAGGTTGCCAGCCTCATATATATATATATATAACCACTTAGCAAGAAACCTGTAAAATTTACATTAGTAAATAAATTGTTTACACTTACCCCAAAATTTTGGGAATACACACTTCTCCTGGCGCAGATTAGAATGGACCCACAGCCCTGTATTTAGATGCTGTTCGAATCACTTAAGTCTGAGAAATTCCTCTTATGACGGGTGAAACACTGGGTCTGGAAATCTATAATTCCTCTTATGACGGGTGAGACACTTGGTCTGGAAATCTATAATTCCTCTTATGATGGGTGAAACACTTAGTCTTGAAATCTATAATTTCTCTTATGATGGGTGAAACACTTGGTCTGGAAATCTATAATTCCTCTTATGACTCCTTGTGATAAAATTCCCAAGTTTCCAGTCTTGTATAAAAATTGCGGGTTTACTTGTACTTCCAAAGTTGCCCAATACTCGGTCTGGTACTTATAGTTGTGGAATGATAAGTCCCATCCTCTTTCCTCTGGCTTGTAGGAGGTGTTTAGTTGCCGCTGTGATGCAGTCTGTCTGTGTGCTGTGACTCCGAGTTTGTTAGATTATATCTTACAATCCTTAGTTTCAAATCCCAGCTGTGTTTCCGCCGAAAGTTCCAATCAAATCATTGTAGATTCTGGCGAACCAATCCAATCTATCTAGCACTGTTTAGGTGGGGAAGTTTATCATTACTCATCCCACGCGTATTTGAAAATATTAAATTTAATATACACAGTGATGTCATATTGTTACCTAAGACTTCCGGCGCACCTCTATTATCACCTTTATCTGCGTGTCTCCGCTAGACATGTCTGGTCAGACCGTACGGTCTTCTTTCATCGTATCACTATACCGGCTTGTGTCAACATGATCAACAGCTTTTCAATGGGGTCAAATGTTTGACCGCCCTGTTTCCACAGGCGATCAGACAGATTAGGCGATAAAATATTATCGCTGGCCGGGTCACCAACCTGGTGAATCGTAACAACAGTCTGGGAGTGGATTGTGAAACAATAAGATACGCATTACTCCCGTAGCAAATACTAACATAGGGGAGTAGCGTGTTATAGACTTCACCATGCTATGTCCAGCATAGAGCAAAATAGTGAAAATAATGAATGAAAAGGCATGATTTATGCCAAATAAAAGCGATGGGTGAGAAAAATGAAGAAAAAGAAAGGATACTGCTAAAGGTGTGAGAGATCACACAAAAGAGCATGTTCAGACGTTTTGTCACAAGTGCGGAGACAGAAAAGTAGTACCCTAATTTTGTATTGCTACTTAAAAAAAAAAATAACAGGCAACAGACATTGAGGCCGCAGATTTAAAAAAAAAAAATAAAAAACAGAAGCAGATATAAAGGATTTGGGCGTTGAGAGTTTCCATAATATACTCGCCCCCAAATATTTCGGAGAAAAGGTTACAGACACAGATTTTAACAATAATATATTTGTTACAGACGTGTATTAACAATAATGTTTTTGTCAAATACAACAGGAAATGGTTTACTGTAGAACAATTTAATCATGTGGCATCAAGTTTTGATATTAATTTTTTCTCAATTTTTCTTTTATTTGTTTAGTAACTAGTTTGTCAGTGTTGACAAACTGGATATTTAAGCAGCAGAATCAGTTCTTCTTCAAGTACCATGCCTAATGGCGTAGGGGATCATGTCTGTCCACAACTTCCTGTCTCCAGTAAAATTCACCAATTCTTTTGTTGACCTCCTTCCATGCCACGATGTCAAACTGTCCAGTATTTGCTCTCTTTGTCTTCCTCTGTCTCTTTTTCCTTCAATCGTACCTGTTGTTATGATATAGTCCAGCTTTCCTCTTCTCATAACATGCCCAAAAAAAGTGGATTGCTTCTTTCTAACTTGTGAAATAATAAATTGTGGTCTTTTTTTTATTTTTTTTTTCTGTCCAAAACATTTTAAACGTAGTTTTTAAAAAATTTTATAAGTTGATTTTAAAATTCTGTTCTTCACTTGAGTTCCAATTAATGGCATATTTGAGCAGCAGAATCAGTTGGCAGTCATAAATTAGATTTTAAAATATTGACAAACTGGATATTTTAGCAGCAGAATCAGTTGGCAAGCATAAATTAGTTTTTAAAATATTGATAAACTGGATATTTGAGCAGCAGAATGAGTTGGCAAGCATAAATTAGATTTTAAAATATTGACAAACTGGATATTTGAGCAGCAGAATCAGTTGGCAAGCATAAATTCGATTTTAAAATATTGATAAACTGGATATTTGAGCAGCAGAATCAGTTGGCAAGCTACTGCTACAATTTTTTTTACATTTTTTTTTTTTTGTGTTTCTCTGTTGATTGTGAACACTTCCTAGAAATCTGAACTCTTAGACTTGCTTGATCAAGGTGTTGTGTATTTGGTTGTTGGGTGGGGTTTGAATTTGTTAGCAAGGTTTTGCGTATTTGGTTGTTGAGTGGGGTTTGAATTTGTAATCAAGGTGTTGTGCACTTGGTGTTTAGTGGGAATTGCATTTTTTATGGCATTCATTGCTTCTGTTTTAAACAAACTGATCTTTATATTATGTTATGAAATAAATGCAGCATGTGTCTTCTTCATGTATGAGAGACTCATCGTCAGCAATTCCTGAATTTTTGTTGTGTTTTTATTAATGTAAAATTTGTTGACATGGGCATGACTGTCTCTGTTATAGAGGATGGTCAGCACATTGAAGACAAAGCCATTATCTTAAAAGAGGGAATAGAAAGTTAGTTACTTGAATAGAAACCAATCAATAATAGATTGATAAGATTGACCTCCAAGTAGTGGTCCTGGAAACAGGCTGCATCACTGCAGTCTGGCTGAGAGAGTAGGGATCGAAGAGGTAAGGCAAACCTGGTCCCAAAAAATTCCGTGTTGAAGTCGGATGGGTCGGCCGAAAGGCACGCAACCAACGTCCTTTTCAGGACGAACGAGGAAGAAGAAGATTGATAAGAGCGAGACTGAAAGAAAGATTCACCAACATCACCATAATACAGTGCTACGTGCCAACAAATGACAGTGACAAAGAGGCCAAGGATGAGTTCTACCAACAACTACAAAACAAAATGGAAATTACATGAAGATACAACATTATCAAAGTAATGGGAGACCTCAATGCCAGTCAGATCAGAGAATACATATCATGAAAGGGTAATGGGGAAATGCGGTAGAGGTGCTGCAAACGGGAATGGTGACAAACTGGTAGGCCTCTGCAGCATTAACAACTTAGTCATTGGAGGAACTCTCTTCCCACATAAAGAAATTCACAAACTAACATGGGAATCACCAAATGGCCAAGACAGAAACCAGATAGATCACTTAATGATCACTGGTAAATGTGAAAGTAAGAAGAGATGCAGGTGTGGGAAGTGATCACCACCTAGTAGTAGCAGTAATAAAGGTGAAGCATAGAACTATTGGACATAAGGTTAGAAAACAAAATAGATACGACATCAACTAGCCAAGACAGCTTTTGTAGCAGATATCTTCTTCTTCTTTGATCCTTAGCCGCCGACCGTCAAAGCAGTCAGTGGCCATCACGCCTAGTGGCATCTTGTAGGGCAACAACAAATTGATTCCACTTTGCTCGGTCGGTGGCCATCCTTCGTACAGTGCCCCAACTCTGGTTCATTCTTTGCATCTCAGCCTCCTCAGTCCTCCGCCAGGTTGTTTTTGGTTGGCCTCTCTTTCATTTTCCTTCAGGGGTCCAAAGCATAGCTGTTCTTGTGATGGCATCGGGGTCTCTTCTGAGGACATGACCAACCCAGTTCCAGCGTCTGCCAGCTATGATGGTGTGCATGTCCTCTTGCTTGCTACGAGTAAGCAGATCTTGGTTAGTGATGGTATTCGGCCAAAAGATTCGGTGAATTTTTCTTAGGCATGTTGTGTGAAAAGAGGACAATTTCGACATTTCCTTCTCTGTAACTCTCCAGCATTCCGCACCATAGAGAAGCACAGAAAGCCCACAGCTCTGATATAATCTTAATTTTGTGCTTGTGCTGTATTGGGAGGACTTCCAGATGTTATTTAGGCTAAAGAAGGCTGTTCTTGCCTTATTCATTCTGATGTTGATGTCTTTGCCTGCCCCGCCGTCTGGTGTTACTATGCTTCCTAGGTATGTGAAGGTATCTGTCTGTACCAACTGCTTATTCCTTACTGATATGGGCTCAGGGTTGCTCACATTGAGTGTCATGACCTCAGACTTCTTTAAATTGATGTTCAAGCCCACCTGCTGGCTAAACTTATTAAGTCTATCCGTTTTTTCCTGGATGTGTTGATGTGAATGTGCTAGTAGTGCAATGTCATCTGCATATTCCAGATCTTCCAATGTAGAAAATGTTGTCCATCTTATTCCTCTTGGACTGCCCTCTGTTGTCTGGCGCATCACCCAGTCTATGACTGTTAAAAATAGAGTGGTTGATAATGGGCATCCCTGTCGTACTCCTGTCTTCACCTCAAAGGTTAGGTTGCTCTGCCCAACACTACACGTAAAGTTGGCATAGAGGCTTTTTATGATTGACACTATGCAGCTTGGAATTCCATAAGCCCTCAGTATTTTCCATAAACTGTCCCTATGTATGCTGTCAAAAGCCTTTTCAAAATCAACGAAATTAATGTAAAGCTGTCTTTGCCATTCTGAGCACTGCTCTATAATGTTCCTGAGAGTGAATATATGATCTACACATCTCCTGTTCTTCTAAATCCTGCTTGTTCTTTCCTCAGTTTGTGATCTACTGCCTTTGAAATTCTCTGTATAATTATCCTGCCTAGTATTTTGCTGGGAACTGAGAGAAGAGTGATTCCTCTCCAATTATTGCAGTCTGCAAGATCTCCCTTCTTGGGCAATTTGACAATTATTCCTTTGTTCCACTCTGATGGTGTTGTCCCCGTTTTCCAGACTTGTGCAAATAGTGGTTCTAATAGTTCTGCTGCTAGCTCAGGGTCTGTCTTAAATAGCTCTGCATTTAAGTTATCATGGCCAGGAGCTTTGCCGTTCTTTAACCCTTTGATTTTCATTTCTTCTTCTTTTCGTGGAATGTCTGTATTTACATCTAGATCGTTTTCAGCTTCAGGAATATTCAATTGTGTCTCTGGTGGTTCCTTGTTCAGAGTTTCTCTGAAGTGCTCTGCCCATCTTGTTTCTTGTCCCTCTGCTGTCGTGATGAGATTACCTTGCTTATCTCTTACTAATGTAATATTGTTTGCACCTCGTTTTCCGCTGATGAATTTAGTTATTTTGTATACTGTGCTTTGTTCATTTCTCAGTGCTGCCTCCTCTGCCTGTCTTGCAAGATCGTCTAGGAAATTCCTTTTGTTGGCTCGGATTTGGCGTTTAACTGCCTTATCCAGCTGACTGTACTGTTCGCTATATAGTTGCTTTAACCCGGGGGACTTCGCTTCTGTTTTCTTTCTTTTCATTTCCTTTCTCATCGTTATGGTGTTTAAAGTTTCTGGTGTTATCCAGTCTTGCTTCTTCCTTTCCTGGAATCCCAAGCATGATTTGCTGCTTTCTTTGTATATTGTTGAAATGGTGTTGAAATTCTGGTCTATATCATCAGTCAATGTCTTTTCCTGACTTTTGGCAAATTGATATCGTTTCTTTATGTCGGCCGTAAAAGCTTTTCTGGTAAGGGAGTCCTTCAATTTGCTGATGTCAAACCTTTTCTGTGTAGTTACAGTTGGTGCAGCCCTTCTTAGTTTCACTTTCAGTTTTGCTACTACTAAATGGTGATCACTTCCCACATCTGCACCTCTTCTTACCTTCACATCTTGTAATGCATGTCTCCATCTACCGTTAACCATGATGTGGTCTATCTGGTTTCTGTCCCGACCATTTGGTGATTTCCATGTTAATTTGTGAATTTCTTTATGTGGGAAGAGTGTTCCTCCAATGACCAGGTTATTAATGCTACAGAAACTTATTAGTTTATCCCCATTTTCGTTTGCTGTTCCGCTGCCGCATTTCCCAATTGTTCTTTCATTATATGTATTGTGTGTACCAACTTTCGCATTGAGGTCTCCCATTACTATAACAAGATCATATCTAGGTGTGTCTTCCATTTCTTTCTGCAGTTGTTGATATAATTCATCCTTGACCTCCTCATCGCTATCATTCGTTGGTGCGTAGCATTGTATTATTGTAGTGTTGGTGAATCTCCCTCTCAATCTTAATCTTATCAGTCTGTTGTTGATGGGTTTCCATTCCAGTAATGTCCTTTCTATTCCTTTCTGTAGAATAATGGCTACGCCTTCATTGTGTTGTCCATCCTCTCTTCCAGAGTAAAGTACTGTTTCTCCTGTTGCTGTTTTAACTTTTCCTGCTCCTGTCCATCTGCTCTCGCTTATCCCTAGAATGTGTAACCTATAGTTTCTCATTTCTGCCGTGACCTGTCTTAGTTTACCTGTCTCGTACATTGTCCTGACATTCCAAAAACCTATTCTTGTATCATGTTTTGCGGTCAGGACATCCGTTTTCATGTCAGTGGCTTCCTTTCGGCTTTCACCACTGACAGTCATACGAGCCACAGACTCCGAATGTCCATCCCGCAGCAAAGTTTGTTCATTTATTATTGTTTCCGTAACTTCGTTGTTTTTTTTTTACACAGACAGGGGTGTCAGCCCTGTGCTAAAACCCCCAACCTGGAGGACCAGGGTACCAGCTTTTGTCTGACCCCTACCCACACAGACCAGTCCAGCTTGGTTGAACCTACCAGGAGTAAAACTCCCACTGGCATAGCTCTGGGGATTGTCAGGGTACGCAAGCTGCCATACCGCTACAAGGTATAGGTACCATTGATGGCAGTGTAGCAGATATAAAGAAACATTATCAAACTGCCCAAAGTCATGCAGATGACGTCCTCCAAAAAATTCAGTGTTCTTTCGACGATAATTAGAGAAAGTAGTGAAGCATGCTTGGGTTTCCAGGGAAAAGAAGATACAAGATTGGATAACACCAGCAACATTGAAAATCATAAAGATGAGAAAATAAATCAAAAGAAAGAAATCAAAAGCAGTCCCCTATATTAAAGGAAATATACACTGAACTATACAGTCAGCTGAACAAGGAAGTAAAACGTCAAACCCGAGCTGACAAATTGAATTTCCTAGAAGGCCTTGCAAGACAGACAGAAAAAAACAACACTGAGGAATGACCCAGCATCGTGAACTGGGTACCAAAACAACCCTGGGAAGTCTAAGGCGGCCGGGGTGATGCTGACCACATCACCCCTAGTGTGCCGATGGTCAAGAAAATATGAGCCTAACACCATATTTCCAATATGCCTCAATGGGCGTGTAACGGGATCCTTTACCTATCAAAGGATTGAAGAATAGAAAAGCTCCTGGTCACGACAACTTAAGCGCAAAGCTGTTTAAAATTGATCCTGGATTATCAACACAACTCTGGCTAACAGAGACAACACCATTCCAATGGAAGAAAGGAACAATTATCAAATTACCAAAAAAGAAAAAAGGGGTGAACTCTCCGACTACAATAACTGGAAAGGAATTACTCTCCTCTCAGTTCCCAACAAAATACTGGTCAGGGTTGTTTTTGTTGAACAGAATCGACATCTTTGCACTGTGTCGAAGAGCAGATATGCGATGGCCCAGACAAAAGCCTATATGCGAGCAATCAATAAAGAGTGGGATGTCATGGACGGTACAGGCAGAGACAACGATCAAGCTGGTGACCACAGTTGAAAATATATTCAAAGGGGAATAGTGGAGTATATACGATGAGAACTGTATTAACTACCAGCAAGTCATCATCAGCCTTGGCAGAGAGTGTAGAACTTGGGGCAATGGGAAAGCAGAACTGGAAATTAATCAACTGATACATGATCGTGCCGGGGATAATGATGCCATTGTGTATACTGAAGTGAGAAATCAGGTTGGGGTTCTCTGCTAGGGTACAGGGCAGAACCATCGCCGAACATAGCGGGGCTTACAAGATAACAACTTTCAGCATGAGAATGGAGGTAGAGACAGTTACTGCAGCCTTAAGGTGGTTAACAGAAACTTCAGTAACAAAGTCAATCATTGTGTCAGTCCATGCTACGAATTGTTCAAAATGGTTGGTTACGGCATGAATGGAAAACATTCATAGAAGATTCGAATCTGCAGGAGCTGATGTGGATCTACTGCCCTGGCTATGCAGAGGTACGCGGTAATGAGAGAGCTGACAGACTAGCATAAACAGCATCCACAGTGGGGACACTGGTTGTGGATAAGGAGAACAATTAATGATTGCCTGTTAGAGAATGACACTGCAATAGATGAATCACCAAGGTTAAGACTGTTGGAATATGGCATCAAACGTAAAGCTACTAGAGATGGACGTATGAGAGGATGCATCCGTCGTGTATTACAACCAGCGAGCTACAGGAACAGTTAGCATTCACTCTCTTCGACATATACTGAGGGAGACTGAGCGCCTATGGGTTTGCCCGAAGTGCAATGAGAGCGATTCTGTTCAACAATAACAATCAGTCTGTGTAATATAACGCTGGAGTAATGCATGTCCCTTTTCGGCATCGGTCTTCAGGCTTATCCTTGTCGAGCTGAGAATATTAGGAAATGATTGGCGTGTATTTTTTCTATTCATTCTGCAATGTAAGGGCCATAATTTCTGAAGGGTTTTGTCAGTGCCTACCTGTGTCACAATGGCTTCTTACACTGTGTCTTTGGCTTCTCTTGCCAAGCCCTTGAAGTTATTGATGGCTGTTTGGCTTCTCTTGCCAAGCCCGTGAAGTTATTGATGGCTCTTTGGCTTCTCTTGCCAAGCCCTTGAAGTTATTGATGGCTCTTTGGCTTCTCTTGCCAAGCCCTTGAAGTTATTGATGGCTCTTTGGCTTCTCTTGCCAAGCCCTTGAAGTTATTGATGGCTCTTTGGCTTCTCTTGCCAAGCCCTTGAAGTTATTGATGGCTCTTTGGCTTCTCTTGCCAAGCCCTTGAAGTTATTGATGGCTCTTTGGCTTCTCTTGCCAAGCCCTTGAAGTTATTGATGGCTCTTTGGCTTCTCTTGCCAAGCCCTTGAAGTTATTGATGGCTCTTTGGCTTCTCTTGCCAAGCCCTTGAAGTTATTGATGGCTCTTTGCTTTTTCTCCTTAAAATTTTCCACCTCTTCATCACTCATTGTCCTTCTCTTTCGTGCTATCCGAAATGACTTTGTCCCTCTTCCCTTTTCCAGCATGTGACAAAACTTCTGAACATGCTCTTTTGTGTGATCTCTCACACCTTCAGCCCTCCGGCAGTATCCTTTCTTTTTCTTCATTTTTCTCACTCATCGCTTTTATTTGGCTATCACCATGAAATACTTCTAATACTTAGAACTATTTTCCTCTTACCAGAAATCCAGAAAGAAATCTCCACGAATCACTTATAAACGATATTCAAAAAGAAAAATGGTTCTATGACTGCGCGCTAGACTCTTCAAATTCTGACTGACGACTGATGCCTGGGTTTTAGAAACAGCAGTATTAGTATCATATATCGCTCTTGATCTCTAATGGCGTTATTTCGCACACTTGTATGGGACAACAATTCAGAAGCTAGAGTTCCAAAGATGAAAGGCTTTACGTCCCGGTCTCTCAGAGTTTTTCGTCTGGAGTTTTGACTGGGATCAAAAGACTTTTGTTCTCCTAGCGGGTTTCCCGTTAGAATGCCCGTGCTCAAGATCAAAGGGTACTGGGGATTTTCTAGATTTCCCATGAATGAACTTCAAAGGTCTGTTCCGTTACTTCTCACGTGCTGTCTAGCTGTCAAGTATTATATAATTGACAGAAGAGCTCGCGTGAGTGGAACCAAGTATAACCATAGCGTGATTTGTTTCCTGCTATGACTGACAGGTCTAAGAAGATTGTAAACACCGCGTTTGCCAGTGTGTAAAGAAAGAGGGCGGTGACAAAAGGGTAAGCTGCAGAAGACAGGACAGGTAGTGTAATGCATGTTTTAGCTAGCAAATCAGAGAGCAGCTATTAGGTTGCAATAGGCTGTTAGATCACTGTAGACTCTTTTCCATTACACGTCACAAAGGGCATACTGACAGAGGCGTATTAAGGGGGTGCGGGGGAGGGGGCCAGGCAGGAGGGGGGTGACATCGAGAGAGTGAAAATGCCAATATAAATGTTGAAACTAAATAAAATATACTTACTTAGTCGTTCCCCTTCTACCGTGAGGTGTAGAGGTTTGGAAGAGAGAGCGCCAGACTATCATATCGGCTGTCTTCCTTCTGGCCTGGTTCCATTCTAGTCCTCGGTCCTTCAAAGATTGTCTAATGTTGTCCTCCCAGCGGACTCTGGGTCGTCCTGGGGGTCTGGATCCCTGGCTCTTTGTTTCCCATGCTTGTCGTGGTAGCCGATCTTCTCCCATTCTGCAGACATGGCCAAACCATCTTAGTTGGGACTGTTCTACTTGGATCTGCAGGGGTTGGGATTTTAGGCTTTGATGTATCGTCTGGTTTTTGACCATGTCTCTTCTTGTTACTTCAACCACCTTCCTCAGATACCTCATTTCTGAGATTTGGATCTAGCTTTTGTGGGTTGTAGTCATTGCCCATGACTCGCATCTATATGTCAAGACTGGGACATAGGTGGAGCGGTATACAGCCATCTTCGTTCTTACCTACCTCTCTCTTGCTGAGGAATCCTCGATTTATGGCCTGAAAAACTCCAGGACCTGTTCTACCAGCTTAATCTGATGTCTTCTTTCTTCTCGTGATATCACCATGGATTTTGTTTTACAGCTGCTTATGACCATCCCTCTTTTCTCCAGCTCTTCCTTCCAGACTTGCAGGTTGGATTGGAGATGTGCCTCTGATTTATCAATCAGGGCAACATCATCAGCAAATTCCAGCTCTAAAATGCAGACCTATCTCATCTTCCAGTTCATTCATTCATAACTCTCCACTCCCAAAGGAGCATAGGCCTTCAACAAACACATGCCAAGTCCTCCTGTCACGTGCCATCATCTCAAGTTCTTTTCACGTTCTCCTCATCATTTTCACATCTGTTTCCAGCTCTCTTCTCTATGTGCTTCTTGGTCCACCTCTGCCTCTCTTGACCTGGGGGTTCCAGAACAAGGACTGCCTTGCAATTCTACCAACAGGTTTCCTCAGTGTGTGTCCCATCCATCGCCATCGTCCCACTCTCATCTCCCGCTCCACTGGCACCCGTCTAGCTCCCGTCCTCAGTTCCACGTTGGTAACCCTGTCACACCATCTCAATCCCTCCACTCCACGCAAGCACCCATCTACGAAAGTCTGCAGCCCTCTGGCCGCCGTCTCTGCTGCTACCCATGTCCCAGAGCCATACAACAGGACTGATTCCACACCTGAGCCGAAGACTCCCACTTTCGTGTCGGATCCGATTTCTCCCGATCTCCACATATCACCCAACGCAATGAAAGCTCCTCTTGCCCTCTGTTTATTATGGAGGCATTATGGAGTTCCCCTGAAAATCATTAATTTAATAAAGAAAACATATGAAGACATGACATGCAGAGTTCTTCACGAAGGACAGCTTATAGAACCGTTTGGGATAAGAACAGGAGTGCGACAGGGATGCTTCTTTTACAGACTCTTCTTTGTCATTAGTTTGTGCATAACATTGGATGACATTTACATTTATTTTCTTTTTAACTGTTTTAAAAGTAGCTGTTATTATTCTGAGTCCAACAGCTTCCCATTCAATGAGTGCTTTATGTGCTTCTTTAGATAACATAAGAGCTACCCCTTCACTGTGGTGTGAACTTTCGTCTTCATGTCCTGAGGACAGCACCAATTCACCTGTGATGAGTTTCTTCTTGTCTACCCCCTTCCACTTTGTTTCACACATTCCCAGAACCTCGATTTTATGTTCCCTCATTTTTGCTGCTACTTGTGCCACTTTCCCTTGTTCGTTTAATTTCCGAACATTCCAGGTGCCAAATCTGGAAGTTCTCCTAGAAGAAAGAAGGTTAGTCAGCAACACAGACTCCTTTCGGCTTTCTCTATGTTGCATCATACGCCTCCCTGCGAGAGGACCTTCCCCTGTCTTGGATGGCTGTGTTTTATTTTCTTTAATTGACTTGTCCATGTTTGTTGAAGTTTTTTGTGGTTTAAATTTTTTACAGGATGGGGTAACCAGCTCCATGCCCAACCCTCCTTAGTCGCTTTCTACGACATGCATGGCAGGGAACAGTGTTACTATTCTTTGCTCCTCTTTCGGGCCCCGGTAACACACGGGTGTCATCTTCCAGTACCCCACTGAATACGTTCTTGTTCTCTCCTTACATGCCTTGATCACATCGTCCACGAGGAGTATGAAAAGATAAGGTCACAGGATATCACCTTGTCTTACACCAGTGGTGGTCCTGAACTCTTCTGACTTATAGTTTGCTGTCCTCACATAATTTCTGCAAGACTTGTAGAAGCTCTGTATAGCATGCATCAGAGGTGCTGGAATGTTCTTCCATACCAAACGGTCCCAAAGTTTTGCTCCAGGGGACCCTGTCAAACGCCTTTTCCAGATCTATGAAACAAGATCTCACTCTTATACTCAAGGGCCTTTTCACTCAGTTGTCTGAGTGTGAAGATTAGGTCTTGAGTACTTCGGTTTGCTCGGAATTCGCACTGGACCTCATCCAATTGTAGCTCAGCTAGGCGTCGGAGTCTCTGCTCTAGGATTCTAGAGTAGATTTTACCAGGGACACCGAGAAGGGATATGCCTCTATGGTTTCCATATTGTCGATTGTCATCCGTTTTTGAAAATTGGTGTTATGATAGCAATCTCCCAGTCCTTTGGTATGGTCTTGTTGCACCAAGCTGCCTGTAGGACCCTTAAGAGTAATAGGTCGGCTGATGCTCCCATGTATGGTGTTATACCATCATGCCCTGCTGCTTTGCCCATCTTGATTTTCTCCAGTGCTGCCTTCAGTTCTTCCATCTTTATGTCATCTTCACCATCAGTGGTTTCCTCTTCTGTGCTAGTGGTTATCATTTCTGATGCTTGATCTTGCTCACAGTCAAGGAGTTCTGAGAATTATTCTTTCCATCTTTCCATTACTTCCTTCGGGGCAGTAAGCAATTTGCCTTGTTTGTCCTTTATAAGTTTGAGAGGGCATTGTCTTTCCTTTCTCACGTTCTTTAGGGTCTTTTAGAACAATTTCTGGTTTTCTTGCGCATCTTTTTCTAGCTTTTTTCCAAATTCTTCCCAGGACTTCTGTTTTGCTGCTAGCATCTTGTTCTTTGCTTCAGTTCTGAGTATCACATATTCTCTATATTTCTCTATTTGTCCTGCTGTGTTTTTAGCTCCTAAGTATTGTTTCCATGCCATTTTCTTCTCTCTTATTTTCCCTGATATCTGGTCTTAATTTCTGGCTCTCTCAGCTTGTAGGTCTTAATGCTCATTTCTCCCGTTCGTTTACTTGGTTTCTTGCGTGATGTTGGGCAGTTCCTAGGCTGAGCAACTCTTTCAGTTGTTCTTTTGATTGTAAGCAGGTAGTGATTACTTCCAATCTCTGGCCCCCCTCCAGACTCTAGCATCCCGGACATATTTGAATGAGCTCCTCCTAACTATGGTATAGTCGATCACTGACTTCTCATTCTTTGTTGGTTCACATCTAGTGTATGCATGTATGCGCTTATGGGGGAACTTTCTGTTTGTAATGATCAGATTCTGTTCACTGCAGAATCTAAGGAGTCGCTTTCCATTGTCATTGAGAGTATCTTCTCCATATCTTCCGATAACTCCACCTAGCATGGTCATTTCCAACTCTGGCATTGAAATCTCCGAGCATGATAATTTAATCTAGGCAGACATCCACTGTCCTTTGAAGCAGCTCGAAGAATTCCTCCTTATTTCTGCTCTCTCATCCTCATTAGGCCCATACACTATGACCAGGTTGTGTATGGTTTCTTCTTCTTTTAGTTTTACAACCATAATGCGCTCCGAGACAAAGTTCCATCCCTTGATAATATCTTTTTGGTTTTTGGCCGCAATGCAACCCACGCCCCCTTTAGCTCTTTCAGATGTGGGTACACCGCTGTAGAGCAGCGTATCGCAAACGAGATCCATGACTCCTTGTCCCTTTTTCTTTGTTTCCGTTATAGCCAGGATTTCTAGTTTTGCTTTCCTCATCTCTTACACAAGCTCCTCTTCTTTCCCATTTATACTTCTTGTGTTCCATGTTCCATAAGTCGTAGTCCGTTCTAGTTCGTCGCCTTCAGAATCAGTCCGGTTTTCTCTCTTGTAGTTTGCGAAATCATGATTTAAAGCAAACAGGTGATTGGCCTGTTGTGCCTTTGCATGGTGGAGGGGCTGCCCTCCTCCTTTTTCAGCCGGGCTTCGGGACCGGCCTAGGCAGAGTTAGAACAATAACTGTTAACCCTAATTCTGTGTCAAACTTTTAGGAAATAATTATTGACCAAAACAAAAATGTTTTCATGTTCCGTTTGACTCCATAAGGAACATCAAGCTCCTGAAATAATTTCCCCAATGTCGACAAAATTATTTTCTTTCCTTTCCCGACGAGTGTGGCTGCAACGTTGGCTATTTTCTTTGTTTATTGTCTGAATAAGACAAATCACCTTTTTCTTGGTTTTTTTCCGCGGTCTTTCAACCGACAAAATTGGGAAAAGTCATGTTTGGTATATCCTTGGCCAGACTCATTGTAGCCAGCACAAAGGCTAGTATGTTGTAACTCATCAGACACGGTGTCACAGGATAGACATTCGCAGAAATCTTGAGTTGGTCACGCTGTAAGAGTAGCAACACTGATACTCTTTTTAAAAACCCGTTTGGTCAGTTTGGCCAAAGCGGAAGACGATACGAAACCTTTGGCGCAAAGGATACTACGGGATGTCTGCCGTCCTGTTCGGACGTTTGTTGCCTTTGTCAGCAGTTTTTTGCTGGGGATTATATGAATGCCAGTTTTGCTCATTGCTTGCCGATTGTTTCAGGTTTTCAGGATATTTGGTAGATTACTAGAATGTGGTTATGATTTCTAGTGGCTTTTTTCCTGGATTGTATTTACGTAGAATCTTGCAATTATGTATTGCTTTATTGTGAGCGATAGTCAGTGTGTAGTTGCTGGTTAGATTATGTCGGTAACTATTTTTGCTATTACATTGAGCTACAGTGTTCAGCAGGTTATTTGGGCATTCTTCATTGCATTGTGTACTGCTTTTCATGCGTATTTATAGCCGTGTGTGGTTTTGTGTGTGTACAGTGATCATTAAAAGGTACAGTACCTGTTCCAAGTGTTACTGGTTATTTTATGTCAGCTATTGTGTGCTGTGATCAACGAGCCAGAAGGTATAGATTGCCATGTGTTAAATCCACAGTACAGATAGGGCTTGGTCCAGCAACATCCAGAGATTGTTGTTCTGACAGCTGGGAGCTCGTCCGGGATCACGTATTGTAATTAATACGTTTTTCATGGCCGTGTGAGGTCTTTATTTGTGTGTGTATATGTTAATGGTTGGTTTATCCAATGATTAACTTTTCTTTGATTGTCATTTGTTCCATTTTATTATTCTGTGAGGAATACTTATTTTTGTGTATTTTTGGCTGAGCTATAATGCTCTTATTAAATTTCGCGAATAGTGAGGAATAAACCTGAATTCAACCTGATGAAGTTGATAATTCCAACTTGATAGAGTCCATAAACAATATACATTTATTACGAACATTCAAATTATTATTGGCATTCAAATTATACATCGGCTCTGTGAGGTCCATTACAATTCTGTGCAGTCTCCTATATTACTTCCTCTATCGTCAAAAGGTCTGACTGTTTACACGCGATGCCGTATGTTGGTCATCCGGTAACGAACAGCCATAGATTTGGCGACGTAAATATTCTGACAATTAATTTACAATACTCCCCGCATTACTTCTGAAAAACGAAGACTACACATCAAAATAGGATGATTTGATCCTGCATCCATACATAAGAAAAGCCAACTCCTTGGCTTATAGTTAAGGAGAATCTCTGCACGATATATCTCGGGAGCAAAGCATAACGCGTCCGACTTGAACAAAGTTCAGACTATAAAGGGTGTATATAGATCGTTGCCATGCGGTAGCTTACCAACGCATCACGTCATGTCTAACCATAGACAACCATACAAATTCGCGTTCAATAAATTATCTTTAAGCGCGAAACATCTTATATTTATAGCATTCCAATATATTAATTCGTAACTTTAAAGTGCTCACAATTGTAGTGGCCAACATCATTAAACGTGTCGTAACATTCCCCTGATCAACGGGGGGTTAAAAAATATCTATTCTATAGATTTTTTTTACTGATAACTCTATTAATTCGATCAAAAATTAAAAATTTACGACATACGGCCCACGATGTTTTGAATAAAACAGTGTCGAAGGTCGTCGTCAATATCTTAAATGTCACATAGTACATGGAAATAATACTAAGTTAACGAAAAGAAACGTCAACAGTCAAGAAAGGATAGTGAATTATTATCTAATTAACTAAATATGTGTTAACTAACTTAAGATGTGGTGAATTAATCAAAGTCCTAAGATATAACTAATTAAATATAGTTAAGTAATTAATGTAACCAAGTATGAATGTAATCTGTGTAGAATGTTATAGAATTAAATCTAATTAATTAAACTAATAAAGTATTGTATTAAAATTAACCAAGACAAAGAAAACACTAAGAACACATAAGAAAGTATACATGAAAGAAAAGAAATGAAAGGAAGTAGTAAGGAATAAAATTAATAGAGTAAATTAAGTAATATGTATCAATAAACTTACATGTAAAATATGTATCTAATTTAAAACTAAATTAAATTAATCTACCCACTAACTTATACATAGCATTTTATAAAACATAGGTGTTAAGTTAAAATGAGTAATGAAAATACACATAATACTTAATAGTTACCTAATTATAGTAATTATATTACTTATTTGTGTAATAATGTTTCTTTTCAAACTTTTTATTTTTATTTAATCGCATAATAGTGTCGATCATGGTAAGTAATCTGTTATTAGTTCCTATCTGTACCAAATGTACAGTATAATACGCCAGCTGGAAAAGTTTATTCAGCTGAAGTTGATCGTGAGTATTCATACGATACTGCAGAAGTGTACGTATCAATCCATCCATTCATAAGTTCAAGCGTATATTGATTGTAAACCGCATCACGACGAGTGATAGACGTATGGACACTAACCAAAGTCCATAATCATGTAATTGAAAGATCAACGAAATTGACATATATTTCAAAGGTCCATGCGAATGCTTGAGAGGTAATTTAGTACATTGTCCATATCACGAACGTTTCTTGTCATGAAACTGATTAGAGATCATTACTTTAATCCAACTCTTTCATCGAAGTATATGCAGTGCGTAACGACTGGCTTGACTTGTGCCGTAATTTGAACATCAGATTCAATTTTTGTGAAAATATCCCAAGATAGCGCAAGCATAGTATGCGCAATAAACACGTATAGCTGTCCATAAAAGTCCAAACGTATGTAGACAAGAGATTTGAGTTCAAAGTTACGAGACTAGTAACTCCGCCTATGCCGGTCCCAAGCCCGGATGAAAAAGGAGGAGGGCGGCCTGCATGGAGGCCGTAAGGAGGCAGCCCCTCCACCATGCAAAGGCACAACAGGCCAATCACCTGTTTGTCTAAAACTATGATTACAAGCAATATAAGAGAGAAAACCGGACTGATTTTAAAGGCGACGAACTGGAACGGACTACGGACTACGACTTATGGAACATGGAACACAAGAAGTATAAATGGGACAAAAGCCAGATCCAAACCTCAGAAATGAGGTATCTGAGGAAGGTGGTTGAAGTAACAAGAAGAGACATGGTCCGCAACCAGACGATACGTCAAGGCCTAAAATCCCACCCGCTGCAGACCCAAATAGAACAGTCCCAACTAAGATGGTTTGGCCATGTCTGCAGAATGGGAGAAGATCGGCTACCACGACAAGCATGGGAAACAAAGAGCCAGGGATCCAGACCTCCAGGACGACCCAGAGTCCGCTGGGAGGACAACATTAGACAATCTTTGAAGGACCGAGGACTAGAATGGAACCAGGCCAGGAAGAAGACAGCTGATAGAATAGTCTGGCGCTCTCTCTTCCAAACCTCTACACCTCACGGTAGAAGAGAAACGACTAAGTAAGTAAGTAAGTTACGAGACGGAGGTTAGTATCATATTGTGTAAAATTGATTCGTTAAACTTGTTGAAATACTTGAATATTAAACCAGTAGATTGTACCAATGTCACTTGAGGCACAAATATTGATAGTATTACAAGGTATGAACATTCTGGAACTCTTGGTATCTTCGGAGTCCTGGACACAAGAAATAGTACATTCGTGAAGCAATGTATGTCAATCTCATCGACACTTTGCATCAGGTGTCGATGATGGGCGATGAGAGAACGTTTAAGCCGTAAAATTCTCCAACTCTTGAATCGCTTCAAACGTAACCTTGGTCTTGAACATGACTTGCGCCCAAAACCAAGTTGCCTGCATCTGACGAAGAGCATACATTTTTTTTACAATCTGGCAACTTTAAAATTGGTTGCCTGGAAAGAATGGTGATTATTTTATTAAATGTTTTGTCGCAGTCTTCAGTCCACTTAATCAACAAGCATGCCTTTCCACAAAAGAATAGACAATATTCTAACTCATGCTGCATTGGCTGAGCAAAAGTAGAACAATCACCGAAGTTACTGTCTACCTTAGGCATGGTAAAAATAACGTAAAGACAAAAAGACGACGTGTTATAGTAGATAATACAACAAAAGTGTCCTCTACAAGAAAAGCCTACACTAACTAAGCCATGTAAGAATAGATTACTAGGAAAGAAAAGAAATGATGACTGACTATGCTGAGTCATCAAAGAAATGCGATAATAAATCCAAGTATCAATGGACTAATATCTGCGTGAAGCAGAATTAGGTACCAATTGTAATCTGAGAGAATGGTGATGAAAGTATGCACCATTGTCACGCTCAATAGCAGTGCGAGCGTCTCTATTAGTACTGAAGGTAACCAACGCCTCACCATACCTGTTATTGGTAGATGGCAACAGACGCACAAACTTAACGTCTGCAGTATAATTAAAGAAATTTCCTAGTGTCTGCCATGTAGTTCCTTGTGGCAGGTTGCGCACTAGAACGGTGCGAGAATAAGCACCTTTACCAATATAAGTAGTCTTATTGTCACGACAATGTGAGTAAGGATTATGTGTATGTTGAGTCACATGAGAAACATTAACATTTTTCATTCCCATGGATATGGTATCCTTAGTAGTTGATGTCACATGCTGATTTACCTTAGCATGATACCTATCATTATACCCGGCAGTAGGTTTAAAGCCTGTCGTAGACAACTGCTTATTAGGCAAAGTGAAAACTTTGTTGACATACTTATTTATTTTAATGTTATTATTTGAGTTCACCCCAACTCTAACGCTATTAATCTTATTCGTCCAATTCTTTTCACCTTTGACGCTTTCATACTTTTTTTAAAGATCAGTTTCAATCTGATCATGTCGCCAAGATTTGTTCACAGAATTGGCAGTATTATTCTGTGGAGGGAAGGTATATCTTCCTCGGAAAGATTTCTTCATATTAACTGAGTGTGTCGATACTTTATTATCACCCTTAGTCTTGAAGGCATGTCGTTTAATAGGTTTATCATTCCTGTTATTTAATAATATTTTCTTGCTCAGTACGACATCTAGTAGACCATCAACTCTCTTTCTCAATTTAACATCTTCTGAATTCAGTAATGCAATGTCTTGTCTCTGCTTCTTATTTAATTTATTCAAGTTAGTAGTTATCTTCCTCTCACTAACAAGTAAGGAATCTACTGCGTTCAGTTTAGTAGAAAGTTCATCAATCTGTTGTTGCATTTTCTTTTCTAGTTCAGAATATCTATTTTTTTCCGTCACGAGTAATGATTCTAAGTCAGTTACCCTGTCATTAGTTAAACAATCATCACTCAAGGTTGATAGAGTATCAGTATTTTAAGATTCTATTTTCCCTTCTTCATTTTTTTATTTCAAACTGATACGTTCAGAAATCAAATTGTTATAATCTGCCTTCAGCTTTTCACATCTTGATTTCAATTCCTCAAACAATGTTTTACATGTCTCATTACCTCTCTGAGATTAAATCATAAGTTTCTCATTATCTTCCCGTAGTAGTTTTAATTCAAGCGTGGAAGAGTTAACCTTAATCGTTTGGTCATCTATAGTTTGTTTCAATAAACTCACCTCATCCTCTAATTCTTTCTGTCTAAGAGAAAATTCATAAAATTTCTTATTATCTGCTATCAACAGTGTCACCTGGTTGTTCAGTATAACATTTTCAGATTTCATTACCATCAACTTCTTCTCATACTCCACCTTTAACCGCTACAGCTCATCAGTAAGAGCTTTCTCTTTACAGTGATGTTCTGTCTTAATATGACCATCATGTACCTTGTCTTCAAGTAAAGCCTGATGTACGTTCTTTAATATATGTACATGTTTAACATTAATGTGGCGACGCAAAAATATACGAAGTGTCATAAGCAGTAAATCCGCTAAATCCGTAGCCATTATGATATGAGGAACGGAATGAAAATTATCATCAGCGAAATGCCTTAGAACTGATGACGCCTGCACCAGGAAACGATCCATCACATATTGTTCAAGTGCTGGGCCTTGCAATCTATTATAGTCCCTACCTTCCTCAAATAAATACTCCAACACGGACATCATGTCCTCAGGATTCATATCAAAATCTATAGTGACTCACTTAGTCAATCAAATAACAAGCAAATTATCTAAGTGCTTCCCCCTGTAGCAAATTATTTATCAATCCTCACAAAATGTCCCAAAGTCGCCATATTAAAGCACTAATATATTCACTTAGTCAACTACATTAATCTCCAATATTTATATAATCAATTATATATGCCCAATGGCTAATATGGTACTGTGACTCACCTAGTCAACTAGTTACCCATTAATATGCTTTACAAATAAATTGTAAGCTCAAAAAATTATTATATTACCAATATTTTATAATATTATGCCCCACTCAGGCAATATAACTAGTGGTTACGTGAACTACTAGTGCCACATGCTGAAATTATTTCAGTCATCTAATATTTTCATTTATTTATCTATAAATATTATATTCTTATTATTAAAGTATTATATTATCATCTTATTAATGTTAATGAAGAAGTACAACATATACAATAAACATAAGAATTACAAAATACAATTTTACACCACAATTTCGATTTACCAACATTAAAATGGTATTAAGAACTGAATAAAATTACGGAAATGACAAGGTATACTGAAATCAAAAGTACCACAAAGAAATCTAAAAAAATTGCAACAAAACATGGACTCTCTACATATGACGTCACAATTTTACGTGTAGAACCGAAGGATAGTAAAGTTAGGTTTACGGACATCTGACAAACAGCTGACAAAATTAAGTAAAAATGGAACTAAAGACAATAAAAATACAACGTGCATGTACAAAACCTCACAGCTAAATATATATAAAATTGAATAAATTCAAGTACGAGCAGAGTATGCCTCGAAGATTCTCAGAGGATCTCTCGTAAATCGAAAATATTCAATCAGTTCCCTATAGAACGATTCTGGATTCTGCGGTCAGCGAAGCGACATTGCAGACGTATCCAGAATTCCCACCTACCGCCCACAAATATAGACAATAACAATACATACTCATATTACAAATATGCAATATATAAATGATTAAATGGATAAACATGCCTGCGAATCAAAGTGGACTTAGACAAATTGTATAACACCAAAACTGGTACTTATTTGTCGCAAAGAAAGATAATCTCCGAACAGTGCCTGCATGCACCAACAGAGACGAATAGCTGCCTGGAACGATAGTTCAAGCTTTGATAGTACTGGTTTTCTTGATCAATCGATTGAGTCCATTGGATCTTGACGCCTTTTGGGTTTGACTTTTGACCAAAGTTTGTAACGGCCACGACATTTCGGTTGACAAGGTTATGACGTCAGCTTGACCTCTAATATACATGCGCAGTGGTTCATATTCTTTTCGAGTCATGTGAAGCGTAAGGAAAATGTAAAATGTTCTTGCCAATTCGAATAGTTGTCCTGGAACAAAGTCTGTGATTTCTTGCAGAAAAATCCGTTCCCCGCACTGAGGCCGCCAATTGTTAATGGTTGGTTTATCCAATGATTAACTCTTCTTTGATTGTCATTTGTTCCATTTTATTATTCTGTGAGGAATACTTATTTTTGTGTATTTTTGGCTGAGCTATAATGCTCTTATTAAATTTCGCGAATAGTGAGGAATAAACCTGAATTCAACCTGATGAAGTTGATAACTCCGGCTTGATAGAGTCCATAAACAATATACATTTATTACGAACATTCAAATTATTATTGGCATTCAAATTATACATCAGCTCTGTGAGGTCTATTACAATTCTGTGCAGTCTCCTATATTACTTCCTCTATCGTCAAAAGGTCTGACTGTTTACATGCGATGCCGTATGTCGGTCATTCGGTAACGAACAGCCATAGATTTGACGACGTAAATATTCTGAAAATTAATTTACAATACTCCCCGCATTACTTCTGAAAAACGAAGACTACACATCAAAATGGGATGACTTGATCCTGCATCCATACATAAGAAAAGCCGACCCCTTGGCTTATAGTTAATGAGAATCTCTGCACGATATATCTCGGGAGCAAAGCATAACGCGTCCGACTTGAACAAAGTTCAGACTATGAAGTTTGTATATTGATCGTTGCCATGCGGTAGCTTACCAACGCATCACGTCATGTCTAACCATAGACAACCATACAAATTCGCGTTCAATAAATTATCTTTAAGCGCGAAACATCTTATATTTATAGCATACCAATATATTAACGCGTAACTTTAAAGTGCTCACAATTGTAGTGGCCAACATCATTAAACGTGTCGTAACAGTATACCATGTTAAAGGGCAGTACCTGTGAAAGGTATTATCTTGCTGTGTCAGCCATTACATGTTGTGGTCGTATTTTTGGAAGGACGAGCCTTATTTATCATTAGTATTGGTGTTGCTATAAATCCACAATAGTAGTGGTCTTGACAATAATGTATTTTGGTATCGTGATTTTTCATTGGGAATGCAGAAAAAGTACTTTTGATCTCGGGGACGCCACGGTTTTAAATTCCGGCTGGAGAGGTCTAGTCTGAAATTTGCCTAATTTAAACATTCTTTTACTTTCCCGCAGTCGCTGAAAGAGCTACCAGATAATCGCTAAAGTTCTACCTGTAGATCTGGATCTACCAGTTGCTGACCCTTGGCTTAGGGCCTCACCATTGAAAAAATCGAAACATTAAAAAATAAATTTGCTCAAGAATGAGTCAAACGCGTTTGACAATTTGTAATACATTTAAAAAAAATTACAATTTGTTTAAACAAACTGTTTAAACATCTATTTTTAAGTGTGGCAGCCGTGGTCGCTGTATCAATATTCTTCTGTGTGGCCGCCTGCCTGCCCAGGTTCTTTGCCTCTTTGTTTAGCAATGACATGCTGCATAATTATAATAGTCACACACACACACACACAGCGAGCGATGACATAACGCCCTAGTAATTGAAATACTGTTTATTTACACTTGAGTGGACCGTTGCTGTCTGCTTTGACCTCCACAATCGTGGTCCATCATACAATTATATAACATGTAAGTTCTTCCTTAATATTTATTCCTTTCCTCACTCTCTCTCTTTCGTTCAGTATCGTATCTACAACTTATGACCTTCAACCATCAATGATCATTCAGGTGCTATAGTCTCTACTTCTGTTCTTTATCCTAACAATTTCTTAGTCTATTGTTATATACCATCTCAGTGTTCATGTTATCTATTGGTGGTACTGGACCTCTCCGGGGTTGTACCTTTCCCTTTCATCACTGAAGAATAGGACTACTGTATATATATGTGTATTAGATTTACCCTACGTACCTTTTTCCTTTTCTGAATAGAAATCTAACTCACACCGTTCCTCCTTCTAAACAAGAATTCTCTCTATTCAATATGTTGGGTTAATCATCACCCAAACTCGTCTCCTTGTCTAAGAAATATTCACATAATAGAAATCTAACTCACACCGTTCCTCCTTCTAAACAAGAATTCTCTCTATTCAATATGTTGGGTTAATCATCACCCAAACTCGTCTCCTTGTCTAAGAAATATTCACTACACAGTCTATCTGAGTACTGCCTTCAACATGGCTACTAGCGTATATGTGCGTCCTGCACTCTCTACCCACGCTTCTGGACTGCCGCTGAAAAGCGTGACCTAACTGGATTTCCGTTCACCCCTTTCTCATGCACATTCTTATTCGCGCATCCCCTTTTTCTACTCTATCTGAACCTTCCTATTTCTAATTCTCCTTATTCGTTCCCTTTGCCTGCCAGTCGTCCCCTTTATCTGGCACATAAGCATAATGTATTTTTCTGTTGTGTATTTTAATTTCACAATTTTTTTCTGGGAAAAGCCGGAAGGGGGGGGGGGGGGGGGGGAGGGGGGGGGGGGCCAAAGGAAACCCCCCCCCCGGGTGCCAAATGCTTCGGGAGGGAAATAGGATAAGGGAAGCAGGGCGAAGGAATTGTTTTGGCGGTTATTGGGGGTAGCAGGTCCGCCGCTGCATACAAATATCAAATATGAGTTTCAGAAAAAGTGTTTATTTGAGTGATACTCAAAAAAGAAAGAAGAAATTTAATTTAAAAGCAATGCAGCTGTCAAAAGATCGACAAAAATTACAAATTTCTTAAAGCCATTTCCAAAATGTGCAAGCCAAATTGTGAATAAGCCGGCACTTGATAATGTGATATGCTTGCTGATAACGTCAGTGGTAGTGCTAGCAATGTGATACTTGTGATATGCTTGCTGATAACGTCAGTGGTAGTGCTAGCAATGTGATACTTGTGATATGCTTGCTGATAACGTCAGTGGTAGTGCTAGCAATGTTTTTTTTACAAAAGTAATGTTGCTGCTGTTGAGAAAAATATGTTTTATATCGATTTTATTACACATGCAGACGAGGATATTAAAGTGCAATAAGTGAGTACCAACTCGATGCTAGCATATAGACAGCACAAATGTTCTACAGATAAAGGTCACTGTTCTTACAGCAGGGGATAAAATATTTATCATTTCAACTGGATCTTGTCGACCAGAGGGGCCGTTTCCCGTTGACAAAGAAACAGATTTTCGCTTCTCTGCCCATTTTTATGAAACAAAAATAAAGCTGGATTGAACATGTTCACGGAGTTGGCTGTGTTATTCAGAATTCCTTGCTGCCAGCCAAGTAGGTTGTTGCTGAAAGAAAGAACTTATATTTTCATCCAGCTTGGGTTGATGTGATAAGAGCTTTGACGAGATTGAATGACTAAATTCAAGATCACGAAAGTTCTGGAATTCGTCATAATTCGTGTGTAATATGTGAACTTATGCATCGTAATAAAACTGTTGACAGAGACCTTAGTGAGCAAGTACTGAGGGGAAAATCGTTTTGGTGCGAAGTTTTGGACTGAATCATAAATATAAGACTTACATTTAGCAATTAACCGATCTTCCATTTGGAGGGTATGTTGAAGTAATTGGAGGTGAAGAAGGTCGAAATGGTAATTTGTTATCGATTGTTTGCTATGTGTCATCCTGTTTTGAAAGAACTGGTTTCGGAACCTGCAAGATCACTTCAATACTTAAAGTCCTCGAATTCAAAATGAACTAATCGATTTTCTGTTACTTATTAAAAATGCAGCACTTTCGACAAGTTTCCCAGATGTGTTTACAGTTGTGGAGCTTTTCCTAACTATACCTGTCACAGTTGCAACTGCTGAAAGATCATTTTCGAAACTAAAACTAATTTTTTTTTTAATCATTTAAGAAGCACGATGAGCCACGAAAAGTTTGAGCGGTTTAAGTATTCCAATTGAGCATTTTTTTAAAAAAATTAATGATGAAAAATATCCTGTTCAACCTTTGATTGGTCATTATTAGGATATATACTGTTTTCAATTCCAGGTAATATGAACAACTGCCGATATGGGAAAGTGGCATCACGCCTGTCAAATCATTATAAATAGGGAAAATCACAATTATCAATTATGCGTGTATGTTACACACACAGAAAAACAAAAAACCCAAACACACAAAAACAAGATAAAACCTAACAAAACCAAACAAAAACATCAAACAAAAATGAGATTAAGGGGGAGAGGTATAACGGCCTGGTGTTTCCAGTTATGTAAGTGACTTTAATAGAAATTTAATTGACTTTCACCTGTCAAAAGGCATATTTATTGTAAGATCAGCATCAGACCTTCACCTCCCCAATTACTATATATTAACTTTTCTTCTTGTTAAATACCGTTTGACTTTATTATGCAGTTCCCTAGGTCTGTCTATTCTTAACACCTCTTCTATATTTATAGGTAAATTTGATGCCTGCAAATAATCTAATATTGGGATTCTCGTTTGTTCATACCTCTTACATTTTAACAAGAAAAGTTCTATATTATTGTCTTGAAGACATCCTGCACAGTAAGGTTCTTCTATTATGAAATAACCCTTTCCCAGCTGTTGTCTGAGAAATTTATTACTGGGAATTTTCAATTCCCTAGATATCTGACATTTTCTTGTTGGAGCCTTGAACATCTTATATGCATGTCTTCCTTTCAGATTTTTATCCCACTCTGCTTTCCATTCATCTGTTATTAAATCTTTAATTTAAGCTCTTAATATCTGATTTACTCGTTCCTACATTTATTACATTTTTATCAGATCTACCTTTCTTGGCTTCTTTATCTGCCTTTTCATTTTTCTCTATGCCAACATGTGAAGGTATCCAAGCGATTAAGACTGAACATCCTGTGGAATATAAGTATGTAGTAGCCTCAGGGCCGTAGATACGGGGGGTGTGTGGTGTGTGTTCAAACATTCCCCCCCCCTCCTTAGGGGGGAAATTATACTGTACCGGTACCAAAACAGTGCATTAAAAAAAAATGTATTAAACCTCCCCTTCTTTATTAAGTCCTATCTACGGCCCTGAGTAGCCTGAAATATCTCCTCTACTATATCAGGTCTACTGCATTCTCGTAAGTTTCTAAGTGCTTGAATTATTGAAAGAGAGTCAGTTCAAATTGTTAGTTTCTTGTGAGGGTTACTAGATGTCGTACAGATAGATTGTGAGTTATTTTTTAGCTCATCTGAGTAAAGTGGATGGTGATAGATACGTGAGAAAGGTGTGATAAATAGATTTCACGGGTGATAGCTTAAGGAACAAAATATGTCTATGGAATGAGTAAGTTTCTCTATTCCAGCCTATCTATGCGACTATAATTTAGTACAAGGCAACCTTGCCCTCCTCATACATATAAATATAAGTTTAACTACACACACACAGCGATGTGACAACAAGACACACAAACGTGAAAAAACTACGGTTAATTGGGTATGGATCTGACCAACTCACAAAGGTAAGTTTCTTTGTTGTTTATTATCATTAAACTTGACAACACCAATATCTAAAGAAAGATCAAATAAAATCAGATTTACATACATATGAAATAGCAGAATAAATGTGTCCTCCCCTTATGGAGAAAAGAACCCAAAAAGTTAATAACCCAAAGTTCGAAGGTTTGCACTATGTTACAGAGTAGACAGTAAAGTAAAAAAGTTCCTACTATATGCTACCCAGTAAAGTAAACAAGTTTAAGCAAATCCAAATGTTGGTAAATTCCCTGTAACAAAGAAAAATATTCACTCACTCTTTCATACAGTGGCCACTCAATCACGCTTACCTACTCTTGGTGATATCCCTTGGAAATACAATTATCCCTGAAATATGTGTAATGTCAAGTTCGCTTCCCAAATTGGCCCCAGTTCATCCTCTAACTAAAGAACAAAGACTAGTGAGGTGAACGCCGAATCTGGTGTTGGTTTTTCCTGGATGAACAAAATGTCACCGCCAATAGTTGATGCAAGAGCATGATCTTGGGGTTCACAGTTAACAGAGGAAAATACTTCCAGTATTGGGAAACATCTGGTTGCTAAAAATGTTACAATTGATAAATTATGATAGTCCTATCGGCTGACTCTATGGTAGAGCGCCGATTCTGAAACAGCGTAAATTTCTGGATGCTTCGCTTGAATACTGTGGCAGGTTGCTTAATAAGGGACTGGGTACGGCATCATTTCTACTTAGTTGTGACCGGTGTGGTGTGGTGTCATGGCCCCATTTCTACTTATATATGCCCGGTTTGGTGAGTTAATAATAATTTACTCTTTTTACTCTGCTTGTATACTCCAAGTTAAATCTTGTATACTCCAAGTTACATCTTGTATACTCTTAAATCTTGACTGGCTTAAAGTCCGCCAGAGGTATTTCTTTCTTGGATTTAATCTATTTGGTCCCAGGTTTGTTCGTTCCTCTTATAAGATGTTATGATAGGAGATAATAGTGGTGATGGTGTATCAAACTTGTACATAACATTTTACTTATCCACTTCATCAACAGCCTTGACAATTAAAATGAAGTTTATTGGAAGCAGAACTGTTCAAGATCAACAGGCAAATATTTCAACAATGTTTCATCTATTTACATCAAAAGCATCCTTTTCATCATACATGATAATTCTTCCCTCCTTAACTTCTATCCAAGGTGGTTTGTACAAATACTCAACAGTTTCAAATATTCTCCAAGTCCTTGGTGTTTATTATTTCATAGTTGGGCACTTCGTATGTAGGAATCTGTACAGTATTTATTTCTTCCTTTAGCAGCTTCACTAGTATCAAATATCAGGGACTTATCACGAAAAATCGAGCTGAAAAAGAAATACAGTTCCTTAGAACGTACTTACGTGGATGAACCACAAAAATATAATCTGTATGCACAGATTTTCACAATAAAGGAAATCTCTACCTGCAAACTGCAAAAATATTGAAGAGTATGGAAATGCACTAAGTTTCTTGTTGAATACCTCAAGGTAGGAGCAAGACTTGTGTGTCAGACCGGGGATACATATCTTCGCACGGTCAAAAACACGTCTTTATGCAATGCTCAATTCCGTACAACTGACTTTCAGAAAATTATCTTTGACCCGGTTTAGTAGTGCGCGCTGCTGGCCACTTTTCATTGGTCAAAGTTTTGTTTTGTTAATTTTCTTACTGGTCATTCCATCAGGCGATCTTACAGGAAGTTAGGCTATTCCTATCTACGTCACTATTTCTATGGTAACTCCCGCCGATTGTTAGCGTGGCTTATGCCAATCTTGACATAGTTAATTTCACCTTGCTTCATCCTATACTCAATGTGTCTCGGGCTTTATTTTATTTATTTATTTTTGTATTTGTTTTTAAAAAAATCTTGCTTGCTTATTTTCCATAATAGTGAATGATAATTTCTATTATTTTATTATAATTTGTCTCTAGCACGAATAAATGATATGGTAATAGGTCATACGGCCACAATACGACCGTCAGAAGTCGGGAATAAATGTTATTTTTGCACACCCCAGTGGGCTGATAAAATTGAAAAATATTGCTGAGTTAGAAAAAGAGACCACATTAACCAATCAGAAAAAAAGACCGCTGGACGCCCTTGTGATCAGGTCTGCTAGGGATATAAGAAAACAATTATGGAAAAATGCTACTCCTCCATATAGCTATATATATGCACACAGACGGGGACAAGACGATCTCTTATCCACTCCGTCAGTCCTGATTAAATTTAAAAGGCACACGGTGTTTTCTTTTTTATGCCAACACTATCGCACGTCGCTTAAGTAGCTATTAAATTTGTTCGGCGTCTGATAGTTTAGTCGTATGATATTAAATAATAGGCACATAATAAATACGCGCAATGAAATAAGCGTGAATTCTTTTCTGTCATTATCAGTCGCGCCTAGCTTTTAAATCAGTCAACTAAAACCGTCTCTTCTTGTGTGAGAAAGCGTGTTGTGAAAATTAACATTATAACTGAACATCTGCTATGAAATAGCTACACGTTATTTTATTTCACTAGTTTTACCAGCTAGAAAATCTAAGTGAATTATAATGGTAAAAGCTAACACTTTTAAACACGTAAGCACTCATTTCTATTACCAAAAAAATCAGAATAAAAAATCCCCACGAATAGCGAAATGGTTCTAGAACTGCGTGCTTAGACTATCCAAAAATTCTGAGTGACAACTGATAGCAGGTTTAAGAAACCACAGTTTATATATCATTATTTTTCTCTGATCTATCGATGATGTTACTTTTCACGTTACTATGTGAGATTCAAGATAAAAGCTTTACGGCCAGTCTTTCGTCGAGGTTTCAACCGACATCAAAAGACCCTAACGGGTTTTCTCTGTACGAATGCCCGCTTCTGAAGATTAAAGAGCACAGGGGTTTCTGGCTTCCCCTGAGTACGAACTTCAAAGGGTCTGTGTTTTTCACGTGCGGTCTGTCAGGTATCGTATGAATGACAGATAAGCTCGCGTGATAAGACGAGGTAAACAAACCTGATTCGCTACCTGTTATGACGGGCAGGTCACAAAAGTTTGTAAACACTTCTAAAAATAAAATTATAGACATAAATATCCAAGAGCGAAACATTAATATAGTACAAACAACTCGATATCTAGGAATGACATTGAACTAACAGCTATTCTGGAATAAACACATAGATAAAATAGTGGAGTCTTGCAGAGGATTGACTAACTTGTTAAGATATTTAAATGATAATGGGTGGGGTGCAAGCACTAAGACAATGCTCATGTTTTATAAATCTTTTATCAGAGGAAAAATAGATTATGGAAATATAATATATGACTCTGCTGCACACCGTAACAAGATTAAATTAGACAGAATTCAGCATCAAGCTTTATGTACAATAGCAGGTGCAATCAGATCAACATCAATGGGAGCTCTAGAGGTGGCTTTAGGAATTCTATCCTTGGAATTACGGAGAAAGGAGTTAAGACTAAATTACATGAACAAAGTTATGTTAGATAAGCCTCACCCAGCACATACAGCTTTTACCAGATGTCAACTAACAACTCAGGCCAATCCATTGAATACCAATAGATACCCTACGGGATGGAAGTATATGGAGGAAATGTTCCACTTGGGTGCTTAAAATGTATCAATTAATAACAGCTGTGAATACAAGCCAGTGGTTCCACCCTGTGAGATCAAGAAACCAGACACGGACTGCCACCTAGTAGAAATACTTAAGAAAGCAAATAATGTAGAAAATGTTAAAAACACAGCCAAAAAATATATACAACAAATATCAAAGGACAGCATTACTGTATACACAGATGGATCCAAGGGAAATGATGGCAAATTGTGGATAGGAATATATATATATCCCAATACGGAAAATGGCAAATGAGTATAGTATCATGGAAAATATATCCATCTGCACTGCAGAGATGGTGGCAATACTAAAAGCACTAGAAATATTCTCTAGTGTGACGTATAATAGAAATAGAGCCTACAGTAATCTGACAGTCTTTGTAATCCCCTTAGCGCGCTATGATTTGCTAGCAAAACCTTGCATCTACTGCCTGTGTACTCACACAAACTTACTTTTTTTCATCCATGCCTCTTCTCTTGGAACTCAAGCAAACAACTCTACCTTTACTGATGATCATTCCCAACGTTTTATTTGTATTCAGCTGAAATCTCCATTTTTTCATCCATTTAAATACTTTATTTATTTGCTTTAGATGTTTCCCCAGTTCTTACACTCTTCGACATATACCGATGGAGACTGAGCACCTATGGGTTTGCCCAAAGTGCAATGATGTCAATTCTGTATAACAATAACAGCAAACTGTGACAATTTAATTTTCATATAATTAAATTCTTCACCTAAATCATTTACCATTATTGTAAAAATTGAAGGAGATATTACTGATCCTTGGGTATTCCATTTTGTTGTTCATACGATTCTGATCTATCATTGTTTACCTGAACAGTGAAATATCTATCTTGCAGGAAGTTCTCTAAATAATTGTATATTTTACCTGTTACTCCTATCTTCTTCATTTTAAAGAGAGCACCTTTTCTCCAGCATTCATCATAAACCATAGCTATATCTAAAAATACTACCACACTTTTTTCGTGCTCTCTGGCCATCCTTCTCTCGTCCCTTTCAGCCACTGTCTCCTCACGGAGTGCGGCTTTCTCTGCCTCCATCCAGTCTTTTTCCTCTTTCCCTTGCTGTTCTCGCACCGAAATAAGAACAAAGTCAGAAAGTTCTTTAGCTGAAAAACCTAGTTTGCGGCCCAGATTAAGGTAAAAGGCATGGAGGTTTTGGGACTCTGTCATTCTGAGCAAAAAGTCTGTTTACAAAGCTACACAAATGTACAACAGCTACTTACTAGTAAAATTACAAATTTACAACACTTAATTAGCCACACCAAGTGAACTTCTTATTTCTTTAACTTTAACTTTTGTTACAAAATTTTTTGTTTCTTTCTGATTATTCAATTATTCTGTCGCAGTTACTTTTACTGGTATTTATACATGCAATGTATGCTCAGTCTTACAACAACACACTCTGATAATCTTTTTTTCAGTAATTCTGAAATTTATGTCAGTCAAGCCTATAGAATTACTAGATAGGTCCGATAATCAATCCCGGAGCGAGTAGCCCAATTGTGACGGTATTGCCTCCCCTGCTTTGCAGTAGTGGTCCAACAGTTGCCAAAACTCAAGAGTATTTACTATGGGTTTACAAAGGTGTCTACCTTCGCACAAGATTACTCTTGGCAGAGATGTAGATAGAAGGGTAATGACACTTCTATCACAAAGTAAGTCTTCACAATATATGCAGATAAGCGAAAACAATGCTGCTTTGGCTGAGCACGTTAATTCTAGAATCTGCCGACGTCTTCTGTGAAGAATTAAGCAATGATTAATTTTAGCTCGTTAAGCCTCCACCTCTGATTTACTCAGTGGAATTCTTACTATTCTGGTATAGCTCTGTTTAGAGTGTGTGTAGTAAATTGACTGAGACAAACATGCAGTACATTTAAAAGGATTAAATCGAAGTTAAATTTGTAATATTATAAATAACAAAATTTAATAATCACTTAAGTTTTAACAGGTTGAAAATAATTGAATAGTGTAGAAGGAAAGTTTCATCATTGATTGATAGTAGAGTCGATGGAAAAAAGTTCACTTTGGCAGCGTATATTTTGCACTTAGCTGCCAATAGTAGTTTCTGCTCCCGCTGATGGGTTCTTTTTACGCTGCTCACGCTCGTCGCTGGTCAAGGTTGTCGGGTATAGCTCGTTTCCCAGACATGTCAAGGAGGGTCTACAAAGTTGGTCCCTCGTCTTAAAGTGTAGGCCACTGTTCCCTTCTTGTTCCAGAGATAGTACTTTCTGCTGGTACCACCAATAAGCCAATCCTGGCTCACAGACGTTTTTGCTCAGATGGATAAAAGAGACTTGAATCGGCCTCTTACACGCGTCTGGGGTATCGTTTCTTTAATAAGATAATTTTCTCTATGACTCCGTGTGTTTTCAGTTTCCTCAGTCCCGGTTTCCTTATTAAAATGATAGAGATTTCCTGGGCTGTTTTTGTAAGTCCGTCAAGATTCTCAAAGAAAAGGTCCGGCCTGATTAAAAAGAATTCTGAATTCTAACTCTGGCAAGGTCTGGTGTCGTCGTGGCAAGCGTGGATCTCACAGTAAATTGTCACAGTGAAATAACACTGAAACGTGTCAGGTTATATGCCTGTCCTATCCCCGCATCTGTTTGTTATGCTACTAAGTAAAAAGCCAATCGTTTTTGAAAGGTCCCTTGGGGAAATTCAAAATGTTTCCGACATGGGAAAATTTTGCGCGTGATGTAGAGGTCATCTCTTACATATATGGTATGAAAACATCCGATTGCCTGGCAGACGAACTCACATACACATATGTAAACTGTGTTTCAGATGTAACATATTATTACTTTATCAGAAAGTAATCTATTCGCAGACGGGCAATCTCGTTATCTGTCCCGTACTCTGGCCTTTATCAGCGATTAGCAAATACGCTGGCATTTTCGTGGGGCTAATCCGTCGAGGCCAAGATTTGGTACAAAGGAATTTTACCAACCTGCCTGTCGTTAATATTATTTCTGCTGCTCCTTGCAAAGCTTAGCGAAGGGACGGGAAACAAACAGACGTAATAACTTATCCATGAGAGGAGTGTAAGTTTGAAATACCAAATATCTGCTACATATAGCAGAGAAACAAAGAAAGTGCAACATTTGAAAGCACGCAATAAAAATCAGTACAAAATTGTAACTGATACTGTCGTAGTGAAACAGAGATCGAGAGGGTCGCCCTATTCTGTCATATCAAGGAAAAAACAAATACATCATCAGGGCACGACATCTTGGGCTACGAAATCTTGAAACACATACCAAAAAGTACCATCGAAATTATAATTGGAATACAGGAAAAATTCCCAGGACACGGAAAACAGCAGTAATTATTCCAATACTAAAACCAGAAAAAGACACCCATGATGTCAGTTCATACAGACCAGTTTCTTTAACTTCCCATCTAGGTAAAATACTAGAAAACATAGTAAATAAAAGATTAGAGTTTTATTTGGGAAATAATAATTTATACCTTAAAACTCGGTGATACCTGCTGGTGGTTCACTACTGATACAGGTATACTGCTATGGTGGTAGTGGTTGGTGATGTAGTGTGCTTTGTCATGTCAACATAGCGCGAATGCGTGTTGGAAAGTTCGACAAGGTAGACATCTATGCAGCAGTACAGACTTGCATCACAATACGTAACAGATGAGAGTGTGTAGCTTTCATCACATATAAAAGTGTAGATGTTATATTGATGGAACCATATATCGTACGTGTCATAGGCATGGAGTCAAAAATATAGATGAACAGCTGTAGACTTTTTTTTTCACTATTTATTATAGTCACAGCAACACAAAACGTAGACGAGTTCATATAAGCATGACACAGGAACATGGCGGACGTGAAGACAGTTCATTACGATTGCATGGAAACAATTTTAATAAATATTCATATCAATATGTTGCTGACTCCAATTTATCTATCATTCCACAACTAGCAGAAAAACATCCATCAGTTTCATTCTGACTTCACCATGTCAGATATCTTCTTAAGTCTCCCGTCGACCCCAAACATAGCGGGCAACGAAATAGCATAGTCCATCCCTCTAGTCGGACGAATCGACAAAGATCTGTCCTTTCGAAGATAGTCTTATAACATTAATGGTACCACTGACTCAGCGCGTCAGGTACTCCAAATAACTCCCTCGTACACCAGGCGAGTTTTCACTTCCATAGTTATAATAATAATAACTTGTAACTCATCTGGTCTTCCACTCCAGATAGTTACATTAGGCTCTATGAAACAGTAAACACTGTGGATTCCTCAAAACGTAGACCTACTTGTCCATGTACAAAATAGACCGCTAACATGCGGGTTTCAGAATAATATCTGTTCTCCTGGGTTTCTGTGTAAATCTGAGACTAACAGTCTTAATTAGCTCCATCGAGCATAGCAAAAAAAAAGTACTCTGCATTTCAAACATCCGTGAACTCTTTTCACGGTTTGACTCAAGAATATGTTCTGCAACCATTGCGAACGAAGGAAGTTTCAAAGTTCATTTTTACCTTGCTTCGAATTCCTATCACACCTTAATAACAACTGTCGCCTTCCTGACGAACAGAATAACACAGGGGAACCTTAAATAACAAGTGGAAGAGTTTCCATCCCCATAGGTAATGCAGAGAGAATAAACAGACGTCTTGTCTGACAGAACCCAGTTCATCTTCTTCTCCCGCACCCGGAAGTCCCTTTCAAAAAAACCCCAGTCCGGGCATGCGCTAACGTTTAACCTCTGAACTATAATACCAAGTGGGGCAACTACATATTTACTTTCACTCGAAGCAAAAAATGAGTATTCGCCCTTTGATTAGAGTTCTAACGAAAAATACCTTAGACCCAAAATCTTATTACCAAATATTTTCAAACATAGACAAGTATACAGACAGACTAAATTACTAGCTAGGAAACTGCACGCAACACTCGGTCAGAATTTAGGAAGAACAGATGCACTGTGGATCAGATAATTAAGTTGGAACATGAAGTAAAATCAGGATTTCAAAAGAAAGAAAAAACTGTGGTAGTATTTTTAGATATAGCTAGGGTTTATGATGAATGCTGGAGAAAAGGTGCTCTCTTTAAAATGAAGAAGATATGAATAACAGGTAACATATATAATTATTTAGAGAACTTTCTGCAAGATAAATATTTCACTGTTCAGGTAAACAATGATAAATCAGAATCGTATGAACAACAAAATGGAATACCCAAGGATCAGTAATATCTACTTCAATTGAAGAGAGAGAAAAGCAAAGAGCTTTCGAGGAGCAGAAAGCTGAAAAGCAAAGGGCTCACGAAGCCGCAGAAAGATAAAAGGAAATGGCATTCTATAAGGCCATTAGATTGAAGGAATTGGAAATCGAAGGAAGAAGAGTGGATTCTAGTTCTAACAATGGCGGGTCTGGCAGTTCTCAAAGTAGCGATTGGGGGGAAGACACATTTCTCATGCCGTGGCGCCTAGTGCAATATCCTTCCAATTAGATGTTTACTCTGAGGCTTCAGAGGAAATATACATCTATCTCTATAGGTTTGAATCCTTAGCAGCTACATATGGCTTGGAGAGAGAGAGAGAGAGAGAGAGAGAGAGATACAACATGAAGATATCTCAGAGTCTGAGGGGATCTGCTTATGATGTCTTTCTCAAGATGCCCGTGGATGAACAGAACAACAATGACATGAAGGCTCTGCTTCGGCGTTTTATGCTTATCGCAGAGACTTTTCGTTGTAAACTCCGTGAGGCTAAAAGACGAATCGTTTAGACAATTTGCTACACGACTAGAAACGTACCTCTAGAAGTGGGGATCTCTCAGCATCTTCGATGAATCTTATGAAGGACTGAAGGAGATGATTCTCGTGAAGCAGTTCAATGACTCGCTCACCCCTGACATGAGAAGGTTCCTGGCGGAGCACGGGGCTGAAACTCTTGAGCAGGTCGTACTGTTTGCTGATCGGTACCAGAGGGCCCAGTCGGAAGCGGATCCGTCAAAAAGGCGCCACTACAATAATCACCCCAAACAAAAGGAGCGCCACTTCATGGATCCCAAGAGTACATATTCCAGCAAATCAACACAGCCATACAACCAAGAACAGGGTAAACAGAAACCACGGGTTCTCAAGGTAGTCAGCCCCACTGACCCAGCAAGAAATATTGCAAATTTTGCAAAATAAACACCCATAACTCTGTGGATTGTCGTAGTAAAAAAGTCAGCCCCTCATCATGCAGCTTGCATGTTGGCAGGAACGGAGGAAAAGGTCTGGCCCCTAAAGTCAGAAGCGGACTCTCCCCGCCCCTCAGTAACGGAAGTAGTCCTCGGGAATGGGGCTCCCTTGACCTGCTTATATGATTCTGGGCTGGATCTTGAATCTGTAGTTTCGGAGGCCCTCGTTAGGCCCGATCAGATTACTGACGAAACTATAGAGCTCAGATGTGTGGACCGAGGCGCTGAGCCGCTTAATCTGCGGATTGCAATGATTGATATCCAATCACGATATGTAGAAGGCAAAAAAAAGCGGTCATCCTTGCGGACCCCATCTATGATATAATCCTTGGGTGCAAATTTGTCTATATGGGAAATCCTTACCAGCCCCTAGTTCTGGCCGCTGTACAGACTAGGGCGCACGCGAAGCAAGCTGAAGAGTCAGATAAGGTGTCTAATCCTGTCCCAGAGATGCTTAAGAAAGCTCCAGCAGAAGACACTACTTTGACTGCCTGCTTCAAGAAACTGCCTACTGGCCACCGCCCTCCTCACTCTGGAGACTTCTATACTTCTTATACCGGAGAACGAAGAAAGGGGGACAAGAGCATTCTCAGTTTGTAGTGCCGTCCCCTTATGGATCTCAAGTTCTGGACATGGGGCATTCAGCTACTTTTGGCGGCCATATGGTGTAGGGGGCTAGCATGCAACGCATCGGGCCCATTATTACCATCATCCCCTGCAGCCCTTGATGCTGTCAAATGTCTGCCAACTATGGAGGAGCTGAATGCTGAACCAACATTGGAAGAATTCAGCAAGACCATTTATAGCTTTTCCTCTGGCAAAGCACCAGGCATTGATGGGATTCCCCCCCCCCCCCTGCATAGGGTGCTGTGCCAGTGTTGGGAAGAGACAACTATTCCTCAAAACATGCGAGATGCTAAAGTTTGTAACACTGAATAAAAGTGACAGAATTGATTACAATAACTACAGAGGCATCTCTCTTCTTAGTATTGTTGGTAAGGATTTTGCCAGAGTCATCTTAATGCGACTACACAAGTTAGCTGAGCGGATATATTCAGTCACAGTCTGGATTCCGAGCTGATAGATCAACAACAGACATGACCTTTTCTCTTTGCCAGCTTCAGGAAAAATCAAGAGAGCACAAAAGGCCTTTATATATCTCCTTTATAGACCTCACAAAGTCATTTGACCTGGTTAGCAGGGATGTACTCTTCAAAATCCTCCTGAAAATAGGCTGCCCTGCTAAACTGTTGGAAATGATAAAATCCTTCCATGAAGACACGAAGGAAACAGTCCAATATGCTGGAAGCACATCACAGCCCTTTGACATACGCAGTGGCGTTAAATAAGGCTGTGTTCTGGCTCCAACCATCTTTGGGATCTTCTTTGCCTTACTTGTAACCGGGGTTTTTACAAAAGGGATTAGATAGTTAAAAAGAAGGTAATAAAGGGAAATAAGCACGATTAGAGTATAGTGGGAAAAAGAGTTATTCCCCTTGTGGTTTTGGACAGTTAGAAATGTCAATAGGTACAAGAGCGGCGAGACTTACTCAGGAAGAATTGAGCATGAGTTTCACGTGAGGGATAGGAAGATAGCGCAACCAGGTGTTCGTTGAATCAGTTCGAGACGGGTCTTCATTGTAGAAGGATAGAGAAAACTCAGTTGAGGAGTTTTCTTTTAGTGTGGACGCTTTGAAATGTGCTTATACTAAAGCAATCTGTAGGAACAGAAATCAAAGCCAACACGAGACAACAGAACTCAAGAGATTATTATGTCGAGTGTAGAGTTTTCAGTGAGAACCAATAGTGTGTGTTATTTCAGTGGATGGAGAGATCCACTAAATAGAAGGAACCTGTCTCTCGAATTATGAACTTTATACCTCGTAAATCAGTTTGGGTTGAAGTCGCAGTCTTGAAATGAAACTAAGATCTCTGGGGTTGTCCGGTCATAAATGATACTTTCAAGCATCACCCAGACTACCTAAAATTTGAATGAGTGATAGAGAAAGATAGACAATAGAACAACGAAAAGTAGTTCAGGCAAAACAGAGCAGGAACGAGATAAAACGCAGAACACTATAAGCAGAGTGACAACAAAGTAACCAGAGAGAAAGAACTGTATTACTACCTGCATGTAAAGATGATGCCTACATACATATATTTTGTTCTTCAACGATCCAATCCTGAAAAGGACGTTGGTTGCGTTGTGCCCATTTACAGCAAAGCTGCGGTAGTCCCAGAAAAACACCGATAAAAGCATAACAAATGACAACAGTCGGGAAGAAACATACAAACCAGGAGCAGGTGGAATTCACATAAAAACCATAGCGGAGATACACCAAGCAACACCCAGAGCTCAAATACATTAGGATACCAACAGAAGAAAAACAAACTACATGGTCGTGCCAGAAAACACCTATGAGTACACATCAGAAGACAGCAGTACCAGTGAAGGATATGGACAAATACTACAGCCAAATTACATTACTGAAAGGGCAGAAATACATACTCAATTAGGAACTCCATATGCGCAACAACCATTTTTTCAAAATACGCAAGAGAATAGAGAGGCAGAAAGGAGAATCAGTAAGGAAGATAGGATACATGAGGATATTGAGATTATGGATGCACTGGATAAACATATCTGTTGCTGTCGTTTTTGACGGTTTCATGAGATGTAAATCTATTTAATACTTTTGATGATCTAAGGTAGGGAACTGTATGTTAACTCCCTGGGACAGGTTGATTTGGGGTTATCATCCCTTTGTCTATTCTTAGTTGTTGACCTGTCTTAAGTCGGGGGGTTAGATGTTCTCAGATCTGTTCTGTCTACGCATGCGCAAAGCTTTTTAGCGCGAAACGGAGACTTCCGTCAGTGAGGAGTGATGAGCTGGGTTCTGACCAGACAAGATGTCCGTTGTTCTTCTCTGCATTGTCTGGGGGAAAGATAGTCTTCAGTGTAACTGTGATGTCAGTGATTCTCCCCAGAGTTATTCTGTTCGTCAAGAAAGACGACAGTTGTGATTTGTGTATTTCTCGGATTCTGTCCAAGGTAAAAGTAACTTTATTATTATGCCTAGATTGCAGAACATTTAGTATCATCCTGTGAGTGGAGCTCACAGTTCTTGAGATCCAGAGTCCATTATGTATGCTTGATATAGCCAACTAAAACTATTCGTATAGCTACTTTACAGAAGCCCAGTAAAGAGATATTGTTATGAAACCCGCATGATGGTGGTATATTCCGGCATGGATGATAATGCCTGCCTTTGAGGAATACAGTTGTTCACCAATTACACTGACAAACAACATTTTTCTTTCTTATATACGAATAAGTGTTCTTAGGTCAGTTTCTTGCGCTGATTTCAAATTTGAAATCCGTTTATCTCTATCACATCGGGTTCTTAAGACATTTGTGAATAAATATATTTTTGGGAAACCGTTATTTGCTCCGTTTCATTTTTACTATATAACTTATTAAAAATTAATAAAATGCAAAATAATTCTACTTTTTATACTGCTAAAAGATGCATGACATATGTTACGCTATTTTTCAAATAGTTACTGTATTTTGAAATAATTCTGAGCGAAATATGGCTTCTAGAAGTTGTAGAAATTCGGCTGATCTGTTCTGTTACGTGTGCGGATATTTTACCGATCGTGTTCACCAGAAAAACTTTACACCATTAGGCATTACTAAAGAAAGCATATGAACTTTATTTCGATTCGAAAGTTGATGATGCAAATAAATCTTGGAAGCCAAATGCAGTTTGTTCGACTTGTGCAAATACATTGGCAGGTTGGTTACGAAAATCGCCGAAGCATAATTCGATGCCTTTTGGAGTGCCAGTAATATGGCGTGAACCGACAAATCACGCTACTGATTGTTACTTCTGCTTGACAAATATCCATGGTTTCACTTTTAAAACTAGAAAGTCTGTGGTTTATCCAAATATTGAATCGGTTTCGAAACCAGTGCCCCATGATCCAATCACGTGTCCGATCCCAGTTCCACCAGAACAATATCCGTTGCACGTGAATGAACCATCAGAAAGTGATAGTTTACCTGCTTTAGAAACTAATTCTGACTCGGATTATATACCGGTGAATGATGGTGTTCACTTAATTAACCATTCAGAACTTTCAGATCTAATACGTGATCTCGCTCTTACCAAAGAACAAGCGGAATTACTTGGTTCGCGACTCAAAGAATGGAATCTTTTAGCGCCCAATACTCCGATATCTAAATTTCATCATAGACACAGAGAACTTGTTCAATACTTTGAGATGGATGATGACATTTGCTATTGCAAAGATGTAAACGGTCTAATTGTGCACCTCGGTCATGAGCACATAGTCAACGAATGGCGACTTTTCATCGACTCTTCCAAGACTAGTCTAAAAGCCGTGTTATTGGATAACGGAAATTTATTTTCATCAATTCCAGTCGCCTACTCTGTTCATATGAAAGAAACTTATGACAATATGGCTATACTTTTGGCAAAAATAAAGTACAATGACTACCAATGGCGGATTTGTGGAGACCTAAAGGTCATTGCAATTCTCACGGGCATGCTGACTGGGTATACTAAATTTTGTTGCTTCCTATGGGAATGGGACAGCCGCAACAGACAGGAACATTATGCAAGAAAGGTGTGGCCTATCAAGGATCGTATGCAGCTCGGGCATAAAAATGTAATACACGAGCCATTAGTTAACAAAGACAGCATCATTTTACCATCGTTACATATAAAGTTGGGGCTCATGAAGAATTTCGTAAAAGCGTTAGACAAAACGAGCAAAGCTTTCACTTATCTTCGAGAAAAGTTTCCGCAAGTGAGCGATGCAAAGATAAAGGAAGGTATCTTTGTAGGACCTCAGATTAGGAAAGTTATTGCAGACAAACAATTCGAGAACTTGTTACATGGTAGTGAACTTCGCGCATGGATGGCATTCAAATCGATCGCCGATAACTTTCTGGGAAATCACAAATCTGTCGACTATGTGCATATTGTTTAGCAGTGCATAGATGCATACAGAATTATGGGCTGTAACGTGTCCCTCAAAATCCATTTGCTCGATTCGCATCTTGACTTTTTCCCTGACAACCTTGGCGAAGTCAGCGATGAACATGGAGAACGATTCCATCAAGATATCGCCGTAATGGAGTCACGTTATCAAGGACGGTTGAGTGTGACCATGCTTGCCGATTATTGTTGGATGCTTCATCGCGATGTAACACATGCCATTCACCGACGAAAGTCGACTGCAAAGAAATTCAAGCCTACATAAGTGTTATACTTCTTGTACGAATGATGTTGTAATACTGTATGCGTTGTTAAAAAACTTCAATTGCGTATTTCTAGAGATCTCGACCTGATAGAGAAAAACGGTTTGCAGATTTAAAAACAGCGCATTAAAATTGACCAGAAAAACATAGACATGTTAGAGAAAGAAAAAAAAATTTTTTTTTTGTTAGCCAGTGTTATTAGAGAGGCCCGACATTACGGCCGAGATATCTGAGCAGAAGAAGTGTCTGGCGTGTGAAGCCAGTTGAAGTCTTGACTTACATTAGCAAGTTCATAGACTTTGATATTAAGCAACTATATTTGTTAAAGGACTACCTGACGCACTTAGTCAGGGGCCCCGAGCTACAGTATGAAAGTTGATGTAGATTATCAAGCCAGCTTTACTAGCATCTTACACATGAGCTATGCAAGATTGATGATGCTCGATGTTATATTCGTTACCACACATGAAATGTCCATGATCTTGGTTTAAGTGACTGTGTCGTCTATCAGCGTATGTCCTGTAATAAACGTTTGAAGAAAAGTCATCGGTGCTAACTACATTTATGACTTTTACTTGTGGTGGAGTGAGTTTGTGTGTACCTGAATAAGAGCCTAAACGACTTCGTGTTCACGATCTGCTGTTTCTACACACACACCATTACTCACTACAACATCTTGCTACGAGTTCTACACCTCTGAGAAACATGTACCGTATGCTGTTCGTGTGTGAGTGTCTGCGTTATACCCTGGCAGCACCTCACGCTGGTGACATAGATACACGCAACACTGAACTGTACAGGTGATAGCGAAACGCCCACTCTACGACACTGCAACACGATACACAATACCAGATTTCACACGAGAAAACAGATTTTTACAATACCAGAGCAGCAGATATGAGGAGACCACAGAATACAAGTAGGGAGGTCATTGAGAGGTTGAGAAATGAGAGAGATAACTCAGAGAGCGAGGATGATATTCCGTTAATGGAGTATGCACAGAGATTACAGGACAGAGAAAATAGGATAAGATAGCAAGAGCAGGAGACACACACGGAACAAGGGGAGACACAAGAAGACTCACAAGTTGGAAGAAGACTCTCATAAGTTGGAAGAAACGGCAGGAGAAAATACAGAGGCACAGGAGGAAATGGAACAAGAGATCAGACGAGGCACAAACAGAAATTGGACATCCTCGGATGAATCGTCTGATGATAACATTCCCCTGGCAAAATTGAGAAATACAGCACAATTAGAAGTGAGGCAGAGAAGGAAGAGGAACAGAGCAAAGGACGTAGAGGAAGGGGAAAATACACTTACTAGGAGGAAGAGTAGGCATAATATAAATAGTATCAACTATAGGAGGTCGGGGATGAGGACTCAGGGAGATTCGTATATGCCAGTGTCATACTACTCAGACAGTTCAGATCAGAGGATAGTAGTGATGATAGTCGTAGGCAAAGGGAATGGAGGTCTCAAAAGCGAGGAAATAGTAAAGGAAGAGATAAAGAAGAGGAAATGCGCCGAGGCACTGGTTAGACTGCAGCTCTTCACGACATTATCTTGGTATGTAGACTCGTCAACTTGAGTATGTACTCTTGATTCATAAAATATGCTTTGAGTGAGTTGAACTTGTTAGCTGTATATGCGAATCAACTTGTAAATATGGAATCTTGATTCATAAAATATGCTTTGGAGTGAGTTGAACTTGATATAATTATGAGAATCAACTTGTGGGTGCTTTAGCTTGACTCAGGCGGTGAGCTTTTGAGTGAGTTGAACTTGATGTAAATAGTGAGAATCAACTTCTGAGTACCGGTACTTGATAACAGGTGAATAAAATGGCTGCGCATCCAGTTTAAAAACGTGGGCGAGAAATCTTCCCTTTAACTTAGGAAGTGAAGGATGTCCTATTTTGTGAATTCTGCTTGCCGGATGTACATTTTACTAGCTTCCTTCCGGTTAGATGCCAAACACGTAGTGTGTGGAATCAGACTTCTGTTGGACTCCTTTTTCCTTCGCAAATTCCTTAAGAACATTATAAACACCACAGATATAAATTAATTATCCACACAGGGATGAACAAGTTTACTCAGGCTAAGCTCTGGGAAAATCTTCTGTTCCACAATGTTGGAAACTTCGTACTGATTTCATCGCATCCTCTGATTATATCTCTGGGTGCCAATGTGTTCCGACATTGGATGTGTGACATTTAATGCTGCCTACAAACCAATGGCTAGGCCTCCATATTGTGGCTTTTGCGTTTCCACCTTTCGTGCCCTGTCAGCAAATGTCACTAGCCAAAAGTGGGTGGGCTTTTGCAACACACTTTCATCAGTGTTGCCTGTTTGTTGTGCAAGACAAACAGGTGTTAATGATTGGTCGGCTAATGCAAAAAATCACCCACCTCCCCCATCACAAAGTCTGTTCCTTATCTTGCTCTGTGTCATTCTTGTTATCCTTTGTGAGTCGGTTTTCTATAATCTCCTAGTTCACATCTAAGACACTTGGTAATCAGTATGCCGGCTTCCAAGTCTTTGTTGCCCATCGACAGCGCCAGGTGTCATTGTTTGCAATGTGGTACGACTCGGGTTTGTTTAAACAGGGGATCAGACTTCTCTCTATTGCCAAGCCAGGCATTTCCCAAAGTTAAACAATACTCAATGTGGCATGTCTCATGATGTGGGTGCTGCACCAGTTTTCACTATCGATAACTATGAATTGGCAGTGGTGCATAACTTCACATACCTGGGATCTACCATCAATGACAAACTCTCTCTGGACACAGAAATTGACAGCTGCATTGGCAAAACTGCAGCTACCTTTGACCGCCTCACATCGCGTGTTTGGTGAAACTCCAAACTCACAACAGAGACCAAAGCTGCAGTATATAATGCCTGCGTCACCAGCACACTTCTATATGGCAGCAAGACATTGACAACCTATGCTAAGCAAGAAAGAAGGCTCAATACCTTCCATGTACAGTGTTTAAGCCACATCCTCGGCAAGATAAAGTGACAAATGTCGAGGTGTTGTCACGTGAAGGCCTTCAAAGCATGTATACACTGCACAGATTACGCTGGCTCGGCCATGTCCGCAGCATGGAAGATGGTCGCATCCCGAAAGATCTCTTCCACAGACAGCTGGCAGATAGCAAAAGAACAGTTGGGCGACCGCAGCTGAGATTCAAAGATGTGTGCAAGAGAGACATGAAGGCACTGGACATAAATCCACAAGCAGAAGAGGAAAGAAAATGTTGAAAGCAACACCAGGAAAATAAGCAGCAGAGGGTTGGCATTCCCATTGTAATGAGAGGTTATTTTATAAGTGATAAAGATGATATCCAGGTGTGTATCAGATGATACAAGGATAGAATACCAGTCAAGAGTTTTGATCTTAAAAGCAATACCCTAGTCTTAGAAATAAGCACTAGTGTATAGATGTCAGAGATTTAAGGTGTCTGCTCCCTACAACTATCCTATGATAAATTGTATGCAAGGGGATAAATAAAATGAACAAGAATTTTAAACACAAGGGTAAAAAGTAAACAAGTCCTCGGGTACAATTAATGAATCATTTAATATTTATAGTGATTTTCTTTTTCTGCTGATTGGAAAAGAGTAAGGAAACTATTCACACATTATATTCACAAAATTATTGTTATCTATTATCTACAGTATTTGTAGGAATATTCTTTCCGCTTGGAAAAATAGTGTTAAAAAAAGTCATTTGCAATTTTATCAATAGTAATGTCCTCTTCAATTCAGGATCTGAAATACTATTCTCTTGGCTAGTAAAGTTAATTAATGAACATTTGAGTCAATGTTACTGTTCAAAAAAAGAAACGCATAGCTATCCGAGGGCGCGTTTTTATGAGTTTGTAAGTAAAATTTGGTGCTAGGGTATATTAAAAACAGCCTCAAATGTTCTTTACAGTGTCAAATGCACGTGTTGACCTGAGTTGCGTTCGTTTTTGTAATCGTTACAACGCAGTGGTCAATAGTGTTTATGACGCAATTTTTGACCACAGCTCATGTTGCGCGCACGTGAAAGCAACAAAATTTGGGGTGAACACTATTCACTGACTACGCAACTGAAACCCTATAAAAGGATAATGCTACACACAAAAAATTCAGTTCATTTTCAAGCAGACATTTATGGCGTCTCTATCGATAAATTTAAGGAACATTGCTATTGGCCGACTGCATGCAGGCGAAAGTCAAAGTCAGGTTGCCAGGCATCTAAATGTGCATCAGAGTACCATCAGTCGACTTTGGCACCGGTTCCAAGCCACTGGCTCAGTTGAAGACCGGCATTGCAGTAGACGACCCAGAGTGACAACAGCAGCGGAGGATCGCTTTATTCGGCTTCGTCACCTCAGAGACAGGTTTACAACAGCTTCCTCAACTGCCCAGTCATTGCCTGCAGGACGTCATGTGTCTGATCAAACTGTCCGGAATAGACCGCATGACGCTGGACTTTGGGCACAACGACCTCACCTAGGACCTGTCCTTACGCGCCGCCATCGCCAAAATCGACTTCTTTGGGCCAACCAGCATCGTCCCTGGGCAGCTGACAATCAATGGAGATGTGTCTGGTTTAGTGACGAATTTTTCCTTTTTGTTGCAGCGTCATGATAGACGGCGTAGGGTCTACCGTAGGCGAAATTAACGTTTTGCCCAAAATTGCGTTGATGAAGCTCCGCCGCATGGTGGTGGAGGTGCAGTGGTGTGGGGAATGATCAGTTACAACGGAAGGAGTCAATTAGTGCACATTGAAGGAGGCTTGAATGCGCAACGATACGTCAATGAAATTCTTCGACCCCATGTCCTTCCACTTTTGGCTGCCCAAAGGTCCGTGTTTCAACAGGACAACGCCAGACCCCATTGTGCAAGGTTGACCACGCAGTTCCTGACTGCCAACAACATTCTCACCCTTCCCTGTCTCCAGACATGAGTCCGATTGAGCACCTGTGGGATGAGCTGCATAGACGTGTTTGTCTCCGAGACGTTGCTCCAGCCAATCGTCGTGATCTGTTCCAGGCACTCCAGGAAGAGTGGGCAGCCATCCCACATCAGACGTCTGATCGCATTCATGCCCAGGAGATGCCAGTCGCTGATCGATGCAAGAGGAGGCCACACACCATACTAACGGGAAAGCCTGTATGCCAAAAAACTCTCGTGACCCAGATGCAAAACAACTGTCAATTGATTGGTTGAACCCTAAGGTATTCTTGTGTGCAATTTGAACAATTAACTCATTAAATTAAAAAAGTTATCGAATGTCAAAATTATGGCTATGTGTGTGCCTTCAGTAGCTATGCGTTTTTTTTTAACAGTATAGTATTACTGTTCTTTTAGTCCTTTGACTTTTTTTTATCAATATTTTACACTATATTGTCATCATCTGACTTAATACTGTAATAGCTGTGTTTCATATTGTGGTGCTGTCAGTTCCTTTATGGAAAACTTATCTTTGATCCTTGATACTGATGACACCGAACTGTCACTGGAGTTCTCTCAGTATTGGCAGACCCAACAGTAGGGGTACCAAGAACCAGCTGTTGCTCATACTCTGGGTTCACTTCCTTTATGTGGGATTACCACTGATGAACATACATAGGCTTCTGATAGTTGACAGTATGGATCGAATGAACCTGAAATAATATATTGGTCCTGGTTAGTATCTGGCTAGATTTGTAGGTGACTAGCACAGACGTCAGACCAGCCAGTCATCAGATGTCGAGGTTATAAAGTCACAGTAAGCAGGGACATCGTTTCAGTGATATAGTACTAGCTTAAACATTTCCATTAGTTATATGTACTAACAATCATCTTGTTTTATCCACTCCTGTACATCCTCAAATACTTTACAGCTTGATCCTTCCAAATATTAATTACAGATCTTATAGTTTTCCTGAACATGCCTATCCTTCTCATCATGCACAGATTTAAATAAAATGATGCAATTCCTATCATTTACACACAAATAATATACATAAGATAATAACCTATAATAAATTAAATATACATAATAGTTTTCATAATTCAGCTTACCCTCAAACTTCAGAAATCAACACTGGACATTAATGGCTCGGCAGGCTGCACACATCTGCAGATAGCAAAGTCATGGTGGCAGGCTCTGTCATTTGTCCAGCTTGTTTCAAAACTTTTAGCGGTGTCCCTTTTTCAAAATAAGCTCCCTCCTTTTATTGGGCAATGCGTTCGTCTTGGAAAGCATGACGTCACAGGCGTGTTTGGTCTGCTCAATTTATTAGCAAACTGATTGAAATTTTTACTTCTGTACAAACTGGTCCAACTCTTCCTTCATCGTTCTAGTCTTCTGCCCACCTGATTCTGTCCATTTAAGTCTCATTAGAACCGGACAGTCCAGAGCTACCATTCCATCTAACTTTCTTATTCTTATTCGTCCGACCATTAAATATTTTCCTACATCGCTCGAAAGTGCGCACTGATTCATTCAAATCAAAAAAAATTTTATGCATTCAACTGACAATATCTTCCGTTCCAATACATTTCCATCCATAATACATATATGTGAACATCGAGGCAATCTTCCAGAATCTAAACATATAAGTCTTTCTGCTTTTTGACTCTCCTCATGGTTACACCATCCGTCCAAAGTTAGAAATAAAGCACATTTCACTACTACTTGTTAGTGGCCATGTTTGTAATGAACAGTGACCCTCTCGCTCACCTTGCCGTGTTGTGTGATATTATAATGACACCGTCGCATTTCAGTAATCGATTCCACAACAGAATTGGAAACAATTTTGCCACACCCATAGTCAGTTATGACTGATGGGGCTTTTATTATTATATTATTATAACAAGAACTAAATGGTACAGATATAATGAGAACTAAATGGTACAGATATGACAAGATCTAAATGGTACATATATAACAATAACTAAATGGTATATCTGTGACGAAATCAGTCATGCACTTTTTATAACTCTCATCCACTCTGTCAGTATCACATCATTTCATCATTATTCTCACTCATCACTTTTTATTTGGCATATTTCATGCACCTTCATTCTTTCTGCTGTGACCGCAACCCAGACTTGTTTACATTCTGCCAGGTGAATCATAACAATACCAGATTAATTACACCGGTCAGCGAGTGATACGTTTATCAAGAAAGAGTTTGAGCAGAGTACCCAACACTCAACATTGGATAACTCGTACCTCAACCTTTCTATGTAGTAAAGCACAGTTACGACAAGCGCAGAAGGATGATATTACCCTAGCGCCTTACTCTGAACAGAGTCACATCAAGATAACCCATGCTTCAGCTGAAACTTTCCACAAAGAAGATGGGATTATTTATCGACGGACGAGGCAGGGAAGGCAACTCATAGTGCTTCTCCTCTTAAGACCCTCCGTTATGAAAGCGGCTCATATATCCTCATTGGGGGAACATGTTCCCGTAGGACCGACTATGAGTAACTTTAAAGAGGTTTACTTTTGGCCCAAACTATGGAAAGACATTCGTCAGTTCGTTCATAACTGTACACATTGCCAAGCGAGCAATTCAAACACTCGCCAACGGTATATTGAGGAGAAGAACACTGTCATCCAGAACAGGATTAGAAGAAAGCACGAACCATGTAAAAGTGCACGCCCTCACTTGGATATTTGATAAAATATCTTAGGTGATGGGGTATCTGTGATGAAATCAGTCGTGCACTTTTTATAACTCTCATCCACTCCGGCAGTATCACTTCATTTTTCTCACTCATCGCTTTTTATTTGGCATATTTCATGCACCTTCATTCTTTTTGCTGTGACCACACCCCAGACTTGTTTACGTTCCACCAGGTGAATTGTAACAATACCAGGTTAATTACACTGGTCAGCGAGAGATATGTCTATCTCTTAAGTCGCCTAGTCACCTTTGTTAGAGACACTCTTTATTGACACAATATGGTCTCGTACGAGTGATGAATAGAATGCCATATTGTCTGTCTGAAAGATCCGTCTGGCGGAGGCATGAAAACACAGGTGATAATGAGATAATAGCTTCCCTGGGCCATCCCTGTGTAATTGTTACAGATATTCTGTCTGGGAGAGATATTATTGGAAGGTAGCATCTGGACATCAAATAATTTCACAGATTTGTTTGTGAGTTAGCGGAAGTATTACAGCATTATTAGAAAGAGGTCATGCATTGGAATTTTAAAATGTAATATTTTAAAACACACGGGGGAACGTAACGATTTAACACCCCTACCCACATAGCGCAAAAGAGATTGGATTGGTGTAAAGTGAGAGCCGGAATACACAATGGTTGTCACTGACAAATTCGTCGGAAGCTCAATCTCGGATTTGAACTGGAAATGAGAGATATAACCTAGCAAAATCAGAGTCACAGATCAGACTGCATCGCAACGTCAAACTAGCAACTCCTAGAAGCCAGAAAGAGAAGGATCGGACTAAGAATTCCTAAATTATAAGTGGTGGATCAGAAGTATTTGGGCAACTTTAAAACTTAAAAGTAAACCCGCATTTTTAATATGAAGACTGGAATCCTAAGGAATCAGATCACCAGTCATAAGAGGAATACAAACATTTCCAGACAAAGTGATTCTAAGCATCTAATAAAGTGCTGTGTCCATTCTAAACTGTGCGAGGAGATTGTGCTCCCAAAAGTTACTTTGGGGTAAGTGTAAACATTTATTTTACAAATGTGATTTTGACATGTTTTTCTTGCTAAGTGGTTATATATGAGGCTGGCAACCTCAACAAATGAAAATAGTATATTAATAAACCACTACAGCAAGCACTGGTAATTTCTTCTTGCTAGTCGTAGACAACCGACAGCAGAGGTGACCCCAGACTCCAGCTGGAGCAGTGATGAGTGATAATTATATCACATGTGCCTCAAGTGTATCATATCATTTTGTGAGATATATGTACCTTGCTAATTTTAATTCAGGCACATCATTGATTTTGCGCTGTCCAAGCACATGCTTTCCCAGTTTGGGACCCCAAGATGCAGCAATAGTGAATGCAGTCAGCGACCCATAGCTTGACTGCTTGCATCAGGACCAGCGAACCAGAGCTGGTCAAGACCGTACTCCACCTCCACGTGGTGGTCCTGGAAACAGTCTGCAGCAGTGCAGTCTGGCTGAGCGAGTGCGGATCGAAATGGGAAGGCAAACCCGGTCCCTAAAAAATGCCGTGCAGAAGTCGGATGTGTCGACCGAAAGGTGCAGATATCACAGCTTAGGCGCAAACAGACACAACGCAACCACCGTCCTTTTCAGGGCAAACGAGGAAGAAGAAGAAGCTTTCCCAGTTTAATACCCAGAAGAATATTGGTGATTTCTAATCATCTTCCCTGAGTTATGCTGTGTATACTCAAGAATTTAATTATTCAGAGACTAACATTGGTGGGTGGACAGTGAGACAATGCGCCTGTTAATTTGCAGCCCACAAATGTACTTAGAAGAGGCATTTGTTCTTTCTATTTTGTCTAAAAGTTCGTGGAACGAAGCTATCAGACCGTTTGAGGAACGAAGCTATCAGACTGTGAAGTGTCATCATCACAAAAGAATTGATGAAACCAAGGCTGCAGGACTCACTCATACCAGCTAAGTGCTTGTAAAAGGCACCAGCAAACAGACATTAAATTTTAATTTAAATCCTCAAATCAAGTCTCAATGAAGACAACTTTAATTTTCATCTAAAATTCACCATCATTTCATCTATATTTTAACCTATTTAAACTAATTGATTATTAAATTTGTTACATGTTATTTTAAAACATAACAATCATAGTTGATTCGGTTATTATATGTATGAAAGCAAACACATGAGCAAGACTTTTTAATATATATATATTTATAGAGCAAATACCTATACAAGGAATTTCGCTGGATTTACACCAGCTGGGGGCTTGAACAGCTAAACCATTGCTTAATAAGCTAAACCATTCTTCACAAAAGGTGACGGATCGATATAAGTTAACAATTGCCCTGCCAATGCAGCATTGTTCTTGACTTCGGAAATATCTTGTGAATACTCCCTTGAGATAGAAGCGTCTTTACCCTTCTATCTTCTACTCTGCCAAGAGTAATTGTGTGTGAAGGTAGACACCTTTGATGACCCATTTCAGATACTCTTGAGTTTTGGCCACTGATGGACGACTACTGCAAAGCAGGGGAGGCAATCCGTGACAACATATATAACAAGAACTAAATGGTACATATATAACAAGAACTAAATGGTACATTAGGCAGACGCTGGAGTTGTGTTGGCCACGTCCTCAGAAGGGACCCTGATACCATCACAAGAACAGCTATGCTATGGACCACCGAGGAAAAGCGAAAGAGAGGCCGACCAAAAAACAACTTAGCGGAGAACTGTGGAAGCTGAGATGCAAAGAATGAACCACAGTTGGGGCACTGTACGAAGGATGGCCGCCGACCGAGCAAAGTGGAATCAATTTGTTGCTGCCCTACAAGACACCACCAGGCGTGATGGCCGCTGACTGCTTTGACGGTTGGTGGTTATGGATCAAAGAAGAAGAAATGATACATATATAACAAGAACTAAATGGTACATATATAACAAGAACTAAATGGTACATATATAACAAGAACTAAATGGTACATATATAACAAGAACTAAATGGTACATATATAACAAGAACTAAATGGTACATATATAACAAGAACTAAATGGTACATATATAACAAGAACTAAATGGTACATATATAACAAGAACTAAATGGTACATATATAACAAGAACTAAATGGTACATATATAACAAGAACTAAATGGTACATATATAACAAGAACTAAATGGTACATATATAACAAGAACTAAATGGTACATATATAACAATAACTAAATGGTACATATATAACAAGAACTAAATGGTACATATATAACAAGAACTAAATGGTACATATATACTGGTCTCAAAAAGTAGGGGATATTTTAAGATGGTATGTATTATTTTACAAAAGAGTGGATTTCGTATTTTAATGGTTGTACGGACATATCGAGCACGCTCTTCTCCACTCTCACGTGCAATATCATGTTGACCTGGTGACTCGTGATGAGTAAGCCAATCCCAAGAACAGAGGTGGGGCCCATCCGTAAAGTTCACACATTATTCTTTTTCACAAAAATGCGTGTATCTCGGTTTTGATGAACACTACTCACCATGGACAGGTATAAAAAGACTCTGCAACAGATAAAATTTCTTTTCTTCGCCATGGAACGTTTGACAGAATAGCAGAGATGGATAGGCATAGGCATGTTGCAAACCGGAAGTCAGCAAGTGGATGCTGCTCAGAACCTCAATGTTTCAGTCAGTTGTCAGCAGACTGTGGAACAGGTATCAAAATTTCCGCACAGTGGCTGATCTGCCTCGGACTGGCCGCCCAAGAGTCACTACACGCCGCCAAGATCAACTTCTTGTTACTCAGGCCCTCAGAACTCGGACTCTAAATGCTACTCAACTTCAGCAACACCTTCAACAGACCACTGGGATCCGGGTCTCAACTCAGACAGTACGAAACCGTTTGCACCAAGTGCAACTGGCCTCACGCAGACCGTTTGTAGCTTTGCCCATGTCACCACAACACAGGTGAGCAAGAATGGATTGGTGCCAACGTCATCATCGGTGGACCAATCAACAGTGGGCATCAGTGATGTTTTCTGATGAGTCCCGTTTCGTTTTGGATTTTCATGATCGTCGAATACGTGTCTGGCGACGGCGAGTTTACCAGCCTCCTGCAACTGTTGCACACAACCGTTATGGAGGTGGCAGTGTAATGGTGTGGGCAGGCATCTGTATGAATGACAGGACCGACCTTCACATATGCCAGGTCAATATCACAGGGCTCTACTACCGTGACAACATCATCGAGCCTATCGTTGTGCCATTTGCTCAACGGCACGGACCAGATTTCATCTTCCAGGATGACAATGCACGTCCTCACCGTGCTCGCGGCGTCCAAGATCACCTTCAGATGCAGCATATCCGAACGTTACCGTGGCCGCCGATGTCCCCCGACCTGTCTCCTATTGAGCATTTGTGGGACCTCCTGAATAGACGCGTCCAACAACGTCCAGCCGCTCCATAGACTCTTCAGCAGTTAGACCAGGCCCTTCAGCAGGAGTGGCAGAGAATTCCTCAAGACAACATCAGAAGGCTTATTTGCAGTATGAGACGTCGTTGCAATGCATGTTTAGCGGCAAACGGGGGCCCTACACGTTTTTAGAAATATTGGAATATTTTTGTGAAAATGAAGTACCTACCACGCCTTGGTTGCCAGTGCGACTAAAATCATGTGAGTAAAGCCATAACACTTCTTATACCGCAAATGTCTTGTTATGATGCTCAAGTTTACTTGTACGAAGGAATAAATGAACTAATTTGAAATATATTGTCTTTGGATAACTTTTAAATTCAATATCCCCTACTTTTTGTGACAGGTATATAACAAGAACTAAATGGTACATATATAACAAGAACTAAATGGTACATATATAATAAGAACTAAATGGTACTGAATATTCCATCATGTTCGTTGTTTGTTCTTCAAGATGTGCATGAAGCAACCAGTGCAGCTGGTCCGCTAGCAGGACAACCCACACCATGTATTCTCATGCTCGTGTGTGGCTGTGGTTTCTATAGCAACACTTTTTATATGATCAAGTGGCTAGCCCCATGCATAACCTGGTACTGGTCACCTTGTATGACATTGTTATATGATCAAGTTGCTAGCCCCATGCATAACCTGGTACTGGTCACCTTGTATGACTTTGTTATATGATCAAGTTGCTAGCCCCATGCATAAACCTGGTACTGGTCACCTTGTATGACTTTGTTATATGATCAAGTTGCTAGCCCCATGCATAAACCTCGTACTGGTCACCTTGTATGACATGCCTGAGGGTGCAGTAGTCCTGTTCTTTGTCTCATCAGAGACCACCAGGAACTACGGTTGGGGGGGGGGGGGGGGGGGGGGGGGGGGAGGTGTATGGATAAGAAAAGAATGAATCAAATTGACACAAAAATCTTCCTCAACAACAAAGTAAAACCAGCAGACCTGGCTGTCCAAGATGACAATTCTGTTTATAATTTTTGGTTCTGAAGAATTGAATGATGTGGCAGACGTTTTACTGCATCGACTGTAAAAGCTCATTCAAACTGATCCTCTAAACAGAAAGGCAAAAAATGATACGGCCACTAGTCCTCCAAATGCAGCTGCTGTTACCCATCTATTTTTCTGGAACTCTGTCTGAAGTTGTTGTTCTGTCTTCAGGAACATTTGCTCCAGATCTGGACCAACATAAACAACATTTCCATCACTTTCACAGGCTCTCTGGATATTAAACTGTCTCTGAATGTCATTTAAATGTTTGACAAGAGTCTCTGATTGAGCCTGCAGTGCTGCAAGCAATGTTTCTGTATGCTGACTCAAGTCTCTGTGACTGACAAACAGAGGTTCAGGAAGTATAATCTTCTGTATGTCATTGACATGTTCCATGTTTCTGATGCTATCAACAAATTCCTCAATTTTTGAATGCTGAGTGAAGACAGCTTCCACCATTTTGTTTGCTAATGCTTTGTATTCAGCAGTGTTCTCCCCTGATTCTGTGACAATTGCCCGCAGCTCTTTCATCCTTTTAAAGTTATTAAATGTTGAGCCAATTATGCCAATAATTGCCCCAACAACTGATCCAATGATAGACCAATATTTGGTTTTTTCTGCTCTAGCTCTTTCCTTCTCATGACTTTCTCGTAATGCTGCACTCAGGAGACCAAAAAAATCTCGTTCTGCCTTGTCCAAAGCTTTGATTTTGCTGGTCATCTCTTTTTCTATCAGAAGTGCCTCATGCTCCTTCTTGACCAAGTCTATGTATCGTGTGTCTGTTCTGCTGGTCTTCTCCAGTTCTGCCCCAACAGCTCGAACTTCTGCCTGCACGGACAGAAGCTCTTGCTGCATGGCACGTCTGTCTTCTTGAACTTGCAGGAATTTTTGTTCTGCCTGTGGAGACACACTAAGATTTGTCAATCTGTTTTGACTATGATTTTAATTAAAATGTACAAGAATTAAAATGACAGCCAAATCTGACAGAAAAATTCATCAAACTAATAATCATCTCATCATTACCTTATATATCTGCTTGTGGAGCATAGGTCTTCAGTCACGTCATGGAGCAAGCTGTATTTTTTCCCCGCCTTCTTTTTATCCTAGTTATTTCTGTCTCTAATGCCTTTTTTATCCTAGTTATGTCTGTCTCTGGTGTCTTTTTATCCGTTATTTCTGTCTCTAGTGCCTTTTTTATCCTAGTTATGTCTGTCTCTTGTGTCTTTTTATCCTAGTTATGTCTGTCTCTAGTGTCTTTAAAAAAAAATCCTTTATGTTTGTCTCTAGTGTCTTTTTTATCTTAGTTATGTCTGTCTCTGGTGTCTTTTTATCCATTATTTCTGTCTATAGTGCCTTTTTTATCCTAGTTATGTCTGTCTCTTGTGTCTTTTTATCCTAGTTATGTCTGTCTCTAGTGTCTTTAAAAAAAAATCCGTTATGTTTGTCTCTAGTGTCTTTTTATCTTAGTTATGTCTGTCTCTAGTGTCTTTTAAAAACAATCCTAGTTATGTTTGTCTCTAGTGTCTTTTTTATCTTAGTTATGTCTGTCTCTAGTGTCTTTTTTATCCTAGTTATGTTTGTCTCTGGTGTCTTTTTATCCTAGTTATGTCTGTCTCTAGTGTCTTTTTAAAAAAATCCATTATGTTTGTCTCTAGTGTCTTTTTTATCTTAGTTATGTCTGTCTCTAGTGTCTTTTAAAAACAATCCTAGTTATGTTTGTCTCTAGTGTCTTTTTTATCCTAGTTATGTTTGTCTCTGGTGTCTTTTTATCCTAGTTATGTCTGTCTCTAGCACAAAATTAAGATTATATCAGAGCTGTGTGCTTTCTGTGCTTCTCTATGGTGCGGAATGCTGGAAAGTTACAGAGAAGGAAATGTCGAAATTGTCCTCTTTTCACACAACATGCCTAAGAAAAATTCACAGAATCTTTTGGCCGAATACCATCACTAACCAAGATCTGCTTACTCGTAGCAAGCAAGAGGACATGCACACCATCATAGCTGGCAGACGCTGGAACTGGGTTGGTCATGTCCTCAGAAGAGACCCCGATGCCATCACAAGAACAGCTATGCTTTGGACCCCTGAAGGAAAACGAAAGAGAGGCCGACCAAAAACAACCTGGCGGAGGACTGTGGAGGCTGAGATGCAAAGAATGAACCAGAGTTGGGGCACTGTATGAAGGATGGCCACCGACCGAGCAAAGTGGAATCAATTTGTTGTTGCCCTACAAGACGTCACTAGGTGTGATAGCCACTGACTGCTTTGACGGTTGGCGGCTAAGGATCAAAGAAGAATGTCTGTCTCTAGTGTCTTTTAAAAAAAATCCTTTATGTTTGTCTCTAGTGTCTTTTTTATCTTAGTTATGTCTGTCTCGAGTGTCTTTTAAAAACAATCCTAGTTATGTCTGTCTCTAGTGTCTTTTTTAATCCTAGTTATGTTTGTCTCTGGTGTCTTTTTATCCTAGTTATGTCTGTCTCTAGTGTCTTTTAAAAAAAATCCGTTGTTTGTCTCTAGTGTCTTTTTTATCTTAGTTATGTCTGTCTCTAGTGTCTTTTAAAAACAATCCTAGTTATGTTTGTCTCTAGTGTCTTTTTTATCCTAGTTATGTCTGTCTCTAGTCTTTTTTATCCTAGTTATGTTTGTCTATAGTGCCATATTTATCCTAGTTATAACTGTCTATAGTGTCTTATTTAACGTAGTTATGTTTGTCTATAGTGCCATATTTATCCTAGTTATGTCTGTCTCTAGTTTCTTTTTAAAAATCCTAGTTATGTTTGTCTCTGGTGTCTTTTTATCCTAGTTATGTCTCTCTCTAGTGTCTTTAAAAAAATCCTAGTTATGTCTGTCTCCATTGCCTTTTTTATCCTATAACCAGTCCATCAATATGCCTACAACCAGTCCATCAATATGCCTACAACCAGTCCATCAATATACCCACAACCAGCTCATCAATATACCCACAACCAGCTCATCAATATATCTACAACCAGTCCATCAACATACCTACAACCAGTCCATCGACATATCTACAACCAGTCCATCATTATACCTACAACAAGTCCATTAGTATACTAACCAGTTCATCAATAAACCTACAAGTCCATCAATATACTTACAAAAAGTCCATCATATAAAGACATAAGCCACTATGTCCTGAAAATAACTATCAATATGCAGTTGCAATTTTTTCTTTTGTTTATTTTGTTATTTGCAATGTCACACTTCACCCTATAACCTGAGTGGTTATTTTGGTAAATCTTCCTGTAAAACTGTTATTTATTGTTTTCACACTTGGCTCTCACATGCCCATATTTTAGCCACATATTTTGTTTATTTCTGTGAGTCTGCACTAAGTATCTTATCTGTTTAATTTCTTGGCTGTTTAAACTCATTTTTGCACTAAATTATTTGAATGCTATTTAATACGGTTGTCTAATATTCGGCTGTGCCTTTCGTTACTTCAAGTCGTCCTAGTAAGATGTGTTTTTTCAAGCTCCAAGAATTGCGGAGGAAGATATTTATTTAAGTGGCATAACTAACTTTGGAGGCCGCCACTATGTTTTCTAAGATGGTCCTGAACTTAAATAGAAGTTCCACCTCTTATCGAGCAAGATAAATCAAGCATTTTTATATTCACGTCATCTGGTCCACATTACTTGGGTGTCATCGTTCGTATGCACCTCTAGTACAGCGGCCAGGACTGAATGATTGAGACGCGACAGATGAAAGATTATCTACTATGTATGCCTTGTATATGCATTGACCATGAAGATGTTTCCTTGATATAAAATAAATGCTGAAGAAGATATATCATGGACCCTCTACCCGACATCTTGTGTTATTCGGCCAGTGATGTTCTGTGACGACCATACCCATCTCCATTCGTGTTTGTCAGCATGATGCATGAACGTTTGTGATACTGTGTTCTACTCTAAACCAAACTACAAAGAAGAAAACCACATGTAACAAAGGGTAATGACACTTTTATTACAAAGGGAGTCTTCACAAGATATTCAGATAAGCGAAAACAATGCTGCTTTGGCTGAGCACGTTAATTCTAGAATCTGCTGACAACTTTTGTGAAGGAATTAAGCACTTATTAATTTCAGCTCGTTCAAGCCCCCACCCATGATTTACTCAGTGGAATTCTTATTATTCTGGTATAGCTCTGTTTAGAGTGTGTGTAGTAATTTGAGTGAGACAAACATACAGTAACTTTAAAATGATTAAATTGAAGTTAAATTTGTAACATTACAAATAACAAAATTTAATAATCACTTAAGTTTTAAAATAATTTCAATAGTTTAGAAGAAAAGTTTCATCATTGATTTATAGTAGAGATGATGGGAAAAAGTTCACTTTGGCAGCGTATATCTTTCACTTAGCTGCCAATAGTAGTTTCTGCTCCTGCTGATGGGTTCTGTGTACATTGCTCTCGCTCGTCGCAGTTAAAGGCGCCGCATGTTTCTAGAATGTCAAGGAGTAATGGCCAAGCTGGTCCTGCGTCTGTCTATAAGACCCTCTTATGATGGCGTCTCGCACAACATCAGTCCACTTCTACCTTCACTTGGTTCCAGAGATAGTACTTTCTGCTGGTACCACCAATAAGGCAATCCTGGCTCACAGACTTTTTGCTCAAATGAATAAAAGAGACTTGAATCATCCTCTTACAAGCGTCTGGGGTGTCGTTAATTTAATAAGTTCCCTCTCTGACTTCATGTGTGGTCCTTCAGTTTCCTCAGTTCCGGTTTCCTTATTTAATATGAAAGAGATTTCCTGGGCTATGAAAGTCCGTCCAAAATTCTCCAATAAAAGGTGTCCAGTATGTTAAGAAGGAATTCTGAATTCTAGGCTTCACTCTAGCAAGGTCTGGTATCTTGGCAAGTGATCTTCACAGTGGAATAACACTGAAACGTTCAGGTTATATTCCCGGTCTTCCACGCATTTGTTTGTTATGGCGTTAAATAAATGCTCCAATCGTTTTCCAACAGGCGGGTTCGGGTGTGGTACTTTCAAAATATTCCACGTGAAATAAGGTGTGTAAAGCAAAAGGTCACATATTACCATATATGGCAATAAGACATACGATGCCTTGCATACAGACTCGCGAACATGTCGTTAACCTCATATGACGTGTTCCAAAAGTAACAATTCATTACTTTATCAGAAAGTAATCTCTTATCCATGTTTTTCCATCAGTTGTCTCCCCGTATTCCAAGCTTTGGTGATGCGCGCACCCGTCTTATCAGTGATTAGATAGATAGCGCTGGGCGATGTAAGTGTTAATCTGCCACGGCCAAGCTTGGTACAAGGGAATTTTACCAACCTGCCTCTCGTAATATTATCTCTACCTCTCCTTGCAAATGTGAGATGTTTATCATCCACAAGGAGTGTCAGATAACAGACAAGACACAATATACTGAAAGTAGTGAAAGAATACTTGAAAATATAAACTATCTGCTACATAGTATAGAAAGAAAGAAAGTGCGACAATTAAAAGCACGCAATAAAATCAGTACCACAAATGCACCGATTACTGCCAGAGTGAAACAGAGATCGAGAGGGGTCGCCCCATTCTGTCGCAATTTCTCAATATCACCTGCTCAGCGTTCCTTTGGTTCACTCCTTCTTTTTTTTTCAGGGTGGGGGGGGGGGGGGGGTGGAGGGGGGGGGAGAGGAAGAGGAGGGGAGGCTGTCTATTTAATGACAGATGATAGTCTTGGAGAATTATTTGTCTGTCAAACATGGCTACACAATTTAGTCTGCACATAGTTTTTTTTTTTTTACTAATGTTAGTAACTCGTTATATGGCCTCAAAAACTATCTTATGATACTCAGTACACTGTGACATTATCACTCAGTACACTCTGACATTGTTAATGCAAGTTATTCCAAAGATCTATAAAAAATATTAATTGTTTTCCACTTTTTTCATTTAATTTTTTTAAAGCCAATTTCCAAGTTGTATGTGAATGCAACATCCCATAGATGACAATGCCTGCCTTAATTTTATCTTGGTTCTAAGAGCAATAACTCTGCAAGTCCAGATTGGTTTCAGTTTGGCTAGCACAATAGCTATTGCTTATTGTAAACAAACTTTTTTCTGAATGAAATTGCTTCGTGTTAACATCATGGTAAGCAGAGATTACTGGCAGAACATGAATCGCAGCTTATTCCGTAATGAACTGGAAATGACAATGATAAGTTATTGATACATCTGATTCAGAAGAATTTAGCAATAAATCAATAGATTACGAGAATGAAGGGGCATCTTCCCTAGCTAGACCTACCTGAAGAATGGGAACTAGAACAATTTAACTAGAACAAAAGTTAATGTATAGTGATGGTGGGTTATATGGCAGAGAAAGTGAAGATCTAGTGGTATTCTTATAAAACATTGCTTGTAACTAGTGACTGTGCCAAGCTATTTTGTGCCCTAGGCAAGGCTAACTCATCATCATCATCAGTTGCCATCTCCACAACGAAGGTTGGCTGTAATGGATCTCCAACGTCTTCTGTCTCTTGTCTTGGTGGTGCACTCTGATAGACTCTTTCCTGTCCATCTCTTGATGTTGTCTTCCCACTTATAGCGCTGTCTTCCCCTTGCACGTTTGCCTTCAACTCTCCCTTCTGTTATGGTCTTCTGCAAGGTGTTATGCCTTTTTATGTGGCCAAAGTATTTTAGCTGTCGAACTTTGACCTCCCTCATTAGTTCTCTTTTCATACCTAGATTTTCTAGGACCTCCTTATTTGTTTTCATCTCTTTCCATGAGATACGCCCCATTCTTCTATATATCCACATTTCAAGAGCCTCAATTCTTTCTTCCAACTGCTTATTGATCGTCCATGTTTCTGCACCATACAGAAATGCAGAATATATATAACACTTTATGATTCTCAGTTTTAATTTGTGAGATAACTGTTTGGATGTCAGTATATGTTTCATGTTGTTGAATGTAGCTTTGGCCATTCCTATTCTCTTCTTGATTTCTGTTTCACATCTGCCATCTTCTGATATTATATGACCGAGATATACGTAGCTCTTGACTTGTTCCAGGATTTCCCCATTTACGCTTATCTTTAATGTGGGTTTATCGTCTGTTTTGCTAATTATCATAGTTTTTGTTTTCTCAATATTAATGTCGAGTCCATATTCCTGACTTATACTGTTCACTTGCTTCACTAGTTCTTGTAACTCCTGTTCGCTTTCAGCTAACAACACGGTATCATCTGCATATCTAAGGTTGTTTATTGACCTTCCACTGATGTTCAGTCCTGGTATTTCTTGTATCTGTTTGAAAATTTTTTCGGTGTATAAATTAAATAGGCAGGGGGACAGCACACAACCTTGTCTGACACCTCTTTTTATGTCTATGTATGGTGAATAATTCCTTCCAGATCTTACTGTGGCAGTTTGCTCCCAATAAAGGTTACTGAGTATTCTTATATCTTTTCCATCAATACCTATGTCTTCGAGGCATTTAATTATTTTCTCATGATGGACTCTGTCAAAAGCCTTCTTATAGTCAATGAAGCACATATACATACTTTTTTGGACCGCTGTATATTTTTCTGCTAATATTCTTAGGCAAAATATTGCCTCTCTTGTTCCACTGTTCCGTCTAAAACCAAACTGCTCTTCCTGGATTTCGCTGTCTACTTTACTTTTTATTCTTTCCTGTATGATTTTGAGCAGTATCTTAATTGCATGACTCATCAGGCTGATTGTTCTGAAGTCTGAGCATTCTGTTGCATTTGGTTTTTTGGGCAATGTTATAAAAACTGATGTCTTCATGTCGTGTGGTATATATCCTGTATTGTATACATCGTTGCATATTTCTGTGATTGTATCTACACCAAAGCTCTCCAGAGCTTCTATCATTTCAATTTTTATGTTATCCATGCCTGCTGATTTTCCTTTTAAGGCTAACTACTTCACCATTAATATCTTTGTTTCCATTGTGCATCAATGATTTTCCCAAATTCTTGCAAGCACATCTTCAGTAGATTTTTTGTTGATACTGTATATATCACACAGGAAGCCAAACAGGGAATTTTATTTTTGTAGCTGTTGGAATCTATTCAACAGATTGTATGACCATGTCTAAGACAGCATAGTAGAAACCTACTTTGAATTTCATTTTAGGTTCTTGTGGTGCCTCTTCTTGGGCCTCATGCTCAAACTGCCATTTCTTTTTCCTTTTACTAACTTGTTCTGTCTCAAAGTTTGGTAGTATCTCTAGCAGCTTTGCAATTTTAGTAGCATCTGTCAAAACTTGTTGAAAACTCTCATCACAACTGCAGCCCATAAGGTAAACCTAGGTCACTTGCAACTGGCTTGTAGCTGAATTTAAATCAGCCTCCTTATTTTGTAGTAGCTTGTTTGTAAGATTGACTTCAAAAAGGATGCTGTACCATGTAACAATGTATACCACAAACCGGAACTTATAAATTGCACCAGCAAGAATCTTAGCTTCAATTTGGGAAGTATTTCCAGATGAGCCTTTTAAGCTTGCGTCATCAAAGATCTCTATTAAAGCATCATTTTTATTACCACGTTGACAAATCAGTGGTTTCAAAATATCGGTCCTACTCTCCCATCTTGTTTCAATCAATGGCTTAACAGTTATGCCTAAGTCTCTGTTGAACCAAACTGAAGAAACTAGATGCTTCCAGACAACATTTAGCGGCATCATTGACTACCAAGTTTATAGAGTTGCATCATTGACTACCAAGTTTATAGAGTTGCATCATTGACTACCAAGTTTAAAGAGTGGCATTGCAGGGCACACAAAGGCACATAGGCTTATGTCCAGGACTTTGAGGGGCAGTTTTATACAGATTAGTTTTCTCTAACCTATGTAAAAAAATGAAACTGACAATTTATATTTTTTAAATTTTAAGGTAAATAGCACAACAGTGCCTAACCTATGAAATATAATTAATTATAAAGTCTTATGAAAATTTCTATCTTCTTCTTCTTTGATCCGTAGCCGCTGACCATCAAAGCAGTCAGTGGCCATCACGCCTGGTGGCGTCTTGTAGGGTAACAACAAATTGATTCCACTTTGCTCGGTCGGTGGCCATCCTTCATACAGTGCCCCAGCTCTGGTTCATTCTTTGCATCTCAGCCTCCACAGTCCTCCGCCAAGTTGTTTTTGGTCGGCCTCTCTTTCATTTTCCTTCAGGGGTCCATAGCATAGCTGTTCTTGTGATGGCATCGTGGTCTCTTCTGAGGACATGGCCAACCCAGCTCCAGCGTCTGCCAGCTATGATGGTGTGCATGTCCTCTTGCTTGCTCCGAGTAAGCAGATCATGGTTGGTGATGGTATTCTGCCAAAAGAATTTTTCTTAGGCATGTTGTGTGAAAAGAAGACAATTTTGACATTTCCTTCTCTGTAACTCTCCAGCATTCCGCACCATAGAGAAGCACACAGCTCTGATATAATCTTAACTTTGTGCTTGTGCTGTACTGAGAGGTCTTCCAGATGTTGTTTAGACTAAAAAAGGCTGTTCTTGCTTTGTTCATTCTGCTGCTGATGTCTTTGCTTGCTCTGCCGTCTGGTGTTACTATGCATCCTAGGTATGTGAAGGCATACCTGTCAACCTGTACGAATTTTTCGTACAATGTATGGATTTTTGATACTTTTAGCAGTGTACGGCCGTACAGACTTGTTGTACGGATTTTTCTCCCCCTCCCAAAAAAATTTTTTTTTTTTTTTTTTAAATTAAAAAAAAAATTATTTTTTTTAAATTCTAACCACCACACTTCGACGCCATTTTGTTTAAAACAGCTAAGTACTTATAACTTGGTTAAACATTGCTGTTGTTTTGCTTTGTTGCAATTTAATCGCTGTCTTAACCTTTCCAGTTATATCTTGCCCTTCAATATATTTCCAATAAATTGTCATAATATTCTGTGTAGGCCCTACATAACTAGAAAAAAAAAGTTTGTTTGCGTTGAGTAGGCCTACTTTATTCCAGCGCTCGAGATTCGCTGCTTTATTTTAATAAAGTGGCAATCTGTTATCACTGGTTTAGGCCACCAACTCTTAAATAATAATTTTGTAAATTTTTAGTGGTACGTTTTTTCTTCCTAGATTTGATATCTTGCCCTTCAATATATTTCTGATAAATTGTCATAATATTCTGTGTAGGCCCTACATAACTAAAAAAAAGTTTGTTTGCGTTGAGTAGGCCTACTTTATTCCAGCGCTCGAGATTCGCTGCTTTATTTTTTAATAAAGTGGCAATCTGTTATCACTGGTCTAGGCTACCAACTCTTAAATAATAATTTTGTAAATTTTTGGTGGTACGTTTTTTCTTCCTAGATTTGATATTCTGTTCATAATTTTGTTTATTTATTATTTTTGTGTGTGTGCTGTTAGCCATTTGCTTTGTTCGTTGTATTTTTTAATCATTCTCTACTTTATGTTGTCTGATGTGTGTGTGCCTCTACTGACAGATAGTGGTCAGAAAAAGAGCTTCTGTAACTATTGGCTGGAAGTTGTTGACCAGAAAACTAGTACTGGTGCCATCCGCTTCCCAAATTTGAAAGTCATCATTCAGCGACTGCTGATACTCCCTCACAGCAATGCTGACTGCGAAATATCATTTTCAGTGATGAAAACAATCCACACCGACTGCAGGAGGTCCATGAATGCGGACACACTCACTTCTATTTTACAGTGTAAGATTAACATTGATACATGCTGTGCAGACTTTAAGCCCACAAATGCAATTCTGCAAAGTGCTAAAAGTGCATGTGTTGATTATAATACAAAACACTGTACATTGAAAGAATAGTGTACCTCATGATCACTAAGTTTTTTATATGTAAAGAACAGCATGAGACTATTAGCATGTTTTATATCACAATAATTCAAATGCTAATAGATTTGTATATGTCATTTCTCATTTTAAAACTGTATTGCGTATAATTTATTAATTTATTTTTTGCGTAAGGATTTTTGGGTGTTTGTAAGGATTTTTTTGGTCCGGCGTACAGATTTTTGTCTCAGGAGGTTGACAGGTATGTGAAGGTGTCTGTCTGTTCCAGTTGCTGATTCATTACTGATATGGGCTCAGGGTTGCTCACATTGAGCATCATGACCTCTGACTTCTTTAGATTGATGTTCAAGCCCACCTGCTGGCTATACTTATTAACACATTAACTACCGCGAGCCGTTGGGACCGGCTTTTGAAATCCTATCATTTGGACCGCGAGCCGCTCAGAGCATCGATCTAATTTTAGTAATAAAACGAATGAAAAATGTACTGAAACACTTTCTGATCTGGTATGAGATTTTAAGTTGCCACCGGAAAACAAATTCCCAAAGCATGGTTGTTGTAGATGACTGGAAAATTAATATTATGTTCATATTTTTCAGCGTTTTGGGTTAGTTATCAAATCGTGTAAAACTGTTTACCGTGGCAACTAGTGATAGGAACACAAAAAATGCGTGTACATCTCGTCTAATGGCTGAATAGGCTAGAAACTTGTTTCAACAATTGACTGATAGATCTAGCGACGAGGACAAGAGTGAAAACGGTGTGCACATTGATTGAAATAGTGATTTTGATAGAGATGGGGCGCAAGCAGTTACAAGTTGTTTGCACCTCATTTTCCACTGATGATTTTAGTTATTTTGTATACTGTGCTTTGTTCATTTCTCAGTGCTGCCTCTTCTTGCAAGATCGTCTAGGAAATTCCTTTTGTTGGCTCGGGTTTAGTGTTTAACTTCCTTGTCCAGCTGACTGTACTGTTCCGCTATATAGTTGCTTTAACCTGGAGGACTTCGCTTCTGTTTTCTTTTTTTTTCATTTCCTTTCTCATCATTATGGTGTTTAATGTTTCTGGTGTTATCCAGTCTTGCTTCTTCCTTTCCTGGAATCCCAAGCATGATTTGCTGCTTTCCTTATATATTGTTGAAATGGTGTTGAATTTCTGGTCTATATCATCAGTCAATGTCTTTTCCTGACTTTTGGCAAATTGATATCGCTTCTTTATATCAGCCGTAAAAGCTTTTCTGGTAAGGGGGTCCTTCAATTTGCTGATGTCAAACCTTTTCTGTGTAGTTACAGTTGGTCCAGCCGTTCTTAGTTTCACTTTCAGTTTTGCTACTACTAAATGGTGATCACTTCCCACATCCGCACCTCTTCTTACCTTCACATCTTGTAATGCATGTCTCCATCTACCGTTAATCATAATGTGGTCTATCTGGTTTCTGTCCCGACCATTTGGTGATTCCCATGTTAATTTGTGAATTTCTTTGTGTGGGAAAAGTGTTCCTCCAATGACCAGGTTGTTAATGCTACAGAAACTTATTAATTTATCCCCATTTTTGTTTGCTGTTCCGCTGCCGCATTTCCCCATTACTCTTTCATTATGTGTATTGTGTGTTCCAACTTTCGCATTAAGGTCTCCCATTACTACGATAAGATCATATCTAGGTGTGTCTTCCATTTCTTTTTGCAGTTGTTGATAGAATTCATCCTTGACCTCATCATCGCTGTCATTCGTTGGTGCGTAGCATTGTATTATTGTAGTGTTAGTGAATCTCCCTCTCAATCTTATTCTCATAAGTCTGTTGTTGATGGGTTTCCATTCCAGTAATGTCCTTTCTATTCCTTTCTGTACAATAATGGCTACATCTTCATTGTGCTGTCCATCTTCTCTTCCAGAGTTACTATGATAAGATCATATCTAGGTGTGTCTTCCATTTCTTTTTGCAGTTGTTGATAGAATTCATCCTTGACCTCATCATCGCTGTCATTCGTTGGTGCGTAGCATTGTATTATTGTAGTGTTAGTGAATCTCCCTCTCAATCTTATTCTTATCAGTCTGTTGTTGATGGGTTTCCATTCCAGTAATGTCCTTTCTATTCCTTTCTGTAGAATAATGGCTACACCTTCATTGTGCTGTCTATCTTCTCTTCCAGAGTAAAGTACTGTTTCTCCTGTTGCTGTTTTAACTTTTCCTGCCCCTGTCCATCTGCTCTCGCTTGTCCCTAGAATGTGTAATCTATAGTTTCTCATTTCTGCTGTGACTTGTTTTAGTTTACCCGTCTCGTTCATTGTCCTGACATTCCAAAATCCTATTCTTGTTTCACATTTTGCGGTCAGGACATCCGTTTTCATGTCAGTGGCTTCCTTTCGGCTTTCACCACTGAGTCATACGAGCCTCAGACTCCGGATGTCCGTCCTGCAGCAAAGTTTGTTCATTTGTTGTCGTTTCCGTAACTTCATTTCTTTTTACATAGACAGGGGTGTCAGCCCTATGCTAAAACCCCCAACCTGGAGGACCAGGGTGTCTGCTTTAATCTGACCCCTGCCCGCGCAAACCTGTCCAGCTTGGTAGAACCTTCCAGGAGTAAAACTCCAGCTGGCATAGCTCTGGGGGTAATCAGGGTACACAAGCTGTCATACCTCGACAAGGTATTGACACCGGTGATGGCAGGAAAATTTCTATATTCTGTTTTTATTTATCCTTTTTTATATGAAAAAAACTGAATCTTTTGAAGCAAAGTGTTCAGAAAAATTCTCAGAATATCTTGGACCAAGAAGAAGAAAAATATAGACATCCTACATGACCTGAACATCGAGGAAAACTGGCTCATAAACAATATTATGTCCCGGAAACTGAAATACTTTGGCCACATTAAACGTCATAGTGGTTTAGAAAGAGCAGTGATGGAGGGTATGGTACCTGGAAGGCGAGGTAGGGGCCGACCAAGATGACGGTGGACACAGGACATCGAAGACACCTTGAATACGACAATGGAGGAGGCGGGAAGGCTGGCTAGAGATTGAAGTCTTTCAGGGGGGCTGTGATGAGAGCAACATTCTGCAAAGGACGTGCTACATGATGATGATGATTTTTTTATACCGGTATGTTGTTTTTTTTTTTAATTTAGTGACATTTTTTTTTAAAACTATGACCCTCAAAGGTCAGTGCTGCACTGCGGTGCCCTAGGCGCTCGCCTAGTAGACCTAATGATAGCACCGGCTATGCTTCTGACAAATGAAAGTCAATTAACTATCAAGGACCGAAGACGCAGCAAACGAGATGAATGCAGTCAGCGACTCATAGCTTGACTGCTTGCATCAGGGTCAGCAAACCAGAGCTGACCAAGACCCTACTCCACCTCCAAGTGGTGGTCCTGGAAACAGGCTGCATCACTGCAGTCTGGCCGAGAGAGTATGGATCGAAAAGGGAAGGCAAACCCCCCCCCCCCCAAAATGCCGTGCTGAAGTCGGATGTGTCGGCCGAAAGGCGCAAACATCGTAGCTTTGCTGTAAGCGGACATAAGGCAACCAACGTCCTTTTCCCGACGAACGAGGAAGAAGAAGAGTTGAGTATCAAACTAAAGACTCCAGACTCTTAACACCCCACTCCCTGTTTCTTTCTTTTTTTGGTGTTTTTTTGTTTGGCTTTTTTTTCGGTTTTTGGAGACACATACACGATTTTGTAATTTTGATTTGCCCTCTTTACAATACAATGATTGGACAGAATATATGATGCCACTTTTGCATATGGGCAATAGTACACATTATTTGGACTTCAAAACACTATATATCCTAATTATAACCATTCAGAGGTTGAACGGGATATTTCTATGATCAATTGAAAAAAAGAAACAAATTGCCAGAAATAAAATAAAAAAAAGCAAGTACTTTCCCCACACTAAATGTCTTAGTCTGTCTACCCAAGTCTGTCAAAACTGATAATTACATCTCATTCAAAAGACATCTGCATTCACATGTCATGCAATCTTGTACACACATTTAACGGCAATTCTGTTTCAGTTATTTCAACGTTTCCATGAGCATTTCACTGTCATTGTAATATTTTCAATTTTAAATTGAATTTTTAATATTAAGTAGCTTTATTGCTTGACCTCTCTCTCTCTCTCTCTCTCTCTCTCTCTCTCTCTCTATGTGCGTGAATGACTATGAGTGAATGTACATGTGTATGCTCAGTTTCTGATTGTGAAGATAATATTAATTAATCCTGTCTGAAGTTGTAAAACGCTGAAAATTGTATTGCAGGGCAGAAATGTAAAAAGGCAATTATGCCTATTTCTTTACCCTGATGAAATAAAGATTTCGTTCGTTCGTTAGTCACATTCACTTACACTGACAACTTTTTCCTGTGCTAACTTCACTTCTGTTAAACCAACGATGTCTTCATACAGTTGCATCAGACGACTCAGACGGTTATGGTTAGTAGAGCTACTCAATGACGAAGTTACAACTGATGAATTGTTATGCTCTACATTTTGGTGTTCAATTTTTGAAATACCTCCTTTAGGTGTCTCGCTGGCACTTGAATAATATATGCAGTTCATTTTCAAAAGCTTATAATGTAAGACCGGTGAAAATGCACGCTGTCTATGAAGCAATTCCTGAAATAACTTGAAGGACATGATGCTATTACAATGTATCGCAATGGGCGCTGCCATTTAACCGGAAGCAAAACTCTACTAAATGAAAATAATCAGCGTAGCCACTCTAAATTTAGAGGGGAAAAAACCTAGATTTCGGTGATTAGGGCTATTTTGGGTGATTTTTGGGCTACTTTGGACGACTTTTAGACTACTTTGGCCGATTTTTTGTGAAATCTAAGTGGCGTTCTTCAACTACTGAAGGAAAATGACACCTAGACGTGACCCCCCCCCCCAAAAAAAAAGAACCCTAGATGTAGGTGAATCCACCCAGGACTGGCAGCCCAGAAGAACCTTCTCATTCTACAGCTGGGAAAAGGCTATTTAAGAATAGAAGAACCTTACTATGCAGGATGTCTTCAAGACAATAATATAGAACATTTCTTGTTAAAATGTAAAAGGTATGAATAAATGAGAATATTAATATTAGATTAGTGTTCCTATAATGTTTTGTTTAAAAACCGGGACATTTCCAAATTTTTACCTAAAAAAACACGGGACATTTAAAAAAAAACGGGACATGTTAAAAATTAATGTAAAGCACAAATAAATCTATTATATATTATATGTTGCACTTAAAATAGATACTGGTATAAAAATACACACATTAACTAACACAACTTCCACTTTAAAAAAGAATTCTAAATTACAAACATACTTAATAGAAAAATCGCACCTTTAAAAAATACACAATAGTCAAATTTATATTTCAGATTCATCAGAATATTTATCAGATATATGGGCCTGTTCAAGAAGTTTTTTTTCTTCTGATATTTGGACATAGAACTCAGCACAAGAGAAATCCTTAAAATGGGTCTTTATAATGCCATGACAAGACTGAATGTGATCTGGAAAAGTAACATCAGTTTTCCTGTGAAGATCAAATTATACAAATCACTTGTATTATCTATTCTCTTATATGGGTGTGAGAGCTGGACACTCACTGCAGATACGGAGCGAAGGATTCAGGCTTTCGAGCATAAATGTTATAGAAGAATTTTGCGCATTTGCTATAAAGAGCACAAAACAAATGTCTATGTTAGAGAGAAGATAAACACCTATGCAGGCCACCAAGAACCACTTTTTTCAGTAGTGAAACGTCGAAAGCTTGCCTGGTTTGGGCATGTAACTCGTCATGACTCCCTTTCGAAAATGATCCTCCAGGGAACAGTCGAAGGTAAACGGAGAAGAGGAAGGCAAAGAAAATCCTTGGCTGATAACATCAAAGAATGGACAGGACACGGTTTTTCCACACTTGTACGCATTGCTGAGGATAGAGAGCAGTGGAGGACCCTGTCTGCTGATGCTTCCACCATGGCACCCCTACGACCCATGACGGGTTACGGGTTGAGATGATGATGATAATGGTTAAAGCTTTCACTGTCTCAATTTTAAGTCTGTTTTTTTCGTCTGTCCAAAGCGCATTTATTAATGAAAAACACGTTCAACAGCTACATTGGATCCTGGCAGTGCCAAACAAAAACTAACTAGGCATTTCAGGTTCTCAGCATTTATTTCCTGCTTTGTAAAATGAGCGAACATCTCACACCATTTTTCACGGACACTTTGATCCTTCAGTTCACTCCACACATCAAATTTGCTTTCACAATATTTTTTCACACATGCAAACTCATCAAATAAGTCCTCTTCATTCACAGTAAAATTTGGTGACACTGTCTTCATGAATATGTAGCTTTCTTGGGTGTTCTTCCAAGTCACAGACTCCTTTCCCTTCAAATTGATCCAATCCATAGACTGAAGAGGCGTACGAAATGGTGTACACCACTCCTGAATATATTCAATGCAGGTGTCATAGAAATCTACTGCATAGCTTTGAAACTTTTCAACTGTTATGTGTCCTTCTTTTTCTAATTCTTGCAACTGATTTCTCACAGTAGTGGTAAGAAACGTTTCTCCCTTCCTGTAGTTTAATTTTTCCACCAGTTTGTTTACTTCATCCTTCACTTCAATTACTGTTGTCTCTTGCTTTTCAACACATTTGATGGTATCAGAAAAGGTTTTTTAACTGGCTGGCAATGAAATGCAGGAGTGTAATTGAAAGTGGATTTTCAAAGAAATTTTTGAGACTGGTAGGACATTTGTGAATGGAAAGGAAATATGACTTCAATGCAGGGAAAATGTCAATAACTCTCTGGACTGCAGGCAAGAGAGAGAGCCATCTTGTCTTGCTGTTACCCAAAACAGTTTTATATTCTGTATTGGTAAATTCGCAAAATGATTTGAGTTCCTCAACTCGTACACAATAAATGTGGAAATGCTGGTAAATCTTGTTAATTATTAACTGAAGATCAATAGGTAAGCAATCCGCAGCAGTCTGCACAGCATTTCGTATCACATGTGCAGGACAACCAATACCAATTAAATTGTTCACAGTGTTTTCTTGCATTTTGAAGTACAGATTATTCTGTTCCTTTCTCTTCTTTCCACCAAAGTTTGTATTATCTGCTGATATAGCAATAACCTTTTTAAGGAGATCCAACACATAAGAAAATAACAGTTCTGAAGTTTCACCGCCTAAATTAACTAACTCCAACACCTTCATCTTCACAACTTTTGCTGCATGATAATATCTCACGACCAGAGGCACTAACTTCTTGTCCAAGTGGTTTGATGAGTTGATTAATACTGATATGAAACGAGCTTCTTTTAGCTTTTCATCAATTTGCTTTGTCGCAAATGGCGCAATAACATTGGTGATTATTGCCTTGCACTTTGTTTGCGAACATCTGAATTTATCGTTGAAAAGTTTTTTCACGATTGCTGTTGTGCAGTCCATGGACTTAAAGCTGTGGTTATGCACCGCCGTGTGATAAGCGAAGGTTGCTTCATGTGCTGCCAATGATAACTGTTTTTCCATTTCCTTTTCACTCTGGGTTTTCGCATTTAAGAAATGACTTATACTGCTGTTGGAAGCCTTACTTTCAACAGCACCTTTATGTTTTTTCGTTTTCACGTGGTTGACTACGTTTGACCGACCACCATGTGAAATGCAAAATTTAGAGCTGCATAAAGTACATTCCACATTTTCATCTACACCTTTAATGAAGGGAGATTCTCTTGTAATGTCATCACTTATACTGCACTTACGTTTCGGCATTATGCGGATGAAAAACGATAAAAATACTGTATAATAATGCTAATACGCATTAAATCATTTGGTAGATGCTCACTGAACACTGTTTTGGTCGACTTTCGAATTTTTGTTCGAGATTCAAACCGAGGGTCCACTGTAACCGGAAATTGATAAAGTAACATTACTAAAACACGGAATAAAATGTGTTACCCAAAGATTTTTTTTTCAGGAAGGACCCTTAAAAAGCGGGACATTTGGAATAAATTCGGGACACCGGGACATTTTATCAAAAAACGGGACTGTCCCGGGAAAAACGGGACGAATGGGAACCCAATTAGTTACACCAGACCTTTATACCCCTCCTCTTTATAACCCTCGCATGTGAGATTTCCGGTCCAAGATGTCTGACGCATTTTGTCATATGAGTTTTTTAGCTTTCTTTGCTGTGTTTTTCCTGTGTGATTGGTGCGAGCCAGAATGTTTATGTAAGGAGACGTCCTCCTTTTTTGGGCAACAGTCGATGTCTATATGATAAGTATATGCCTGAATGAAGGCATAATTTCTAAAAAGTTCAGCTAACGACAGTGTCAGCCATCTTGTCTTGGCAAATCCGGTTCACAAAAAGATGACTTGAAATATGTACACACGTTTTAACAATACTAGCGTCGTTAACAAATGTCATCACATTGTAGTAAGCACGATAAAACTCGAGTCAAGGCATCTTTAGTCATAACATTAGTTAATGACCCCAAGCCTAAGGTGTTCCCATGTGCCGAGAGGCTGGATGACGAATGGGAGAGTAGTCTCGAACTTTGGCTGTACGGCGTGCGAACGGAGCGGCATCAGGCAGATGGACTTCCTCGAGAACATCCCTTGCCTCTTCCCTGGCATGGTGGCTCTACCAGGGTGACCGGATACTTCCACCATACCTTACAAATATATTTTGAATAATGCAACAAACCAGAATTATCGCGGGAGCTACGTAGATAGTGCTCTGTCGCTGATGCCTTCGGCTAATGTAATGAAGAAACGTGAATGTAGACGGAGATGTAGGGGAGAGAAGAGGAGAGAGAGAAAAGGAAGAGCTGGTAGAGAGAAAAAAACGAGAAAGAAAGCGGACAAACTCTCTATGAAATACATACGTATAGGGTGCTGGAACCTGCGAAGTGCCTACCAACAGGCAGCCATTATCCAAACACTGATCTATGATTTTGATACAGCAATGATCCAGGAGGCCAATTTAAAAGTCAATACTGTTGTCAATTGCCCAGGTTACAGATGTTACACAAATCCGTGTTGGCCTGGCAGACGAGGGCAGGCGATGTATGTGAAAAATGAACTCCCTCATGTGTGGCTAGATACAAGTTTCCATTCTAATAAGGATGCAGAATTGCAGGGTATTGCACTGCACATAAGTGGTCAAGAATAGCAAGTATATATGCCCATGTGGATCTCCTTTCGGAAGAGGATAGCTGGGAGTTCCTGACTAAATTGTCTCAAGAACCTAACAAGATGTGCTTAATTGCCGGTGATTTTAATGCTAGATCTATGGAGTGGGGGAACTCCACGGAAAATAGACAGGGTGTTGCCTTGAGCCAGGCTTTACTCAGCTCAAACCTATCCATTTTAAATGATGGACGCCCAACAAGACTGGCATCAAGACCAGGGAATACTGATGGTGTCATAGATCTGGCACTGATTTCTAGTGCTGCCGCCACATTTGTACATTCGGATGTATTGCAAGCTCAAGAAAGCGATTACCTACCCTGTGTAGTACTCATTGCGAAAAGAAAGACCACCAAACACAGGAAACCGGAACAGACTTTCCAGTATCATACAAGCCCACATGACAGTAGTAGCCCTGTGCAAATATTGCGTCAAAGTGCGAAACAAAAGAAAGCTCGCACACCTTTTACACAACCACCCTGGTGGAATGAGTCAGTGGAGACAGCATGGCTGGAAAAGGAGGTAGCGACAACGTCATGGAGGATAGCACGAAAGAGAAGGACGATGAGTGATGAAAAGGTAGAAAATTTTAAGGAGAAAAAGCAAAGATCCATCAATAACTTCAAAAGGTTGGCAAGAGAAGCCAAGGACACAGTGTGGGAGGCCTTTGTGACACAGGTGGGTACTGACAAAACACTACAGAAATTCCTTACTTCGCAGAATGTGTTGGAAAAGTACAAGCCAACCATTTCCTAATATTCTCAGCTCGACAGGGATAAGACCGATGCCGAAAAGAGACATGGATTATTCGAGCGTTATATTACTAAGACAGATAAAGGTGATAAAGCTGCCCGCCAGGAAATTAAAGACCATATCCTGGAAAGGGAAAGAAGCGGGGACATATATTTCGACCGCATATCCGAAGACGACGTCGAGTGCACTTTAGCAACCAGTCTGCCCCGGGTCCTGATGGTGTGCAGTATCACCACATAAAACAGTTCGATGACATGGGCAGTAAGTAGCCACCATTCAGCCAACTGGGTTGGGGCGAACATTGACTTTTGCTGATGGCATACTCATTTACAGAACTAGCTCTGACCAACAGGAAATGGTTAATAGCATACATGGGACACTACAGGAGGTGTTTAACTGGTGCAAGGAAACTGGCTCCAAAGTCAATCCCAATAAGGCCTGCGTGATATGGTGCTCCTTAAACAACCCCATAGTGAAAACAGATCTTCCAGATATTACTCTCAATGGGTAGAAAATTGAAAGGCAAGACAGCTGAAATACATTGGAATTAATTCTATCGCGGGCTGTCCTGTAAGTACCATGTTGATCACATCGTACAGAAATTCAGGAGAGGTCTGGCAGCCCTGAACATAATGGCCGCTGCGCATCTGGAGCAGAGATTACTATTTCTTCTTTATCAACAGCTAGTCATATCAGTCATTGAGTATGGGCTGGGAATACTAACGCTGTCAGTAACACAATGTGAACGACTAGAACGCATTCAAAATGAAGGGATGCGTATAGTCTTGGGCTGTATGCTGATGCCCCCATTGTGACAATGAGGTACATGCTTGGAGTGCTGTCGATTAGATCCAGATATGCGATGGCCCAAGCAAAATCCTATATGCGAGTTATATCCTCCAGACGTAAGGGTCTTTTATGTTTGGACATGCGCCATAATATAACCGACTAGGTTGAACGGGACGCTCCTCGCCAAAACGAGGCAAAAGTTTTACATTAAAAAAAATAAATATATGCGAGTAACAACAGACAAACGGCACCATCTGCATGGAAACATAGCTGACATTAAGGGAGCAAAAATAAAGAGAGGGATGTCATGGATGGCACAGGCAGAGACAACGATCAAGCAGGTGACCACAGTTGAAAATATATTTAAAGGGGAAGAGTGGAGTAAGTCAGATGAGAACTGGATACCAGCAAGTCATCATCAGCCTTGGCAGAGAGTGTAAAACTTGGGACAAAGGGAAAGCGGAAATGGAAATTAATCAACTGATACTTGATCATGCCGGGGATAATGATGCCATTGTGTATTCTGATGGGTCTGTAATCCGTGGTGAGAAATCAGGTTGCGGCTTCTCTGCTAGGGTAAAGGGCAGAATCGTCGCCGAACATAGCGGGCCGTACAAGATAACAACTTCCAGCATGAGAATGAAGATTGAGGCAGTTACTACAGCCTTAATGTGGCTAACTGAAACTTCAGTAACAAAGGCAGTCATTGTGTCAGATTCTCGGTCCATGCTTCAAAAGGTTCAAAATGGTTGGCTAAGGCATGAATGGAAAACCTCCATAGAACCTTCGAATTTACAGGAGCTGGTGCGGATTTACTGCCCTGGTCATACAGGGGTACGCAGTAATGAAAGAGCTGATAGACTAGCATCAAGAGCACCCACAGTGAGAGAATGTCACTGCAACAGATGAATCATCAAGGTTAAGACTGTTGGAATTTGGCCTGAAACGTCAGGTTAGCAGAGATGGACGTATGAGAGGATGCATCCGTCGTGTTTATAACGAGCGAGCTACAGGAACAGTTAGCATTCACACTCTTCGACATATACTGAGAGAGACTGAGCACCTATGGGTTTGCCTTGAGTGCAATGAGAGCGATTCTGTTCAACGATAAAAATAACAACAATAACCCCTCCTCTTGAATTTTGTTGTTTTTGTTTTGTTTTATCTCGTTTTTTTTTGATTTTTTTAACATACAAGCAAAAATTGGTAATTTTGATTTGCCATATTTACAATGATTTGACAGAGGTGATGCCACTTTCCCGTATCGGTAGTTATTCATCTTATTTGGAATTGAAATTTATATATATATATATATATATATATATATATATATATATATATATATATATATATATATATATATATATATATATATATATATATATATATATATATATATATATATATATATATTATATATATATAATTATATATATATATCTTAATTATAACCCATCAGAGGTTGAACAGGATATTTTTCATCATTAAAATAAAAAAAATAAAACTTAGTATTTTCGCTTCAAAAGTCGACACTAGAGGAGACAGAAGACGTTGGTCCATTGCAGCCGACCTTTGTTGTCGAGATGCCGATGATGATGATGATGAGTTGGAGCATGTCCCGTATAGATACCAGGGGTCCCTTATGAGATAAAGAAATAGTAGGGCTACTGCTCTGTGACACAATTTGTGCGCTCTCTTCTCATCCCCGGCAGTATTGAACTACACTTGTTGTGCGTACTGAATTATATGCATTATTAAATTTTTTGCACATTCTAATTCCCTACCTTCCCACAGGTAATTGGTATTTTTCGTGTCAATGTTTACACTCCTTCCACTCACTTCTTGTCGTGTTTGTTTACCTGAGAGCTGATACCCATCCACCCAGCTTGGCTAGCGAGGTCATTGTCGTGGAGTTGCCCCGTGTGTGTTTACACAAGGAGTGCCGGCCAATTAGCGATCTGGTGGCAGGTACAGACACGAATGATGTAATGAAATTTTCGGACAAACTGGTTATGATCACGATAAATGTAAGAAGTTGTAATGTAAACATTACCAAGAATTGTCGGATGTAGCAAAACCATATACGGAGGATGACTGTTTGAAATTTTTCTAACGCCTGAGTCATACAGAATACTAGATGAGAAAAGTTTTCATAACATGAACTTTTAAATGTATTGGCTGACATTTGAGGCGCCATTAAACATTCGCGCTGATTGGAACTTTGTCAGAAAACGCCTGGTGGAAGCGTAGGCCGGGAACCTACGATATAACATAGAAGAAGTTTGACATTCGGCCCCGCATACTAGAAATCTTCAACGTAGACAACTCGGACCTTGCCACAGAAAAGAATAAAGTTGGATTCTGAATTTATAGGACCGGGCACACAAAAACGTATTAAGAGCATCTCTGTACATCAGTTGAAAAAACTCGCCAATATTAGTACGGAACCAGGAAATATACAGGACCACTTACAAGTCACAGAGGGATTTTGAAATAGAAATAATACCCCAGACGTGTGTTCGAGGCATCTGTGTTAAGTTGCCAAGACTATTCTACTGAGCAAGAAATTTATCATCCCTATTGGGGTAAGTTGTAAACATAAATTTTATGCTGCGAATTTACATGTTTATGCTTGCTAGGGGTGTTAAAGATTCATACTAGTCTGGCAACCTCAGCATGTGAAAAGGATACATTCATGAACCACCACAGCAAGCTCTGATGATTGCTTTATACTAGTTTTCACGGAAGAACCAACAGCAGAGGTAACCCCAGACTCCGGATGGAGCAGGGAGCGAGTGGTGATTACATCAGCCTGTGCATAGATTTATATTATCATTTTGTGAATGTATGTAAACTTAATATGTTCCTTCAGGCACAAGCCACTGCCGCTGTCCAGTCACACATTTTTCTTTACATTAACTGACATACTGGTGATTTTTCATCACATGCCCTGAGTGATATGATATACGCTCAGGCAGAATAACAAATCTGGGAAAACAAACGGCTGACGGACAGCTGGAAAAGCCGCCTGATTAATATCAGGCAAACAAATATTTAGCAGCGGAATTGTTCTTTTATGTCCCCTAAAGTGTGTGGTGCCAATACGAGGCGACCCGACTATTTGCGGTATGATCCGGAGAGACCACTTGCTGTACTACTCGACTGTGGTTCGAAGCTTGAAATTGACACTTGAAGATTCTTGCCCTGACCAGGAGAGGATACTTCCTGAACTGATCTGGAAATGTGTCCCTCGCTACAGAGACGAATCTACGGAAAAGCAGCATCGGCACTTCAGCATTTTGGCAAGTCTAATTTTTAACAGGCCAAAACCAAAGAACTGTATTCCAGTCGTAAAACCCAGTTTCAATGATGAAACTTATTTTTTTCATAATCACCAGCCATATTTATTTACATTTGTTTCAAAGTAATTGATCATTAAATTTGTATATGTTGATTTTGACAAAGTCACAGTTTAATTAATTATTACAGAGCGAACTGCACACGTATGAATCAGAATTTTGATATCTATAGTTATACTTACGTCTGAAGAGCCATTATGAACAATAATAATAATAAGAGGAATTTCGTTGAATTAAATCAGCTGGAGGCTAGAACGAGCTAAATTATCCAATACACATCTTCACAAAAGGCGGCGGGTCAGATAAAAAGTTAACGTGCTCAGATGCATTCAGCATTGTTCTTGACTTCTGAAATATCTTGTGAACAATCCCTCGCGGTAGAAGCATCATTATCCTTCTATCTACAACTCTGCAAAGAGTAATCTTGTGCGAAGGTAGACACCTTTGAAGACCCACATTAGATACTCTAGGTTTTGAACAATGTTGGACCACTACTGCAGAGAGCAAAGGGAGGCAACCCGTGGTATGCTCACTCATGCATCTCTCAGGTGAAAAGTCTGAGGTTGTTCATGGGGCAGGAAACTTCATGTAAAACAAATTATCACAGAAGCCACCCCCACATAAATGCTTTGTTGCAGGCTGTCTACAAATGGTCAAGCTGAGTGCTAGCTCAATAAGGAACAACAAGTAACAGTTGTCGAACTGATAATAAACTGTCAAATGATAGGAAACTATACAGAGCGATACAACAGGAGGCAATCTGATCATCAGAAGTGGTCCTCCCATCGATCAAGTGTTTCGGCCCCTTACTCTCCTTTACACTCTGGGGGAGGGGGGTCCATCTGGGTCATTACTCCCAAGTGTCAGCCTCCTGTTGTCTTGTGTTGTCGTGTGGTGTGTACTGGGGCAACTACGACAGTAGTTTTGCCAGGAATAGCCTATGAGATATTAGGTATAAGGTCTCTAGAAATTGGTTCGTTAAGAAAGAATAAAGACCTATTCGAGATAGGGACAAGAAGACGGGAATGCGAATGCTTTCCACTGGACAGTGTTTTCTAGTTAATTATGGAAAGAGTTCTGTTTCCCCACGATCTTAGCTTCTGCCCTTAGATCTCGTAAAAGAAAAAGCCCCCAACCTCATCTGAGTAGAGAAATGTTCCTATATGTGAATATGTAACACCGACAGAACGAGTGATACATTAACAAACTAGATAATGATCAAACGATTGTTGGGTTTATTAATTAAACACACATATAGGGTTAGTAATGGTTAGAACGTGATGGTGGAAAAAGACGATTCACACAAAACACACAGATGAGATATTAAAATTGCAGGTAATTAAGAAATAGTTAATTAAGAATGAACTGGTGTAAAGCGAAATGATGATGATGTGATATGATACGTGTTACCAAAATGGTGAGTAATCTAGACAGTCCATGTGTCTCTAAATGCTTCTCATGGATACGATGATTCACATGTATGCATAAAATGTCCCAAGTTGTCATACGTTATGTCGAGTGGGGTATCTCTAAGTCAAGGACGTTCTGATGAAAACTGTTGTCGTACTGAGAACGCTGACGATATATATATATATATATATATATATATATATATATATATATATATATATATATATATATATATATATATATATATATATATATATATATATATATATATATATATATATATATTCCTTCACTGTTTGAGTATATCTCTGTAGTGTTGATCAATAGTTAATAGCTGTCATATGAACAAAAGGTCTGTTGTCTAATCTCCCGAGGGTACTGGCCAGACTGGATATCTTCACGAAATGTTTGTGATATGTAGACTCATTATGTAGTCGTGATTCATAAAATATACTTTAGAGTCTGCTTCATAGAATGCGCTTAAGAGTGTGTTGCACTTGGTATAAATATGAGATTCCACTTTTGAGCTCTTTTGCTTGACTTCAGATAATAAGCTTTCGAGTGATTTGAACTTGTGATAACTATGTATTGAACTTGTGAGCCAGCAGTATATTTTGACGAAAAATGCTGCGTCCACCGTCTGAATTGTGGGTGAGGAAATATTCCTTTTTATTTGAGGAATGAAAGATCTCCTATGGCGAATTCTGCTAGCCAAATGTCCGTTTTTTGATAACTTATTTCTGGTTAGACGTCAGACACGTTGCATGTAGACTCAGACTTCTGATGAACTGAAGACACAAAAAGTCTTCGTAAGTTTTCACACTTAACATCACTGGTTGACTTTCATTTATACTACTGCTCATTATTGATCTCTCTCTGAGTTCAATTCTAATGATGTTAACTATCTTGTGCATGAGAGTGTGTGCGCATGGGAGACTGTGATGATGATGATGAAGGTGAAGAGTGAACTATTAATTACCTCCTATCATCCTATCATCTTCTAGGAAAATCTTCTGATTTTATTAATCAGTAATGAAAAGAATTAATTGAAACTCTGTCTTTCGCACATTTAGCTGTGAGGTTTAACTAAACAAAGAATAAGAAAATGTAGTAATAATCTGTATAAGATCTACTAATCTTATTTTCCCTTCGCAAAATCCTTTAAGAACACAATTCACCACAGAAATGAATTATTATCCACTGTGAATAAACACGTGTATTTAGGCTAGGCGTTTTATGGTTTAATCTCTACCTCACAATGTAAAAACTGGACTGCTCTCTCTCTATCAAGCTACTCGGTAGATTATATTTCTGGAAGTCCAATGTGGATTTCTTGGACCGGTGTCGTACAGCTCCGCCCATACAACCAATCCATGAGAGCCTCTCTGGTCACTCATTCACAGGATCGCTCTTGTCCCCTGTCAGTCCAAACGTGGGTGTGGTAATTCGAGACCAACTTTCGTTGCCTGGCTTGTTTGACAAACCGGTATGGAGATAATTGGCTGGCCAATGCAAAGTGCTGTCACATTATTCTCTAGTTGTTTATTGTTTTCACCTGGCTAAGCTGGGCGTCCAATGTGGTGACCCGTCGCTTGCAACAAAGATAACAACAGTCCACAGAAATTACAGGATGAAACGTTTTCACCTGGCCAATCTGGGTGTCCAATGTGGTGACCCGTCGCTAGCAACAAAGATAACAACAGTCCACAGAAATTGTATAATGCCCAGATGTCTGATTTGGATGACCAGATGTGTTTTCACCAGATTTATCCCAATGCAATGTGGGCTTCAAACGATGATGTCAGGTATGGGGACTCAATCAAAAGACTTTATTTTACCACCGATGAAAGAACAAATGCGGTTCTCTAGATACCGGTCGCGAGTAATCAAAACGATGAAATAGCAAATGTGGGATAGCAAATGTGGGATGAAAGAGCACAAACGTGGGAGAAAATAAAATACGAGAGATGTAGGAAAAGATAGAGCTATAAGGCCTTGGCGCTCGTTTATCACATGTGTAGAAAACTGAACCCACTCCACCTTGGTTGCAGTTTTAAAAACCCACAATATCTCCGCCAGAAGGAGGCAATTGTGAAAGTAACCCCTATGTTGACAACAAATTGCTGTCCCGTGTTCCATAGCTCATTGTGGTTGTTCCACAGCTAATTTATCGTCTGTTCCTGTTTGCTGTTGAAGAATTTTAATCTTGGAAACCCTTGTTTCCCCTCGGAAATCAGATTTTACTATCTTGAATTTACTACATTATATATCCTAATTATAACCCATCAAGGCTTGAACTGAGTACTTTGTCTTAAAAAAAAAAAAAAAAAAAAATTAAATTTTTCCCTCCTACAGTATTATTCATTTATCAAACTAACACCAAAATAGGTATTCACTCTTTTTAAAATAACGTTTTATTATTTATTTTGCTACCATTGTTGCTAACCTGTTTTCGTAGCGTTCTATATGCAGTTTATTGTTATTGTTGTTATTGTTATTGTTGTTATTGTTATTGTTGTTCAGAATTGACACCATTGCACTGCAGAGGTGGTTGCAACTCTGAAAGCACTAGACATTTTTTCTAACATTCGTCCCATAAAGTGGCAGTTTTAACTGACTCACTTTCGGCAATTCAAGCTATAAGAAACTTACGAGAATGCAGTACACTAGATATTGCAGACGAGATATTTCTGGCGAATAATTTACTATATTCTAGAGGATATTCCGTTCTAATGGCTTGCGAACCTTCAGATGTTGGCATTGAGGGAAATGAAAAGGCGGATAAAGAAGCTAAGAAAAGTAGATCTAAGAGAAACCAAATAAATGTGGGGATGAGTATAACAGATATCAACAGTTTAATTAAAAGAATAATAACTGACCAAAGGACAGTAGCAGGTGATTGAAGCCTAAAGAGCAGACAGGCATACAAGTTGTTCAGGGCTCCAACAAGAACACGTCAGGTATTTAGAGAGCTAAGGTTTCTAGCAATAAGAAACTACTTCAACTACAACTGGAAATTGGCTATTTTAGAATAGAAGAAACTTACTATGCACATTGTAAGAACACCAGTCAACAAGTATTAGATTATTTACTGGCATGCAATTGACCCAGAACTCTAGAACAGGTGTTGAGAGTAGACAGACTTAGGGAATTGTTTCTATTCTTTTACCATATTAGTTGGTGGTACCAGTTGAGGGTACTATCTCTGGAACAAGAAGGGTACAAGTGGCCTGCAGTCGAAGCTAGAAGTCATCATCAGACGGGGCTTAAAGACGAGGGACCAACTTCGTAGACACTCCCTGACACTTCTGGAAACGTGCTGCGCCCTACAACCTTGACCAGCGACGAGCGTGATCAGCGATCCAGTCTACCAAGAACCAAAACACAGAAGGAGCAGACCTGTCACTGACAACTAAGCAACTCGTAAAAACTGCCAAGTGACCTCCTTTACAAACTACCACTACATCACCCAGTGATGATAATTTTCTGGTAAATAATCATTCATTTAAAAAAAAAACTGTTAAAACCCAAGTGATTATTAAATTTGTTATTTGTAAATATACAAGCTTAACGTTGATTTAGATCATTTCTGAATGTACTATATTTGTATGTGTCAGTCAATTTCATAAATACACTCAAACCGACCTATACCATAATAAGAATAATTCCACTGAGTAAATCAGGATGGGGCTTGAACGAGCTGAAATTAATAATTGCTTAATTCTTCACAAAAGGCGGCGGATCAGATATAAGTTAACCATTGCCCGGCCCAACGCAGCATTGTTCTTGTCTTCTGAAATATCTTATGGAAACTCCCTTGAGATAGAAGCATCATTATCCTTCTATCTACAACTCTGCCAAGAGTAATCTTGTGCGAAGGTAAACACCTTTGAAGACCCGTATTAGATACTCTTGAGTTTTGGCCACTGTCGGACCACTACTGTAAAGCAGGGGAGACAATTCCGTGACAGTCATTCCACACGCCCCGGGCTTTTCTCCCTTGTTAACAACATGGCAGATGTGAGAGACTTCTTTTTTGGGACAGGACATACACACGCCACGGTATGGCGGCTTGCGTACCCTGACAACACCCAGAGCTATGCCAGCGGATGTTTCACTCCTGTCAGGTTCTACCAAGCTGGACAGGTCTGCACGGGTGGGGGACCAGACTAAAGCAGACACCCTGGTCCTCCAGGTTGGGGGTTTTAGCACATGCCGACACCCCTATCTATGTAAAGAAAAGAAATCAAGTTACGGAAACGGCAATAAATGAACACATTTTGCAGCGGGATGGACATCCGGAGGCTGAAGCTCGTATGACTGTCAGTGGTGAAAGCCGAAAGGAAGTCACTGACACGAGGACGTCCTGATCACAAAACAAGAACAAAAATAGGATTTTGTAATGTCAGGACAATCAGTGAGACAGGAACACTGAAGCAGGTGACAATAGAAATGAGAAACTACAGGTTACACATACTAGGGATAAGTGAGAACAGATGGACTGGAACAGGTGGAATTAAAACAGCAACAAGGGAAACAGTATTTCACTCTGGAAGCGAGGATGGTCAACAAAGTGAAGGCGTAGTCATTATCATAAAAAAGAGAATAGAAGGTCGTTACTTGAATGAAAACCATGGCCTGGACAGATGGTTTGCTATCAAACTCTACTTGCTCGTTCCTTGCCAGATTCCGGAATCCCTTTTTAAAGATCTTGGTTTGATGTACGAATACAACAATACCTCCATCATCTGGCGTAATAAACCCCCATCCCCTGTCGACACTATACCACTTGCAGTCGCCTTGTCGGTGCAACTGCGTTTGTTGTTACTGTCAGATCACAGCTTTCCTTATCAACAGCCTGACTCTCACCTACAAGAAGGTCTAGTTGAGGTTCTTGCTCACACACCCCCTCGTCGTGCTTTGGCTGTTTCCGCGGTTGGTGTTTTCTTTCTTTGCACCTCCTCTTGTGCTGGCGAACTGGTATGTGATAGCTGTGCTAGCTGGGACTTTAGGAGATATACTTCTGCTTCGAGTGCGTCCTTTTCAGTGTGAGCTTCTACACTGGCTACCTGCACTAGTGTATCAGGCTTTTTGCCTTCCCAGAAAACAGCATATTCCCTAAGCCCCTGACCCATGGCATGGAAATCCCTAGTCATCTCATTGACTAGTTGTCGCTCACTGTATGCTTCTTCAATTATTTCAAGCAACTTCTCGGGGCTGGCCTTGGCTCCGCCATGTATCCGTAGATCCCTACATACATTAACATACATACATAATCCCTGTAACATTATTCTAGATAACGTCTACCTTATCTTCTGCAGTAAAGGGCGCTATCTTCCACACGGCCTCTACGTCTTTCACAAACTCTTGCCAAGTAGGACTTGCCTTTCCACCAAATCGCCTTACCTCCGGCACCGTCACGTATATTACCTTCACAGGCGCATTGCTTTGGCCCTTACTTTGCACTACTGATGCACCCATCACTGGTATTGGATCTGCATCCTCGCGCTCCCCTCTGCTCGGAACACGTGTACTCCTCGAAGCCATCTTGCTGCAAGAATGCACTGCTGGGTGTTTACAATATTTGCTCGTTTGCTGTTGGCTCGGTGTCACTGTCTGCCTATCCTACCGACGACGCCAATTGTGATAGGGCGAGCGAGAGATGATGATTATGTTGTGATAAGTGATCACTTTCTTGCACACTCGCATCGACCCGAACAACAATAAAACTCTTGATTCTAAGGCAGGGGCTGTATTTATTCACACAACCCTATCAGCAACAACAAGCACATAAAGCAAGCGTTATAAAGTAAACCAAACGAAACAAAACACCAAGCCAGTGTTCAATTGCTAACATGAAACACAAACAAAGCACTGACTAGTTAAAATCATAATAAATTATTAATGAGAAACACCGTGCCCTCACCTGCCAAACTAGTGTGATGTTGTGCATGAGGCTGGCAAAGTCACCATGTAACACAGATCGCTACCGAAACCACTACTGCAAGAGCATATGAATGCTTCATGCGGAGGCCAGCCATATTGGTGGCCCCATGCTCCATAAGGAGCGAGAAGAGAAATATATATCTCCAAGTGAACCCACGTGCTCTCATAAACCATTCTACACATAACAATAATTAAATAACACTAAAATGAGCATAATACAGTATTAAACGCTATGTACAACGAATATTCTTCTTAACGAGAATAACTACCACCTCGCAATTGATCCATATCAATATATTTTCCTACATTGTGAAGCAATGTCGTATGTGACGACTGGCGCACCTGACAACAAGCGTGTCGTATATGACCACTGATAAGACTGGGAACCTCATCACATTAATCGCATCGTTACAGAAACTAACCATTGTCGTAGCATATAAATGTGTCGTGCAGGCTTCTGTTGGACCCAGCCGCACTGGTGTCACCATGCTCCGCAAGGAGCAAACAGAGAAACACGCATGTCTCAAAGTGACCTTTAGCACTACAAAACTGTGTACACAACAAATGTAATTAAATTAATCTCAAAGTAACACCATACAATTATTCGTTAACTTACACCATTGTTCCACTATTTACAAAAACTTTACGTGACCACTGTCAGTCATAACAGGTAGCGAATCAGGTTTGTTTACCTAGTTTTCTCACGCGAGCTTATCTGTCAATCATACGATACCTGACAGACCGCACGTGAAAAAACCACAGACCCTTTGAAGTTCGTACTCAGGGGAGTCAGAAAAACCCCTGGGCTCTTTGATTTTCAGAAGCGGGCAAAATCTTCGAGAACCCCGTTACACGGATATAAGTCTTTTGATGACGGTTGAAACCTCGCCAGAACGCCGACCGTTATCTGGGAACTCTGCTCTGATTCTCCGTTACTGACACAATAGTGCGAAAAGCAACATCATCTATAGATCAGAGAAACATAATGATATATAAACTGTGTTTTCTTAAACCTGCTATCAGTTGTCACTCAGAATTTTTGGATAGTCTAAGCGCGTAGTTCTAGAACCATTGTGGAAAATGTGTTAATAGCATTCGTGGGGATTTTCATTCTGATTTTCTGGTAATAGTAATTAGTGCTTACGTGTTTAAAAGTGTTAAGCTTTTACCATTATAATTCACTTATATTTTCTAGCTATTAAAACACCAGTGAAATAAAATAACGCGTAGCTATTTCATACCAGATGTTCAGTTATCATGCTAATTTTCACCACACGCTTTCTCACACAAGAAGAGACGGTTTTAGCTGACTGGTTAAGTGCTAGGCGCGACTGATAGTGACAGAAAAGAATTCACGTTTTATTTCATTGTGCGTTTGTATTATAAGTGCCTATTATTTAATTTCATACGACTAAACTATCAGACGCCGACCAAATTAATAGCTAAGCGACGGGCGATAGAGTAGGCTAAAAAAACCGTGTGCGTTTTAAATTTAATCAGGACTGACGGAGTGGATAAGAGATCGTCTTGTCCCCGTCTGTGTGCATATATGTAGCTATATAGAATAGTAGCATTTTTCCATAAATGTTTTTTTAAAAATATTTCTGCAGACCTGATCAAGAGCGTCTAGCGGTCTTTTGGCCCTTTTCATTTTTACTGATTGGTTAATGTTGTCGTTTCTTGGCTTGCGCGTCACCAATTTCATTGGTAAGCAAGTTTTGCCAACGATATATGAGAAACATTTTAACGTGTAAAATTTAACTGGACTTACAAAACCAAGCAATATTTTTTTATTTTATCAGCCCACTGGGATGTGGAAAAAAATAACATTCATTCCCGACTTCTGACAGTCGTATTCAAGCGTAGCATCCTGAATTTACGCTGTTTCAGAATCGGCACTCTACCACAGAGCCAGCCGATAGGATTATCATCATTTATCAATTGTAACATTTTTAGCAACCAGATGTCTCCCAATACTGGACGTATTTTCCTCTTTTAACTGTGAACCACAAGATCACAATTCTACATCAATTATTGTCGGTGACATATTGTTCATGCAGGAAAAACCCACACCAGATTCGGCGTTCACCTCACTAGTCTTTATTCTTAGAGGATGGACTGGGGCCAATTTGGGAATTAAACCTGACTTTTTAAATATTCAGGATAATTGTTTTTTCAAGGGATATCACCAAGAGTAGGTAAGAGTGATTGAGTGGCCACTATATGAAAGAGAGAGTGAATATTTTTCTTTGTTACAGGGACTTTACCAAAACAATAAACAACAAAAGAAACTTAACTTTGTGTGTTGGTCAGACCCATACCCAAGTAACCGTAGTTTTTCACGTTTGTGTGTCTTGTTGTCACATAGCTATGTGTGTGTGTAGTTACACTTATATTTATATGTATGAGGAGGGCAAGGTTGTCTTATATTAAATTATAGTCGTATAGATATGCTGGAATAGAGAAAATTACCCATTCCATAGACATATTTTATTCCTTAAACTATCACTCGTGAAATATATTTCTCACACCTTTATCTCACGTACTTAACAACATCCACTCTACTCAGGCGGGACAAAATTAACTCACAACCTATCTGTATGACACTCACATGCGTCATCTTTATGCACATTTAACACATGGCCCTGGCTGCCATCTTGCCAACAGTTAATAATATCTAAATTTCAGTCCGTGATATCATCTCTGTCCAGTTCCATGTATGAAAAAGGTTCATTCTATATTCTCACAGCCGTGATCTGTACTTAACACGCCTAGGAAAACCTATCCACACATTATTTTCACTAATCTATCATTTCAAAACTAAATTTAATGTCCTAAAAGAAATCTCCGTATGAAACACATTTATTTATCTATTTCATTAAACACGATACCAAATAGGTGGCAGACCTACATCCCTATTTTCGTCGCCAGCGCACTTCTTTATATAGGCCGCTAGGCCTAATCACTCACGGTGTAGTGCGCACGCGTAGTAATTGGGCCACGCAAATAACACACGCGATGGATGCTTTAGAAGGAGCGAAAACACAAATATAAAACACAACTATTTCTAGGCTTTATTGTGGCCCTCTTGAAGAAGCGAAAACACAAATATAAACTTCAGGGAATTTTGGGGGCATTTATTATGGCCCCATCACAACTCTAAGAATCGACTTCTATCTGCTCATCCGGGAACGGAAACAGCACACTATAATTAAAAACCCGTCGTGTTTGACGGGTTATTGCTAGTATGTTATAATTATAACCCATCAGAGATTGGAGAGGATATTTTTTCTTTAAAAAATAATCATTTGCACTGCGGGCAAACTCATTGGTGCAGTCTCCCTCAGCAAATTTCGAAGGGTATGAATGCTGATTGTTTTTATAGCGCTACATGTACACACGCCTGATGCATCTTCTTATACAGCCATCCCTGCTAGCCTTGGGTTTGATTCCGGCACATCTTGTAGTCTTGATTCATCGATTGCACTGTCGTTCTCTAACAGGCAATCGAAAATGAGCATTATTATCTCTCCGTGATAAATATTCAGTGCCCCTACTATGGGACACGATGCTAGTCTGTCAGCTCTCTCATGGCCGCGTACTCTTGCATGACCAGGACAATACACCTATATCAGTACCTGAAGGTTTGAAACCTCCATGTTAGTTCTTCATTCATGCCGTTGTCATCCATTTTTGGACCATATTTAAGAAGCAAGGACTGAGAGTTCGACGATAATTGCCCTGGTTAGTAGATTGTCAGACAGCCACCTTACTGCTTCCTATGTCTCCATTCTCATGCTAGAAGTTGGATTCAGGTAAACTCCGCTCTGCTCAGCGACGATCCTACCCTTTATCCTAGCTCAGAAGTCCCATCCTGATTTCTCACCATGGAGTGCAGACCAATCTAATTGTCACAACGGGTGTATCTCTTTCAGACCAAGATTATACACAAATATTTGTAGCCTGGAGTGTGCTAATTTCTCATCTTATGGACACTGGTTGACGAAGGACAATCCCGAAACGTCACGTGATTATAGTGTACTGTTCAAGTGTTGAACAATTCCCCTTTATTATTTTTTGTAATAGGGTAGTTGGGTTCTCCAATTTTTTTCTGTTACGTTACTTTATGTGATGAACTAGAACTAGAACGGTATCGAAGTAATAATGCACTTTATTTACACATCAACTGGTTTCTGCTATCTACATGTCGCTTGACTGACTGGAACCCGCGTTTAGAAGGGAGGAAGTCCGATTACTGACGATATGCTCTGCCAGCATCCAGGTGTAGCTAAAAGCTATTGAAACGGAATCGTTCTGTATGAAAACACAACAGTTCTCCTCAGCAAGTTATGATCAGAGATTAAATCTGATAGGTGGACGACCTATCCTTTCTGACCGCCTTGGGGGAACTGGAACACCACTGATCTGTTTTCTGTAATCTGCTTCGGAACAGTAAGTCTCAAGTTTGGTGCTGCTTTGTTGACTTGTTCTAAGATTTCTCGGTTTAGCAGAAAGTCATCATAAGTATTATCAGTGGCTCTGCAGTGCTTGAGAATACTACCTGGTCTCATCTGATTTTGATGTCGTCTTACAGTCTGGTGACTGTCCACGCGAACAAGGTACATCATGCTTCCCAGTGTGCGTAGGACTTGTCCGTGCAACCATGGATCACCCTTTGATGAAAAATTCTTGACGAACACAGAATCTCCACTGTGGAACTTAGATACCTTCTTTCCACTGGGCCTACTTTTCGGTGTTGTCTGGGGCATTATCAGTGATAACTGTGTCCTGGGTTGACGGCCGTGCAGTAATTCTGCAGGTGATTTGCCTGAGACTGCGTTTGGTGTTGTCCTGTATGCGAAAAGCAATTCATCTAGCGCACGGTATCGAGTGCTTCCTCCCCAGCAAATCTTTGTCATAGCAGACTTGAAAGTACGAACAAAGCGTTCTGCTTCGCCGTTTGAAGCCGGATGAAATGGTGCTGTTGTGAGGTGCTCGATTCCATGTGATGTACAGAAGCTACGGAACTGATGAGAAGTGAATTGCGTTCCGTTGTCAGATACGATGGTATCTGGAAAACCTTCATGGAGGAAAACTTTGCTGAGTGCACGTATGGTTGCATCTGTTGTAATAGACGTCATGTTCACGATGTATGGATACTTGGAGTATGCGTCTATGATAATTAACCAATGTTCATCCATGAATGGACCGGCAAAATCCACGTGTATCCTTTCCCATGGACGTTCGGTAGCAGGCCATGACTGGTAACGCTGATGAGGGCTAGTCTGATTAGCTTTACATGCATCACAACCAGTCGTTACAGCTTGGATGTCTGCATTGATATTTGGCCACCAGCAGTGTCGCCGTGCCAACTGCTTCATCCTAACAATTCCAAAGTGACTTTGATGCAATATTTGAAGAATTTTTTTTAAAGAGATGCAGGAACTACGACTATGTTCGCTTCAGCTTGCCATAGGAGTATACCTTCGTGAATTGAAAAATTCATGAGACGATCAAAATAAGCGTTGATGTCCGTGTCCTTTTAAGACAGAGATTTGGGCCATCCCTGTAATACGTACTGTCGAACTCTACTGAGTAACTTGTCTTTGGTTGTTTCATTTTGAACCAGTTGTGCGTCCAAAGTAATGTCTGCTATAGCATCTTCATTCTTCAAAGTTATAGAAAAACATGAAGCTTTTGACTTGTCAAACTCTGGATCTGCTCCCATTGGAAGTCTTGAAAGAGCATCCGGGTTAGCGTGTTTTGCCGTTGGCCTGTATTTTATCACACAGTTATATGACATCAGAAGAATAGCCCATCGCTGTAAGCGTTGCATAGTTAGTACTGGTAACTTGTGAGAAAATATCGCCAACAAGGGTGTGTGATCTGTATGAAGTTCAAAAGACATTGAGAGTCCGTAGAGGTATTGGTGAAATTTCTTCACACCAAAAATAATAGACAGTCCTTCTTTTTCAATTTGACTGTAGTTTCTTTCAGCTTGAGTCATCGTCTTTGATGCAAATGCATAGGTTTTGCTGATCCATCTTGGTATCTGTGCGACAAAACTGCTCCTATGCCGTAAGATGATGCATCTGTTGCAAGGATTATCGGAAGATTTGGATCGAAGTGAACCAGCTTTGTTGCATTTATAATAGCTGCTTTAAGAGCTTGAAAAGCTTCTTCCTGAGCTTTGGACCAAGAAAATGGAGTATCCTTTTTCCTTAACCTGTTTAGGGGTGCACATAGCTCAGAGTAATTGGCAATATATTTATGGTAGTAATGTATTTTGCCGAGAAAAGATTGTAATTCCATAACATTCTGTGGTCTTGATAGTTGCTAGATAGCTGCAATGCCTGATTCTGAGGGACGTAAACCTTCAGCTGAAATGATGTTGCCTATGTACTCAACTTCTGACTTGAAAAATTCACGCTTGGACTGGTTACATCTGAGTCCATGTTGTTCTAGGCGTCTGAATAGTTCTTCTAGTGTTTGAAGGTGTTCCTCGTCAGATTTATCAGTGACAATTATGTCATCCAAGTAATTTGCACAACCTTCCAAACCTCCTATGACTTGTTCAATGAAACGCTGAAATATTGCAGGTGCACTTGAAATTCCAAAAGCTAGCCGTTGATACTGATATAAGCCATGTTGTGTTGATGACAACAAGCTTTTTAGATTCATCATCAAGTTGTATCTGTAAATAGGCATCTTAGAGATCTATTTTGGTAAAGTACTTCCCATCCTGCAATTTCTGGAATAGTTCCTCAGGTTAAGGAAGGGGGTACTGTTCTACTTGAATTTGAGAATTTATGGTTACTTTGAAATCACCACAAATTCTAACAGTGCCATTTGGTTTTGGAACAACTACAATAGGTGCAGCCCAGTTACTGGAATGTACTGGTTTAATTATTTCTAAATCTTCCAGCCTTGTAATTTCTGCTTTGACTGCGTCCTTTTGTGCAAATGGTACTGGATGTGGCTTGTGAAATTTTGGAACTGCATTCTGGTGAACATGTAAGTGAGCCTTGAATGTTGTGCATGTTCCTAATCCTTTGTTGAAAACATTAGGAAATTTGTGGCAGAGTTCTTTCACTTGAGCGATGGCTCAGACGGAAGAAAATTATTCAACCATATTAATGATTTCTGGAGGAACTTTGTTTCGTTCTGTTACTGTAAGTCCAAAAGCATTGAACCATGGTATTCTGAAAAGATTAGCACCAAGAGGTGTATCTGCAACAACTAGTCTTAGAGTGCATACTTTGTCACCAAACTTGACCTCAACATTTGTCCATCCTTTGATAGGGACGTTAACAGCTCCATAAGCTTTAAGTCGAGAATCAGGTGGTTTTAGGCATGGTGATCCGATATCAGCATATCCCTTCAAATCGACCAAGGTGCATGAGCAACCTGTGTCCAAGAGAAATTTTACAGGTTTGTTATTGACTAAGACATTAATGAGAAACTTGTCCTTGTGTTCTTCCATATCAATCAAGTTAACATCGGTACTTGATCTGTCATGTTTTCTTTGACAATCTGTCTGTGCTGGAACTACGTCTTGAGCTGCTGTAGGCGGAACATACTGTACTCCTTGAGTTACATACTGAGGATAAGTGACCCAGTTTTCCACAAACATTGCAAGTAGATTGCCTGTGTCTACACTGTGATCTTTCATACACGCTGGACATGACTTCAGTTTATTGGTATCTAAAGTCTCTTTCGGCCTGATCTGTGATGTAGCAGAATGAGTGAGTGACTGCGACCTTGTCTTTTTATACTGGGGCTTCATTACATGAATGTCTATCTGAATTGTGTCATCTTCTCTGAGGGTTTCATTGGCAGAACTTGTAGTTTCATATAACGCTGCTACTTGTGAAATCTTCTCCAGAGATGGATTTTCTTCAGATAATGCTGCTTTGCATATAAATTCATGAGGTGTATGTTGTAATACCATGTCATGAATACTTTCATCAACCAGTGACTGGCCACATTCATCTTTAGGACAAATAAATTTGCAATCAGTTGCTAGGCCTCATAATTCTGCAATCCACTGTGAGTATGTTTCGTCAGACTTCTTCCTTGATTGCCAAAATTTGTGTCGGGCTACAGTGAGATGAGTGTGTTGCTTAAAATGTGTATAGAATTTAGCAGTGAGCTCATCATATGAGAAAATAGACAAGTTGTCTGTTCCGAACAACTTTTGTTCCAGTTGATATAAGGATGTTCCTAGGCAAGATAGAAAAAAATGGCATTTCATCTTGGTATCAGTCTACCCATGTGCATCAAAATGGTGCGTCAGTCTCTTTAAATATATATCCCAGTTATCCTTCTCCAGTGTAAATTCTGGGAATGCAGGACTATGTTGATTTAGGACCTGTGAGGAGGTACTTGCTTCAGAGACAGACAAAGAACTAGCTGTTTGCTGAATCAATAAGAGCTGCATGATTTGTTTTTGCTGTTCTTTTATTTCGTTCTGTTCTTTGTTGTTCTCTTATTTCGTTCTGTTCTGTTCTTTGTTCTTTTTGGCTGCTCAATGAGCAATTTTAGAATCATAGCCATTTCTGATTCTTGAGCTGCCATCGTATCAAATGTGGTGAAAGGACAAAAGACCGGTTCACACGTAATGTTTTGTAAGTGCCAACTTACCAGGTTGTAAACAAACACTATGTTCGTCGGTGAAATACCCATTTATTTCAAAATATAGTCTACATAAAATGGTTAAACATTAAAACTTTTTATAAAATTAACATTTGAAGCAATGATACCATAGTGGTGTGAAATGGACCGCGTATGGGGAGTAATGGAATTGATGAAGGGGAGAAATGGAATATATGCAGGAGAAATAGTCCATGAAAATGAATCAATAAAATTGTAAATTACCAAAGGATATGTTGAAACGTAGATACCTTTCTGTTCTTTTTGTACCCTTGCAGCAAGTTGGCTGTGGTAATATTGCTTTAATTTGACTTATTTTAACAGTCCCCTAAACCTTCTACAGCAGGCCAAAAAAACTTGTCAAACATTTTAACCACTCATTCTTAAAAAATGATTTCCACATCGCCATCCTCATCTTCCAGCTGCATGACTTTCCTAATTAAATATTTCGTGTTTTTTTAAGTTGTCTCAAAAACTCACACACTACATATTGACCACAATTTTAAGTCTACCACTTTCTTACACCCTCCATTCTGACACTGTTACTTTCATCATCACTGTCACTACCCAGTTTTCATCCATAGATAGGCCTATGTCAGAATCTGTGTCATCATCATATGGTATATTGTCAGTATCATCATCATAATCACTGACATTCTCTTCAGACACAAAAAGGGATTTCTTGGCCTTTGATATAGTAACCTTCTTTCTGTTTTCTGATCTGTATTTCATTTTCATCTGCATTTCCGTCATTGCTGGAGATGATGTTGCCAGCATTGCCTTGCCACGTTTTCTTCCCTCGATTGTTTTCCTTACGAGGGGGCCTTAGGAAATCCTTTAAATAAAAAATAACTCAGGAGGAGAAAACACTTTTAAAGCTACTTTTGGGGCAGCATCATTTGGTGACACAGGAAATGAACTGGTCAAAAAAACAAGGGAGTTTGTCCCACTGAATGAGGCCCCTTTATCAACCCAGGCCTAAATTAGGTTCAATCAAAGTAGGGACTGATGCTTCTGAAATCTGAGGTGTTAGTCCCATGAAAACATTTTGGAACACTTATCCAGATAATTTGCAAGACTCTCTTCCTGTTTCAGCATTAAAAAAATCTGACTGTGCCGATAATTTGGGGTGAGGCTGACTTCTGAAGATTTGGACTTGTTAATATTGTTGATCAGAGTTAGTTGTCCGAGCAATTCCATATTCCCTGGAAGCTTGTCTAACAGGCATGCCTTCCACTACGGGCAGTCACAACAGCTCTCATAATTGGACTCCGGTACTTTGCCTATATCTGTTTTCCTCTTGTAAACACGAGTCATTTTTTTTTCTGGAAAAAAAAATTTACTGTATCAAATAATTATAATAATTATACTTATAAAAATAGGATTACATTGATAGTTTAACAATGATTAATTTTATAGTTTACATTGATAGAATTTAAACATATTTCTTCAACTGTTTAAACAAACGATATATTTAATGATCTCTTTTAAAAGAATACGAAATGTCAATCTAAATCTCTAGTTTCAGGCACTTTGCAGCTCTTTTCTTCTGCTTCAGTGGTGGCGGTTGTAGATTAAAGACATCATTATCGTCCGGGTGAATGTATATGGAATATTGGGGCGGGAGTGATGACTCATGAGTGTGTTGGGGTGTAGCGAGGCACCGGCAAAAACTCGATAAAATCCTGCACTCTCGAGCTAAAGAGGAAAATATAAAAATTGATAAGTTCGATCAGGTTGGTCAGGGGAGATAAGTAGGTAGGTAGGTTGTAGTTAATTACTGGCGTTAGCTGTTTGGTGGGGGTTTTAATGGAGAGTGCGGGGGTTATTGACTTTGGCTGGCGGGGTGATGACTCATGGGTGTGGATTGGGGTGTAGCTGGCAGCCGGGGTGGGGAGTGTTAATTTTGTTTTTGTCTGGTGTTTTGTGTGTAGGTATTGATGAGAATATAGGGGTGAGAGAAAAAAAAAACATGTAAGAGAGAATACAAAGGAACACGAAGTGAGACAAATTTTTTTTTATTTATATAATAAGGGGGGTGTGATTGTCTATGGAATATTGGTTGATAACAAATGAATGTATAAAAAATTGATAAATTTTATAGAGGAAGATGGTTAATGAGCGTGGTGTGGTGTGGGTGATTGTGGTTTTGTCTGGTGTTAGGTATTGATGAGAAGATAGGGGTGAGAGAAAAAAAATGGAAGAGAGAAAACAAATGAACACGAAGTGAGACAATTTGTTTTATTTATGTAATTTTATTTATATAATAAGGGGGGGGGGGTGTAGAGGTGGTCAGCTGGCGAGCTTAGTCTGGTTGACATTGTTAAATAAAAAAGAATTAAAAAATGGTTTATGTTAGGAAATATGACGTCAAAAACCGATAAAATGGGGGAGCAAAGGCTAATTATTGTCGTCAATTTGTCGGTGGGGTTTTTAATGGAGAGTGTATTGATGCTGACTGGCGGGGGTGATGACTCATGGGTGTATTGGCGGGGGAGTAAGACAATGTATAAGCACGCACATACAGATATATACGACATCTAAAGCAAACAGAGGTGTAATAAGTGTTTATATATAAATTTGTATTATCACTGCGGAGGTTTCGACCCGTTTTTTGTGGGAAGAATGGGTTTATATAAGGAAATATGACATGATAAAACCAATAAAATGGAGGAGGAAAGGATACTTATTGTCGTTAGCTGTTCGGTGGGGTTTTTAATGGAGAGTGTATTGATGCTTACTGGCGGGGGTGATGACTCATGGATGTATTGGCGTGGGAGTAAGACAATGTCAAGCACGCACATATAGATATGAACGACATCTAAAGCAAACAGATTTGTAATAAGTGTTTATATATAAATTTTTATTATCACTGAGGGAATCTAAGAAAAAACATTATACGAACAGGGCACATAATGGAAGAGTGCTATTTTTAGATGGAAAGAGGTGAAGCGGTGACACAAGATTGTTCCTCAGATCGGGAAATCCCACAAGAGCTGATGTATTTCTTGTGTTCATATTAGAACGACTAACTGTTTTTACCGCTAGTTATGAAACCGGATCGATGGTCGGTGCAAACTTCGCGAGGAAACCATTGATTGTATAATTTATCTAAGAAAAACATTTATACGAACAGGACACATAATGGAAGAGAGCTATTTTTAGATGGAAAGAGGTGAAAGGGTGACATTGTCGGAGTCAACTATTTTTTTTAATGTAAAAATATGACAGGGAATTTCTGTGTTGGGTGTATGTATAGACAGACGCACCATGCAGTTTAAATCCCACATTTTTCCCACCCTGCGCTTGTTGTGTAGTGAGTACATCTAAAAAGGTGTTGGTGTCTAGCTTATTGTGATGTTTATTGAGCCCATTAGTACTAGATTTATCGTGCTCCCCGAAACAGTGGTAGGTATAACTACATAAAGAGACCATCCCCCTACCTTCGTATTCTAGTCCCGAGGGTTCTCTTATCAAATAATTTCACCTCGCCACAGCTATTACAACGAATAACTGTTTTACACTTTGATCTTAGCCAAAAGGCCAAGAAGCGATAACAGATTTTCTGCTGCAGTTCCATGCCTTCTCCTTAATATCGTAAGATTTCACAGTGAAATAATATTTAACAGATTAAAAATATTTTAATTGCTAAAAGTTAAAGTGGGGAAAAACTTAATAATTATTGTAAATTTATAAACAGCCAAATACGTTTAATACTGCTGTGACACATATCTTTTTGTAGTTTAAAGAAAGTTTCTTTAGGACGTACGGTTATTAAAATTACAAGTATGCCTAATTAATGCCCCGTGCAACATTGGTTATACAATTATTTCCACTTTAATATTAAGGGACGTTAAAATAATACATTGTTATTTTCATAGTTAGCTCTCTTTGAACACGCAAAGCGTTCTTAATGTTACAAGGAAAAACGTTCTTTGCTATTTCAAAATATTACAGCTTTCCCCCTAATTTACGGGCTCCAAACGCTTTAACAGACAGTATGGATATATATATGTACCTATAGGACTATTCCCAGCAAAATACTAGGCAAGATAATTATAAAGAGAATTTCAAAAGCAGTAGACCACAAACTGAGGAAAGAACAAGCGAGCTTCAGAAAGAACAGAAGATGTGCAGATCATATATTTGCCCTCAGGAACATTATAGAGCAGTGCTCAGAATGGCAGAGACAGCTGTACATAAACTTTGTTAATTTTGAAAAGGCTTTCGACAGCATACACAGGGACAGCCTATGGAAAATTCTGAGGGCTTATGGAATTCCCAGCCGCATTGTTTCCATTATAAAAAGCCTCTATTCTAACTTTACGTGCAGTGTTGGATCGAGTAATGTAACTTTCGAAGTGAAAACAGGAGTACGACAGGGATGCCCCTTATCAACAACATTATTTTTGACACTCATAGATTGGGTGATGCGCCAGACAACAGAGAGCAGTCCAAGAGGAATTAGATGGACAACGTTTTCTACGCTGGAAGATTTGGAATATGCAGATGACATTGCACTACTTGCGCATTCACATCAACACATTCAAGACAAAACCGATAGACTGAATAAGTATGGCCAGCAGATTGGCCTGAACATCAATTTGAAGAAGACAGAGGTCATGAAACAAAATGTGGGCAGTCCTGAGCCAATAACAGTAAGGAACCAGAAGTTAGAACAGACAGACACATTTACTTACCTATGAAGCATAGTAACACCTGACGGCGGAACAAGCAAGGACATTAACAACAGAATGAATAAAGCGAGAACAGCCTTTGCTGTTCTCAACAACATTTGGAAGTCTTCCCAATACAGCACAAACACCAAATTAAGACTGTATGAGAGCTGTGTACTTTCTGTGCTTCTCTATGGTGCGGAATGTTGGAAAGTAACAGAGAAGGATATGTTGAAACTGTCCTCCTTCCACACAATCTGCCTAAGGAAAATTCTCCGAATATTTTGGCGAAACACCATCAGCAACCAAGAACTACTTATTCGGAGTAACCAGGAGGACATGCACACCATCATAGCTGGCAGACGCTGGAGTTGGGTTGGCCACGTCCTCAGAAGGGACCCTGATACCATCACAAGAACAGCTATGCTATGGACCCCCGAGGGAAAGCGAAAGAGAGGCCGACCAAAAACAACTTGGCGGAGAACAGTGCAAGCTGAGATGCAAAGAATGAACCACAGTTGGGGCACTGTACGAAGGATGGCCGCCGACCGAGCAAAGTGGAATCAATTTGTTGCTGCCCTACAAGACGCCACTAGGCGTGATGGCCGCTGACTGCTTTGACGGTTGGTGGTTATGGATCAAAGAAGAGAAGAAGAAACGCTTTAACAGACAGTATGGATATATATATATATATATATATATATATATATATATATATATATATATATATATATATATCTATATATATATATATATATATATATATATATATATATATATATATATATTTGTACCTATAGGCCTATTACAAAAATATTAATTTATAAATGGTCCAGTTATATCAAGCTCAAAGCAATTCTATGGTCCAGCCTGGAAATTTCTGCACGTTACTGCCAAAATATGGAATGAAAACATCCGATCCTCTCTCTTCAATGTTTACAAATAGCTTCTTTGTTCCAGTTATCAAACGGTTATCTACTTTTTTGTCCTGCAATTTTCAAACTTTAGTGAAAACTTTTCTTCCAATCAGCAAAGATGGTCCCAAAATTTTCTACCAGTCCTGCTCAAATGTTCCAACCTGTAGGTAAATAGCTATTAACCTGTTTTTAATTTTGTTATTTTTGCACGTGCCAAATATTTCTTTGAATATTTCTTGCATGTGTCAAATGTTTTTTTCTAGTTGTAAAATATTTCTTCAAATGTTTTTTCCGGTTGTCAATTATTTCTTCAAATGTTTTTTTCCAGTTGTCAAATTTTTATGCAAATGTTTTTTCCAGTTGTCAAATATTTATGCAAATGTTGTTTTTTTCAGTTGTCAAATATTTCTTCAAATGTTTTTTGTCCAGTTGTCACATATTTCTTCAGATATTTTTTCAAGTTGTCAAATATTTCTTCAAATGTTTGTTCAAGTTTTCAAATATTTCTTCAAATGTTTTTTGTCCAGTTGTCAAATATTTCTTCAAATGTTTTTTGTCCAGTTGTCAAATATTTCTTCAAATGTTTTTTCCAGTTGTCAAATATTTCTTCAAATGTTTTTTGTCCGGTTGTCAAATATTTCTTCAAATGTTTTTTTTCTAGTTGTCAAGTATTTCTTCAAATGTTTTTTCCAGTTGTCAAATATTTCTTCAAATGTTTTTTTTTCAGTTGTCAAATATTTCTTCAAATGTTTTTTGTCCGGTGGTCAAATATTTCTTCAAATGTTTTTCCCAGTTGTCAAATATTTCTTCAAATGTTTTTTGTCCAGTTGTCAAATATTTCTTCTAATGTTCTTTGTCCAGTTGACAAATATTTCTTAACATGTTTCTTGAGGTTGTCAAATATTTCTTCAAATGTTTTTTGTCCAGTTGTCACATATTTCTTCAGATATTTTTTCAAGTTGTCAAATATTTCTTCAAATGTTTGTTCAAGTTTTCAAATATTTCTTCACGTTTTTTTGTCCAGTTGTCAAATATTTCTTCAAATGTTTTTTGTCCAGTTGTCAAATATTTCTTCAAATGTTTTTTCCAGTTGTCAAATATTTCTTCAAATGTTTTTTGTCCGGTTGTCAAATATTTCTTCAAATGTTTTTTTTTCTAGTTGTCAAATATTTCTTCAAATGTTTTTTCCAGTTGTCAAATATTTCTTCAAATGTTTTTTTCCAGTTGTCAAATATTTCTTCAAATGTTTTTTGTCCAGTTGTCAAATATTTCTTCTAATGTTCTTTGTCCAGTTGACAAATATTTCTTAACATGTTTCTTGAGGTTGTCAAATATTTCTTCAAATGTTTTTTCCATTTGTCACATATGTCTTCAAATGTTTTTTCCAGTTGTCAAATATTTCTTCAAATGTTTTTTGTCCAGTTGTCAAATATTTCTTCAAATGTTTTTTGTCCAGTTGACTAATATTTCTTAACATGTTTCTTGAGGTTGTGAAATATTTCTTCAAATGTTTTTTTCATTTGTCACATGTTTTCAAATGTTTTTTCTAGTTGTCAAATATTTATTCAAAATTTTTTTTCTAGTTGTCAAATACTTCTTCAAATGTTTTTTGTCCAGTTGACAAATATTTCTTTAAACGTTTTTTCAAGTTGTCAAATATTTCTTCAAATGTTTTTTCCAGTTGTCACATATTTCTTCAAATGTTTTTTCTTCAGTTGACAGTATTTCTTCAAATGTTTTTTCAAGTTGGCAAATATTTCTTCAAATGGTTTTTTTCCAGTTATCAAATATTTCTTTAAATGTTTTTTTTTCCAGTTGTCAAATATTTCTTCAGATATTTTTCTTCACAGATGGAAATTGAATCGATCTACGAACCTAGCTAGAAAATTGTAATAGAATTCTGATGTTGTTTCTGATGTTAAATATGACATGTCTGAATGCTAATTATCTGACTATGCAAGATGGGTCAGATAATTAGCATTCAGACATGTCATATATAACATTTTCTCATTTCTGCCGTGACCTGTTTTAGTTTACCCGTCTCGTTCATTGTCCTGACATTCCAAAATCATATTCTTGTATCATGTTTTGCGGTCAGGACGTCAAGAAAGAAACGAAAGAGAGGCCGACCAAAAACAACCTGGCGGAGGACTGTGGAGGCTGAGATGCAAAGAATGAACCAGAGTTGGGGCACTGTACGAAGGATGGCCGCCGACCGAGCAAAGTGGAATCAATTTGTTGTTGCCCTACAAGACGCCACTAGGCGTGGTGGCCACTGACTGCTTTGACGGTCGGCGGCTAAGGATCAAAGAAGAAGAAGAAGAATATTTAACATCAGAAACAACATCCGAATTTTATTACGATTTTCTTGCTAGGTTCGTAGATCGATCCAATTTCCAGCTATGCGAGATGGATACCGACAGCCTATATTTAGCGCTGACGCCACCCGACCTAACCAAAGCCGTTCGACCTTTTATGTTAACGGAATTTTATAAAAGTATTCGATCAATGGTTTCCTCGCCAAGTCTGCGCCGACCATCGATCCGGTTTCATAACTAGCGGTAACACAGTTAGTCGTTGTAATAAGAACAACAACAAAAATGCGCCAGCTCTTGAGGGATTTCCCGATCTGAACGATTTTGAATATGTTTGATGGTTGGAAGAAAAAACATTTGAAGAAATATTTGACCACTTGAAAAAAAAAAACGTTTGAAGAAATATTTGACAACTTGAAAAAATATCTGAAGAAATATTTGACAACTGGAAGATACGTTTGAATAAATATTTTTAAAAATATTTGACAACCTCAAGAAACATGTTAAGAAATATTTGACAGTTGGAAGAAACGTTTGAAGAAATGTTTGACAACTAGAAAAAAAATATTTGATGAAATATTTTCCAACTTGAAAAAAAAACGTTTGAAGAAATATTTGTCAACTGGACAAAAAACTTTTGAAGAAATATTTGACAACTGCAAAATACGTTTGAATAAATATTTTTAAAAATATTTGACAACCTCAAGAAACATGTTAAGAAATATTTGACAGTTGGAAGAAACGTTTGAAGAAATATTTGACAAATAGAAAAAAAACATTTTAAGAAATATTTGCCAACTTGAAAAAACGTTTGAAGAAATATTTGACAACTTGAAAAAACATCTGAAAAAATATTTGACAACTAGAAAAAAAAACATTTGAAGGAATATTTTACAACTGGAAAAAAACATTTGAAGAAATATTTGACAACTAGAAAAAAACATTTGAAGAAATATTTGACATCTGCAAGAACTATTTGAAGAAATATTTGACAGCTGCAAGACATATTTGTCAACTTGAAAAAATGTTTGAAGAAATATTTGACAACTTGAAAAAATATCTGAAGAAATATTTGTCAACTGGAAAAAAACATTTAAAGAAATATGTGACAACTGGAAAAAAAACATTTGAAGAAATATTTGACAACTTGAAAAAACGTTTGAAGAAATATTTGTCAACTGGACAAAAAACATTTGAAGAAATACTTGACAACTGGACAAAAAAACATTTGAAGAAATATCTGACAACTGGAAAAAACATTTGAAGAAATATTTGACAACTGTAAAAAATATCTGAAGAAATATGTGACAACTGGACAAAAATCATTTGAAGAAATATTTGACAACTGGAAAAAAACATTTGCATAAATATTTGACAACTGGAAAAAACCTTTGCATAAATATTTGACAACTGGAAAAAAACATTTGAAGAAATATTTAGCAACTGGAAATATGTTTGAAGAAATATTTGACAACTAGAAAAATACATTTGACACATGCAAGAAATATTCGAAGAAATATTTGGCACGTGCAAAAATAACAAAATTAAAAACAGGTTAATAGCTATTTACCTACAGGTTGGAACATTTGAGCAGGACTGATAGAAAATTTTGGGACCATCTTTGCTGATTGGAAGAAAAGTTTTCACTAAAGTTTGAAAATTGCAGGACAAAAAAAGTAGATAACCGTTTGATAACTGAAACAAAGAAGCTATTTGTAAACATTGAAGAGAGAGGATCGGATGTTTTCATTCCATATTTTGGGAGACATGCCCTCTGCAGTAACGTGCAGAAATTTCCAGGCTGGACCGTAGAATTGCTTTGAGCTTGATATAACTGGACCATTTATAAATTAATATTTTTGTAATAGGCCTATAGGTACAAATATATATATCCATACTGTCTGTTAAAGCGTGTGGAGCCCGTAAATTAGGGGGAAAGCTGTAATATTTTGAAATAGCAAAGAACGTTTTTCCTTGTAACATTAAGAACGCTTCGTGTGTTCAAAGAGAGCTAACTATGAAAATAACAATTTATTATTTTAACGTCCCTTAATATTAAAGTGGAAATAATTGTGTACCCAATTTGCACGGGGCATTAATTAGGCATACTTGTAATTTTAATAACCTTACATCCTAAAGAAACTTTCTTTAAACTACAAAAAGATATGTGTCACAGCAGCATTAAACGTATTTGGCTGTTTATAAATTTACAATAATTATTAAGTTTTTCCCCACTTTAACTTTTAGCAATTAAAATATTTTTAATCTGTTAAATATTACTTCACTGTGAAATATTACAATATCAAGGAGAAGGCATGGAACTGCAGCAGAAAACCTGTTATCGCTTCTTGGCCTTTTGGCTAAGATCAAAGTGTAAAACAGTTATTCGTTGTAATAGCTGGGGCGAGGTGAAATTATCTGATAGGAGAACCCTCGGGACTAGAATACGAAGGTAGGGGGATGGTCTCTTTATGTAGTAAAACCTACCACTGTTTCGGGGAGCACGATAAATCTAGTACTAAGGGGCTCAATAAACATTACAATAAGCTAGACACGACAACCTTTTTAGATGTACTCACTACACAACAAGCGCAGGGTGGGAAAAATGTGGGATTTAAACCGCATGGTGCGTCTGTCTATACATACACCCAACATAGAAATTCCCTGTCATATTTTTACATAAAAAGAATAGTTGACTTCGACAATGTCACCCCTTCACCTCTTTCCATCTAAAATAGCTCTCTTCCATTATGTGTCCTGTTCGTATAAGGTTTTCCTTAGATAAAGTATACGATCAATGGTTTCCTCGCGAAGTTTGCACCGACCATCGATCCGGTTTCATAACTAGCGGTAAAAACAGTTAGTCGTTCTAATATGAACACAAGAAATACATCAGCTCTTGTGGGATTTCCCGATCAGAATAACAAATTTGTGTCACCGCTTCACCTCTTTCCATCTAAAAATAGCTCTCTTCCATTATGTGCCCTGTTCGTATAATGTTTTTTCTTAGATCCCTTAGTGATAATAAAAATTTATATATAAACACTTATTACGCCTCTGTTTGCTTTAGATGATGTATATATCTGTATGTGCGTGCTTATACATTGTCTTACTCCCGCACCAATACATCCATGAGTCATCACCCGCGCCAGTAAGCATCAATACACTCTCCATTAAAAACCCCACCGACCAACTAACGACAATAATTATCCTTTCCTCCTCCATTTTATTGGTTTTATCATGTCATATTTCCTTATATAAACCCATTCATCCCCCAAAAAACGGGTCGAAACCTCCGCAGTGATAATACAAATTTATATATAAACACTTATTACACCTCTGTTTGCTTCAGATGTCGTATATATCTGTATGTGCGTGCTTATACATTGTCTTACTCCCGCGACATTACATCCATGAGTCATCACCCGCGCCAGTAAGCATCAATACACTCTCTATTAAAAACCCCACCGACCAACTAACGACAATAATTAGCCTTTGCTCCCATATTTTATCGGTTTTTATCATATTTCCTTATATAAACCATTTTTTTTAAATTCTTTTTTATTTTAACAATGTCAACCAGACTAAGCTCGCCGGCTGACCACTTTTACACCCCCCCCCCTCTTTTTATTATATAAATAAAAATATATAAATTTAAAAAAATGTCTCACCTTGTGTTCATTTGTATTCTCTCTTCCATGTTTCTTTTCTCTCACCCCTATCTTCTCATCAATACCTAACACCAGACAAAACCACAATCACCCACACCACACCACGCTCATTAACCATCTTCCTCTATAACATTTATCAATGTTTTATATTTTCAGTTGTTATCAACCAATATTCCATAGACAATCACACCCCCCTTATTATATAAATAAAAATATATAAATACAAACAATTTGTCTCACTTCGTGTTCCTTTGTATTCTCTCTTACATGTTTATTTTCTCTCACCCATATATTCTCATCAATACCTACACACAAAACACCAGACAAAAACAAAATCAACACCACACCACACCTGCCAGCTACACCCTAACCCACACCCCGGCTGCCAGCTACACCCAACCCACATCCATGAGTCATCACCCCGCCAGCCAAAGTCAATAACATCCGCACTCTCCATTAAAACACCCCACCGAACAGCTAACGCCAGTAATTAACTACAACCTACCTACCTACTTATCGCCCCTGACCAACCTGATCGAACTTATCAATTGTTATATTTTCCTCTTTAGCTCAAGAGTGCGGGATTTTATCGAGTTTTTGCCGGTGCCACGCTACACCCCAACACACCCATGCGTCATCACCCCCGCCCCAATATTCCATATACAATCACCCGGACGATAATGAAGTCTATAATCTACAACCACCACCACCGAAGCAGAAGAAAAGAGCTACAAAGCACCTGAAACTAGAGATTTAGATTGACATTTCGTATTCTTTTAAAAGAGATCATTAAATATATATTAATAAAAACGTACAAAAATCCTTCGCAATTGTATAAATGGTGTCTACATGTTGTAAAATATATATATATATATATATATATATATATATATATATATATATATATATATATATATATATATATATATATATATATATATATATATATATATATATTTTGTATGTATATATGTGTGTATATATGTATATATATATATGTATATATATATATATATATATATATATATATATATATATATATATATATATATATATATATATATATATATATATATATATTGTATATATGTTGTATGAATAAAGAAACATAACAACACACTGCTGAGTCATATACAATACATCCTACTTCCTAACCCCCGCCGCCATTATCCATCGGAGTATTTCCTTATATAAAAGTCACGCTCATCCTGCAGAATCGATCGGTATATTTTACTATATAAAAGTCACGCTCATCCTGCAGAATGCTAACCGTTTTGCGCCTGACATACTACTCTCGTCGCCAAAATGTTATGTTACTTTATGTGATGAACTAGAACTGGAACGGTATCGAAGTAATAATGCACTTTATTTACACATCAACTGGTTTCTGCTATTTACATGTCGCTTGACTGACTGGAACCCGCGTTTAGAAGGGCAGAAGTCCGATTACTGACGCTATGCTCTGTCAACATCTGGGTGTAGCTAAAAGCTATTGAAACGGAATCGTTCTGTATGAAAACACAAAGTTTTCTCTGCGGTATATCCAGCTACAGTGTGGTCAAAACATGTCAAGACACAAATTATAGAAGATATTATAATTACATTGTCACCATACAGCTAGCACGGAGAATCGTCTTATCAAAAGCGTGTTGTTATGGCAACCAAGTCAAGTTGAATAACTATTATGCAATTTAAAAGAAAAGCAGCTGTTACTGCCCACTGTAGGACTCCCTGCTACTATGCCAGATGTTGCTGGCCTGGCCAGCCTGTACATAATCCTGTATATTATGTAATAAATAACTATGAAACTACTAAAGTCAAACCATACGCCCACGTCGTGGGAGGTGGAAAGAGGACGAAGTAGGGGACTGCTGGGCTCGAGTGAAGTACCGTTACGGTTGCCATGATGGCCGGGTCCCCCTGAAAAGTTGCTGGCCAAAGGTGAATGCCACTGCTGTGACTGTCCTGGCAAACCCAGTTAGTATTATACTGCCGAGAAGTTTTAATAGGAGAATAAACGGACGGAAACCAACGGAATTACTACCAGAAAAGTTAAAAAGACCAGGAGAAATAGAATAAGAAATTATGACGTCTGAAAAACTGTTGGTACTACATCCTGTATCAAATATACGTACTTAGTTGTTCCCCTTCTACCGTGAGGTGTAGAGGTTTGGACGAGAGAGCGCCAGACTATCCTATGGCTGTCTTCCTCCTGGCCTGGTTCCATTCTAGTCCTCGGTCCTTCAAAGATTGTCTAATGTTGTCCTCCCAGCGGACTCTGGGTCGTCCTGGGGGTCTGGATCCCTGGCTCTTTGTTTCCCATGCTTGTCGTGGTAGCCGATCTTCTCCCATTCTGCAGACATGGCCAAACCATCTTAGTTGGGACTGTTCTTCTTAAGTCTGCAGGGGGTGGGATTTTAGGCCTTGACGTATCGTCTGGTTGCGGACCATGTCTCTTCTTGTTACTTCAACCACCTTCCTCAGATACCTCATTTTTCAGGTTTGGATCTGGATTTTGTGGGTTGTAGTCATTGCCCATGACTCGCATCCATATGTCAAGACTGGGACATATGTGGAGCGGTATACAGCCATCTTCGTGTTCTTACCAACCTCTCTCTTGCTGAGGAATCCTCGATTTATGGCCTGAAAAAGTCTCCTTGCTGCTGCTTTTCGAGTGGCCAACTCTTCTTTGATGCCTCCCTTTCGGTCTATAATAGCTCCGAGATATTTAAAGTGGTCGACCTGCTCCAGGACCTATTCTCCCAGCTTAATCTGATGTCTTCTTTCTTCTCGTCATATCACCATGGATTTTGTTTTAGAGCTGCTTATGACCATCCCTCTCTTCTCCAGCTCTTCCTTCCAGACTTGCACGTTGGATTGGAGATGTGCCTCTGATTTAGCAATCAGGGCAACATCATCAGCAAATGCCAGCTCTTAAATACATACCTGTCTCATCTTCCAGTACCACACTGAATACTTTCTTGTTCTCTCCTTACATGCATTGATAACATCGTTCATGAGGAGTATGAAAAGATAAGGTGACAGGATATCATCTTGTCTTACACCAGTGGTGGTTCTGAACTCTTCTGACTTATGGTTTGCTGTCCTCACATAATTCCTGCAAGACTTGTAGAAGCTCTGTATAGCATGAATCAGAGGTGCCGGAATGTTCTTCCTTGCCAAACAGTCCCAAAGTTTACTCCATGTGACCCTGTCAAACGCCTTTTCCAGATCTATGAAACAAAGTTGGATCTCACTCTTATACTCAAGAGCCTTTTCACTCAGCTGTCTGGGTGTGAAGATTAGGTCTTGAGTACTTCGGTTTGCTCGGAATCCGCACTGGACCTCATCCAATTGTGGCTCAGCTAGGCGTCGGTGTCTCTGCTCTAGGATTCTAGAGTAGATTTTACCAGGGACACTGAGAAGGGATATGCCTCTGTGGTTTCCACATTGTCGATTTTCACCTTTTTTCAAATCTATAGAGACAGAAAATTGCGGCGTTTGGCCATCGCGTCAGAATGGAGCTCCGTGAGTTACGACTATGCTCGCGCCTACACCAGCAGGTTTCAGGGCACGGGGAAGACCAAGAGCCAGAAGGAGACATTTTAAAACACTGGCTGACCACATCCAACGCGACAGACTTGGCTCAATAACGCAAACTCCAGCTCCTTACTACTCTTCGTGGCGTGAAAAACATGTTACTTCTTGGTTGTCGTCTCATGGCCATAAAGCGCTTCCTCTCGCGGCAAAGTAATTGGGATCGAAACCTGGTAGTGTCACGCTCCAGTCTGCTCAGCTCCTAACTGCCCTTGAGTTAGAGCTGGCAAAGACCGAAAGGAATGGAACAAGTCACCCTACCTCCGAAAGCTGGACCTAGTAAGGTGGTCTCTAACACGTCACTCCCCTTGGGGAGTATCTGCTACGTATTACTCCTATTAGACTACCTTTTACAATACTACGGCCCAGCCGTTTGAGCTGAAAATGATTAATGTGCAGTCGTGCTGTCATCTACTCTTTAATAATTTGTGCATTTCCAAACGCAGTTGTTGTGACCTCTCACAAAAATCATTTTGTTTCAGTTATATGAGACAGAAAATCCCAACAAGCTCAACTATCCCACTGTGGAAAATAAGATGCTTTCCTGAGTTGAAATCTGATATTCCAGGCATTGAAAGTAAGGGAACACAGACAGAAACACAAAGAAAGTATATAGCAACCAAGTATATTGACCAAAAATTCCCAGCAAAGCTTTGAACACCTGCATATACTGATGGTTCAGCAAAAAAATGCAGTTGAAAATGGGGGTGCCGGCATCCTCATAAAATTAAAGAATAGAATCCACTCTATGGCAATTGCCACTGGCAAATACTGCAATAACTTCAGTGCGGAAGCAGAAGCCCTGAAACAGGCAGCTGAAACTCTTATTTAATGCAAAGCAAAGGCAGAAAAACAGATAGTAATCTTTACAGATGCCCTCTCAGTAATATCAGCGCTGAAGAGCCATCAAACTAAAGGATTGAAAGATCTGATAATCTCCCTTGAAAGACTGGCCAAATGCTTCAACAAGTGCACTATCCAGTGGATACCAGCCCATTGCAACATACCAGGAAATGAGGAGGCAGACAAACTTGCTAAGGAAGGAGGTGCCTTACAACAAAATGATATAGAGACAACTTACGCAACGGCAAAGACTACTATAAAGGCTACATTCAAGTCCAAATGGGAAAGAGAGCACCCGGGCCATTTCTTCTTCTTCTTCTTCCTCGTTCGCCTTCAGACTTCCACATTTATGACTCTAATAAAGGCAGTAGTCAACTCAAGGCTCCCAACATCTCCAAACAGTTTTTCGTTGACAGAAGTGGGTTGTTGCCATATGCTACTCCGTTCATTACTGTAGGTTGGGCAGTATTGCAGCAGGTGTTCGACTGTCATTGGGCTGGTACCGCAGGTGCAGAGATCTGTTGCACCAATTTTGTATTTGTGGTACAGATGGTATCTCAATCTGTTGAAATTATAACATTACCTTAGTTCAAAACATAAACCGCCGTTTTGCTGAGTCCCCGCACAGATGTGACATAATGTTTGGTCGATCTCTGCTTCACTACGGCAGTAATCAGTTACATTTGTTGTACTGACTAATTACATGCTTTTCAATGGTCGGCACCTCTTTCTTTCTCAGCTATGTAGCAGATGTTTTGTATTTTCAAACATTCTTACACTCCTCTAAGTGTTAACTCGTCATGTGTGTTTGGTTACCCGTTCCTCCCTGCTGAGAAAGCCGACAATCATGTTGGTTAATCTCGGGTGTGGCCGACATCAGATTAACACTAAAATCGCCCAAGCGACTTTGGTTAAGCATTGATAAGGCGTGTCGGGCGATAAATTACCCGTCTGTGTACAGATTACAGACACGCACTTATCAGCCGGACACACCTGAACTGCAATGTTGTAATAGTCGAGGCAGATGTAAGACGTTATTTGTAAACATTATTGAGAGAGGATCGGATGTCTTCATCCCATATATGGGAGAGGTGACCTTTTGCATCACGCACAAAATTATTCTATGTCAGAAATATTTTGAATTACCCTACAAAACAAGCATTTTTGAAACGATTGGCGCTCTGCTTAGCATCGTAACACACAAATGCGGGGACAGACAGGCAAAATAACCAGGCTGTTTTGCAAGTCTAGTTCATGGTGAGAATCGCTTGCCAAGACGACCACTAGACTGCCAGAGTTAAGATTAGAATCAATTCCATTTATCAGTCCAGACTTTGTTGCAATTTTTAGGACTTCAGAGCCCAGAATAAACTCTACCATTTAACAAGGACAACCGGAATCTGAGGAATCTAAAACACAGAGTCATAGTGGAAACTTATTGTTAAAGTAACGACCCATGAGGATACGTGTAAGAGGTCCATTCAAGTGCCTTTATTCCTCTGAGCAAAGTCTGTGAGCCACGATTGGCGTAAGTTGTACATTTTACATTCTATATTTTTCATTACTAACATGTGAACTAATATGTATATATTGCTATGTGAATATTAATATGTGAAAATTGCTAGTGGATGTCCAAGTCATTTGAGGCTGGCAACCTCAGCATTTAGAATGATGATTTCATGAACCACCACTGCAAAGGCTGGTGACTGCTTTATTGCTAGTTTCTTAAAGAGAACTAAAAGCATAAGTAGTCCAAAGTTCCATATGGAGCATGGAGGGAAAGATGAAAGAAATGATGTACATTCTAATTATAATATCTACATCTACAAACCAGTGTAAATGTCTATGTAAACATATTCACTTTAAAATTAATGAAAGTTTCAAAGCTTTTCAACCAGTGTAGATGTAAATGTAAACATATTCTATCTATACTATTAACCTTTTCATTTGAATGTAAAGTAAATATAAAACTATTCAATTTAAATGTAAAGAAAGTTTTCTCTCGAGGGATTAAGCTTAATTCTCATCGAGGGTAAATTCTGAGGTAGATGGGATGGTGGAATAGGAAGATGGGGACACATAAGTATGTGTCGGGAAACTCAATACTCAGAGGATATTCGTTTCTCTTCTTTTACCATACTAGTTGGTGGTACCAGCTGAGGGTACTAATCTCTGGAACAAAGTGAGGGTAGAAGTGGCCTGACGTCGAGCTAGACACCATCATCAGAGGGTCTTAGAGACGTGGGACCAGCTTTGCAGCTACTCCCTGATCTTACTTGGAACATAATGCGCCTTTAATCTTGACCAGAGACGTGAGAACTCCAGTGACCTATCTGCACAGAACCCAAAAAACCCAGCGGGAGAAGGTACTACCATTTGCAGCTAAGTCAAACCTAAAAGCTGCCAAGTGACTTCTTACACAAAATGGCATACCATCACATGGTAATGAGTATTTTCTGTTAAAGTTTGTTCAATTTTTTTAAACTGTTAAAACTTAGTTGATTATTAAATTTGTTATTTGTAAATATAAAAATTTAACGTCGATTTAATCATTTTGAATGTACTGCATGTTTGTCTCAGTCAATTTACTAAAAACACTCTAAACAGAGCTATACCATAATAGAAGAATTCCACAGAGTAAATCTGGAACGGGGGCTTGAACAAGCTGAAATTAATAAGTGCTTAATTCTTCATAAAAGGCGGCGGATCAGATATAAGTTAACAATTGCCCGGCCCAACACAGTATTGTTCTTGACTAAACATGAAATATCTTAGGGATATTCCCGTGAGATAGAAGCATCATTATCCTGCTATCTACAACACTGCCAAGAGTAATCTTGTGCAAAGGTAGACACCTTTGAAGACCCATATTAGATACTCTTGAGTTTTGGCCACTGTTGGACCACTACTGCAAAGCAGTGGAGGCAATTCCGCAACAACAGCTCCTTACTGAGCACAAGTACTCAACAACCATGATATTCATCCTCACATACTTAAAACCTCCCCTGACAAATATATGCTGCTCAAAACATATGACAAGTATTTAATTAGAAAAGAACCCAATGTCTGTTAGTTGATGTTCACAATCCACTTTATAGCCAATAAGACAAGGAACTGAGGTAAAGAGGGGCATCTGTGCCCTACTGCAGTTCTGATCTGAAATGATTGTGCTCGTGTGTAGACAGCATCAGAAACATTTGAGAAGCCAGGAGCGCCCAGCTATAAATATTGAATTAATTTGAAACTAGAGAGAGAGAGAGAGAGAGAGAGAGAGAGAGAGAGAGAGAGAGAGAGAGAGAGAGAGAGAGAGAGGGCGGTCTGGAATGTAGACAAGGAAACTACAGTTGGTTTCTACTGTATCATTACTTTTCTGCCCTGACCTTATTAAGTTCTGCCTTTTGCAAGACGGTTTGGAATTTTCAAAATAAGAACTTGTCACTTTATCTTGACAGACCTGACATTTCTAGCTTGCTGATTCTAAACATTCGTTCCAGTTACTGGATTTCTGTTCAAGTTGTACGAGGGGCGTTCAGAAAGTAATGCACCACATCGTTTTTCTCAGGAGCTGTTTATTCAAAAAGCATGAAATTTATACACAATATACATGGATATGTCATGTAAACATCGGTTGTATTCAACATAATCCCCATCAACTTGTACGGCTTTATGCCAGCGCGAAACAAGTGCATGTATTCCTAGCCCGTACCAGATTTTGTCTTGATCATGTAGCCATTTCTTCGCTGCATGAATCACTCCTTCATCATCTTCAAACCTTATCCCACGGAGTGCATTTTTAAGTGGACCAAATAGATGAAAATAAGAGGGTGCCAAATCGGGACTATAGGGTGGATGGGGTAGTAGAGTCCAACCCAATTTAGTGATTGCTTCCCGTGTTGCCAGACTTGTGTGAGGGCGCGCATTGTCGTGAAGGAGAAGCAGGTCTGCTGGATTCTTGTGCGGCCGAACTCTGCAAAAACGTTGATTGAGTTTTTTCAATGTCTTAATGTAAGCTTGCGAATTGATTGTCTCTCCTCTTGGCATAACGTCCACAAAAATCACTTCTTCAATGTCCCAAAAGACAGTGATCATGACCTTTCCAGCTGAAGGAATTGTCTTGAATTTCTTACTTCTTGGTGATTGCGGATGATGCCACTCCATTGACTGTCTTTTTGTCTCAGGTTCAAAATGATTTGCCCAGGTTTCGTCACCTGTAACGATCTTAGCCAAAAAGTTCTCTTTATCAGCATTGAAATGCTCCAACAATTCAGAAGAAATTGCTTTCCTTTGCAATCGGTGGTCATTTGTGAGACTTCGAGGAACCCATCTTGCGCAAACCTTAGAAAATCCGAGAGTTTTTATAACTGCATTTGCACTACCAATGCTGACTGACAGCTGTAAGGCCAATTGTTGAGTAGTGATTCGCCTATCATTAAGAATAATGCCCTCAGCGCATTTCAACATTTCTGCGTTGGTGGCTGTGGCAGGACGTCCACAGCGCGGCCGATCAAGCAGCTCCGTATCTCCACTTCCTGATTCTTTGATTCTCTGAACCCAGTGACTGACTGTACTCCTGTCGACTGCAAAACTTCCATACACATCACGTAGACGCTTGTGAATGTTCACAACAGTTTCCTTCTCTGCAACGAGAAATTCTATCACAATTCGCTGCTTATAACGCAAGCTTCTAACACGATCCATTTCAACGGTTTAGGGCAGCCGTACTATTTGGCCGGTTGCAGTGCAATTTGGTGCACACAATTGGCACATGCCATATTTAAAGTGTGCAAAATTTCATGTTTCTATCTTCATTATTAGCTGAGAAAAACGATGAGGTGCATTATTTTCTGAACGCCCCTCGTATTTCAAACAACCAAATACACGTTCTACAAAATCATCCACACATACGTACTGGCGACGATAAATGACGTGAATCACATCACTAGTCAGCTGGTGAGACAAATGACAGCGTGAATCACATCACTAGTAAGCTAATGAGACAAATGACAGCGTGAATCACATCACTAGTCAGCTAGTAAGACAAATGACAGCATGAATCACATCACTAGTCAGCTGGTGAGACAAATGACAGTATGAATCACATCATTAGTCGGCTGCTCAGATAAATGACAGTGTGAATCACATCAATAGTCAGCTGGTGAGAAAAATGACAGTGTGAATCACATCACTAGTCAGCTAGTAAGACAAATGACAGCATAAATCACATCACTAGTCAGCTGGTGAGACAAATGACAGTATGAATCACATCATTAGTCGGCTGCTCAGATAAATGACAGTGTGAATCCCATCACTAGTCAGCTGTTAAGATTTTAATGACATGGCGTAGACTAATCAACAAAGTAGCCTGTATATTTCAATCAGTTTATATGCTGAAACTTTTTGTTGTCAGTGAATTTGATGATGCAGTAGTTTAGAGAAACATGAACCACACACATCTGATGATTAAGTGGTTCAGAGAAACCTGAACCCCATAAATTAGATGATGCAGTGGTTTAGAGAAACATGAACCCCACAAATTTGATGATGCAGTGGTTTACTATGGTTTAGAGAAACATGAACCCCACAAATTTGATGATGCAGTGGATTAGAGAAACATGAACCCCGCACATTTGATGATGCAGTGCTTTAGAGAAACATGAACCCCATAAATTAGATGATGCAGTGGTTTAGAGAAATATGAACCCTACAAATTTGATGATGCAGTGGTTTAAAGAAACATGAACCACACAAATTTGATGATACAGTGGTTTAGAGAAACATGAACCCCACACATTTGATGATGCAGTGGTTCAGAGAAACATGAACCACACAAATTTGATGATGCAGTGGTTTAGAGAAACATGAACCCCACAAATTTGATGATGCAGTGGTTTACTATGGTTTAGAGAAACATGAACCCCACAAATTTGATGATGCAGTGGTTTACTATGGTTTAGAGAAACATGAACCCCACAAATTAGATGATGCAGTGGTTTACTATGGTTTAGAGAAACATGAACCCCACAAATTTGATGATGCAGTGGTTTACTATGGTTTAGAGAAACATGAACCCCACAAATTAGATGCTGCAGTGGTTTAGAGAAACATGAACCCCATAAATTAGATGATGCAGTGGTTTAGAGAAATAGGAACCCTACAAATTTGATGATGCAGTGGTTTAAAGAAACATGAACCACACAAATTTGATGATGCAGTGCTTTAGAGAAACATGAACCATACACATTTGATAATGATGGTTTAGAGAAACATGAACCCCATAAATCTGATGATGCAGTGGTTTAAAGAAACATAAACCCCACACATTGGTTGATGCAGTGGTTTAAAGAAACATGAATCCCACACATCTGATGATGCAGTGGTTCAGAGAAACATGAACCCCACACATTTGATGATAGTGGTTTAGAGAAACATGAACCCCACAAATTTGATGATGCAGTGGTTTAGAGAAACATGAACCCGAAAAATTTGATGATACAGTGGTTTAGAGAAACTTGAACCCCATAAATCTGATGATGTGGTGGTTTAGAGAAACATGAACCCCACACATGTGATGATGCAGTGCTTTAGAGAAACATGAACTCCACACATTTGATGATGCAGTGGTTTAGAGAAACATGAACCCCACACATCTGATGATTCAGTGGTTCAGAGAAACATGAACCACACAAAAATTTGATGATGCAGTGGTTTAGAGAAACATGAACTCCACAAATTTGATGATGCAGTGGTTTAGAGAAACATGAACCCCACAAATTAGATGATGCAGTGGTTTAGAGAAACATGAACCCCACAAATTTGATGATGCAGTGGTTTAGAGAAACATGATTCCCACACATTTGATGATGCAGTGGTTTAGAGAAACATGAGCCCTACACATTTGATAATGATGGTTTAGAGAAACACGAACCCCTTAAATCTGATGATGCAGTGGTTTAAAGAAACATGAACCCCACACATTGGTTGATGCAGTGGTTTAGAGAAACATGAACCCCACACATCTGATGATGCAGTGGTTCAGAGAAACATGAACCCCACACATTTGATGATACAGTGGTTTAGAGAAACATGAACCCCACACATCTGATGATGCAGTGGTTCAGAGAAACATGAACCCCATAAATCTGATGATGCAGTGGTTTAAAGAAACATGAACCCCACACATTTGATGATACAGTGCTTTAGAGAAACATGAACCCCACAAATTTGATGATGCAGTGGTTTAGAAAAACATGAACCACACACATTTGATTATGCAGTGCTTTAGAGAAACATGAACCCTACACATTTGATAATGATGGTTTAGAGAAGCATGAACCCCACAAATCTGATGATGCAGTGGATTAGAACATGAACCCCATAAATCTGATGATGCAGTGGTTTAGAGAAACATGAACCCCACACATCTGATGATGCAGTGGTTCAGAGAAACATGAACCCCACACATTTGATGATACAGTGGTTTAGAGAAACATGAACCCCACACATCTGATGATGCAGTGGTTCAGAGAAACATGAACCCCATAAATCTGATGATGCAGTGGTTTAAAGAAACATGAACCCCACACATTTGATGATACAGTGCTTTAGAGAAACATGAACCCCACAAATTTGATGATGCAGTGGTTTAGAAAAACATGAACCACACACATTTGATTATGCAGTGCTTTAGAGAAACATGAACCCTACACATTTGATAATGATGGTTTAGAGAAGCATGAACCCCACAAATCTGATGATGCAGTGGATTAGAACATGAACCCCATAAATCTGATGATGCAGTGGTTTAAAGAAACATGAACCCCACAAATTAAGAACTGCCCATATCATTTTGACTTTAGTTGTGTTCAGTGATAGTAGTACTCCAGTCATACAAGACAGTGGATGTAATTATTGTGTTGTGTAGATGGCTGTTTAAGATCCTTGGTGATGTCCCACCTTGTATGGTACACAAAGGTCTGTAACTTGCCTTGATCCATGCTGGTAATACTTTTCTTGAACATACTTTCTTGATTATCTGTTCTTTTCTTTTTAAATACAATTGTCACATATCTTGAGAAGCTTGTATTTGTCAGGGGAGGTTTTGAGTATGTCAGGATGACTAGCGGGGTTGTTGAGGATTTGTACTCTGTAATGTGCTGTGTTCTGTTGACAGTGTGAATTTATAATATGTTGTTGTTTAATCTGGATGAGTGTAATGTTTTGAACACAACCTGGTACGTCCTGAAAAAAATGCTTCAGTGTGGTTCAAGAGTGTGTTTGGAGGGTAGAGTAAAGACTTTGAGAAGGGATAAGGCTGTTGAATGCTGCCTTTTGAGACAAAATGATGCATGTCATGTTTGTTGTTTACTTGAACAGACTTTGTTGCAGTGGTTTCTGAAGAGTTGAATTAATTTGTTCTGCACTTGATTTGATATTTCCTGTGTGGCAGATAAAGGGGACAAATAGTGAGCATCAAACATAGGAAAGCCTAGAAAGAGTAGAAAAAGGAGATGGGCAAAAAAGAATGGGCATGAGACAGAGAATCCGAAAAGAGGTTAACAGAAATCCGGTTAGGCACGCTTTTCAGCAAGAGTCAGAAGCGTGAGTGAAGCAGTGCAGGTTGCACATACCCCAGATATACAAGGGTAGCCATGTTGAAGGCGATAGTCTAGACAATGTGTTGTGTAAGACTGAAGAACGAAGGAGCGAGTTAGGCTCCACTCAGAAAAAGGGTACGTAGAGTGAATTAGTTATGTCCATACCGTAGTCCTGTTACGCGTCTAAGATAGTGGCCATCTAGAACCAGGGAAAGGAACAACCCCAGAGGAGTCCGGTATCACTTCAATAACCTAAACCTAAATGGATAGTATCAAATAGACAAGGATTTGCTTAGACGGAGGAAAGGATGTAGATACAGTAACATCTGAATAATTGAGACAAAAGACATTATAATATTGAATATAATTCACAATGGTGAGCGAGTGTTAAAGAGGAAAGTGACGGACCAAGATTGTTGGAGGTCCGGGTAACAGCAGTGGCCCACATTGTAAATAAACAGTATTCCAGTTGACTGTGGCGTTCCTATTTGTATAGATCTGCTTAGCGTTGTCGTCACTCGCTGTGTGTGTTGTAACCATTCATTAATCATAAAGTTGATCGCTACCTTCTGAGGCAAAGAAATCCTGGGTAAGCAAAGGCTGTGTGCGGCTTTCTAGAGAGGCTGATGATCGATCCCCGTCAATAGCGAAAATTTATAGCTGAATGCATGTTTAAAACCACTGAACAATTTAGTTATGTGCATGATATAGGGGTTTCATTTCTTCACATTTTGATATATAACACTTATGTTATCTTTATAAATAAATTATTTATTGCAAAATCTGTAATGGTAGTCATGAAAGGCCGCTCGTATACTAAGAGTTAACGAGCGCTGCCACACCATATAGAATTCTGGTGCCATGACCGACCTCAGAAAGCATTGACAGCTACGCAGAGAGGCATCAATAGTACAGAACAACAAACCGCGAAGTAAGAAACAAAACGTCAACAACAAACAGCGAAGCAAGAAACAAAACAATATCAACAACAAACAGCGAAGTAAGAAAAACAAAACAACGTCCACAACAGTGAAGAAACAAAACAACATCAACAACAAACAGCGAAGTAAGAAACAAAACAACATCAACAACAAACAGCGAAGAAACAAAACAATGTCAACAACAAACAGCGAAGTAAGAAACAAAACAACAAACAGCGAAGCAAGAAACAAACAACGTCAACAACAAACAGCGAAGCAAGAAACAAAACAACATTAACATCAAACAGCGAAGCAAGAAACAAAACAACATCAACAACAAACAGCGAAGTAAGAAACAAAACAACGTCAACAACAAACAGCGAAGTAAGAAACAAAACAACGTCAACAACAAACAGCGAAGTAAGAAACAAAACAATGTCAACAACAAACAGCGAAGTAAGAAACAAAACAACATCAACAACAAACAGCGAAGTAAGAAACAAAACAACATCAACAACAAACAGCGAAGTAAGAAACAAAACAACATCAACAACAAACAGCGAAGTAAGAAACAAAACAACATCCACAACAAACAGCGAAGTAAGAAACAAAACAACATCAACAACAAACAGCGAAGAAACAAAACAACGTCAACAACAAACAGCGAAGAAAGAAACAAAACAACATCAACAACAAACAGCGAAGTAAGAAACAAAACAACGTCAACAACAAACAGCGAAGTAAGAAACAAAACAACGTCAACAACAAACAGCGAAGTAAGAAACAAAACAACATCAACAACAAACAGCGAAGAAACAAAACAACGTCAACAACAAACAGCGAAGAAAGAAACAAAACAACATCAACAACAAACAGCGAAGTAAGAAACAAAACAACATCAACAACAAACAGCGAAGTAAAAAACAAAACAACATCAACAACAAACAGCGAAGTAAAAAACAAAACAACGTCAACAACAAACAGCGAAGTAAGAAACAAAACAACATCAACAACAAACAGCGAAGTAAGAAACAAAACAACATCAACAACAAACAGCGAAGTAAGAAACAAAACAACGTCAACAACAAACAGCGAAGTAAGAAACAAAACAACATCAACAACAGACAGCGAAGAAACAAAACAACGTCAACAACAAACAGTGAAGTAAGAAACAAAACAACAAACAGCGAAGCAAGAAACAAACAATGTCAACAACAAACAGCGAAGCAAGAAACAAAACAACATTAACATCAAACAGCGAAGCAAGAAACAAAACAACGTCAACAACAAACAGCGAAGCAAGAAACAAAACAACATCAACAACAAACAGCGAAGAAACAAAACAATGTCAACAACAAACAGTGAAGTAAGAAACAAAACAACGTCAACAACAAACAGCGAAGCAAGAAACAAACAATGTCAACAACAAACAGCGAAGCAAGAAACAAAACAACATTAACATCAAACAGCGAAGCAAGAAACAAAACAACATCAACAACAAACAGCGAAGTAAGAAACAAAACAACATCAACAACAAACAGCGAAGTAAGAAACAAAACAACGTCAACAACAAACAGCGAAGCAAGAAACAAAACAACGTCAACAACAAACAGCGAAGCAAGAAACAAAACAACGTCAACAACAAACAGTGAAGTAAGAAACAAAACAACGTCAACAACAAACAGCGAAGTAAGAAACAAAACAACATCAACAACAAACAGCGAAGTAAGAAACAAAACAACGTCAACAACAAACAGCGAAGTAAGAAACAAAACAACATCAACAACAGACAGCGAAGAAACAAAACAACGTCAACAACAAACAGTGAAGTAAGAAACAAAACAACAAACAGCGAAGCAAGAAACAAACAATGTCAACAACAAACAGCGAAGCAAGAAACAAAACAACATTAACAACAAACAGCGAAGCAAGAAACAAAACAACATCAACAACAAACAGCGAAGAAACAAAACAATGTCAACAACAAACAGTGAAGTAAGAAACAAAACAACAAACAGCGAAGCAAGAAACAAACAATGTCAACAACAAACAGCGAAGCAAGAAACAAAACAACATTAACATCAAACAGCGAAGCAAGAAACAAAACAACATCAACAACAAACAGCGAAGTAAGAAACAAAACAACATCAACAACAAACAGCGAAGTAAGAAACAAAACAACGTCAACAACAAACAGCGAAGCAAGAAACAAAACAACGTCAACAACAAACAGCGAAGCAAGAAACAAAACAACGTCAACAACAAACAGTGAAGTAAGAAACAAAACAACGTCAACAACAAACAGCGAAGTAAGAAACAAAACAACATCAACAACAAACAGCGAAGTAAGAAACAAAACAACGTCAACAACAAACAGCGAAGTAAGACACAAAACAACATTAACAACAAACAGCGAAGTAAGAAACAAAACAACATTAACATCAAACAGCGAAGCAAGAAACAAAACAACATCAACAACAAACAGCGAAGCAAGAAACAAAACAACATTAACATCAAACAGCGAAGCAAGAAACAAAACAACATCAACAACAAACAGCGAAGTAAGAAACAAAACAACATCAACAACAAACAGCGAAGTAAGAAACAAAACAACATCAACAACAAACAGCGAAGCAAGAAACAAAACAACGTCAACAACAAACAGTGAAGCAAGAAACAAAACAACGTCAACAACAAACAGCGAAGTAAGAAACAAAACAACATCAACAACAAACAGCGAAGTAAGAAACAAAACAACATCAACAACAAACAGCGAAGTAAGAAACAAAACAACGTCAACAACAAACAGCGAAGTAAGAAACAAAACAACATCAACAACAAACAGCGAAGTAAGAAACAAAACAACGTCAACAACAAACAGCGAAGTAAGAAACAAAACAACATCAACAACAAACAGCGAAGTAAGAAACAAAACAACATCAACAACAAACAGCGAAGCAAGAAACAAAACAACGTCAACAACAAACAGTGAAGCAAGAAACAAAACAACATTAACATCAAACAGCGAAGCAAGAAACAAAACAACATCAACAACAAACAGCGAAGTAAGAAACAAAACAACGTCAACAACAAACAGCGAAGTAAGAAACAAAACAACGTCAACAACAAACAGCGAAGTAAGAAACAAAACAATGTCAACAACAAACAGCGAAGTAAGAATCTTGTCACTCCCTCTTATTACATATCCGCTTGAACATTTTTGTTTAAAAACATTGACTTCTCTTTGTGCAGGGGAAATTTTGTGTGTAATAAATTATGTAACAGCTTCTGGCCGACAGAAAAGGTGGCCGTGCGTAGAGAGAAGAGTTGAACAAAGGTTTAATACGAAGACATGAGTTGCAGATAATTGCCATTCACCATGTTGTCTCAGTTCTAATATTCATGACTGATGGTAATTGGGAGATACGTGTCAGTTCGCAAACATGACATGCCCAATTACACGGCCAATTTTCCTGCGATGTCAGAAACTACAATTTTGTTGAAGATTAAGACACAAATATTTGACTGTTTGGTGAAACAACTTCGCCCAGCCCTGAAGGCCCTTGCAATTTAAAAATTAGAACATTACATTCGTGTTTATTTTAGAATAACATATATTTATTAACCTCAAAAGAAAAAAAACTATTTATAAAGACAATAATCAGTCTCCCATATATAAATATATATACATAAACTTCAGAGAGAAGGAGTCTTTGTATGACATTTAAAACATGAGTGTGGCAGGAATTTAGAGATTTCATATATGTCTTCTCTCCTGACTATCTGTCGTAGATTTTCGATAGGGGAATTAAGACTTGGGTTGGTCCCTTCTGAATAGATTAGAATAAGTGATAGTCACAGTGAGAAGTAGTAATAGCAATAGATTTCCACGAGTGAGATGGTAGAAATGTGATAGAGGATGTCTCTGAAATCAAGAAATCTTCTCTCTTTCACCTATCTTCTACGACAGATTTAGATTGAGTCAGACAGTCTACACACATATATATGAAATATATATATATATATATATATCCACTCACATACATACACACATAAGACGACAGTTAGACGTACAGACGTGGGAGAAACTATAACAATGATTATATGAATAGTTTGGGAAAACGAACTGACCAACACGCTGGAATAATTTTTATGAGTAGTTTATTTATCAAGACTAAACTTCTCTCACAACATATCAAATCACATCAAGCATATACAAAAAAAAATCATAAACACAAATCAAGAAATGCTACAAGAATGATAGACCCGTTGGTATGATCCTTCCCTCGATGTATAGCTCACAGTCCCGTTAGAAGAAAGTTATATCCCCCAAAGAGTCACAGATACATATGATTTGGTCTAAAATTTTTCCCCTTTAAGGTATGAACAGACTGGATACTCTGATCTAGTCTAAGGGAATATATATATAGTTAGCAATACTTTGCCTAAAGAAATGTTATGACAGCAAAAAATGAATGGGGGTCAAAATACCACCTTAAAGGGATCGCTCAGTCCTGCATTCACTCTATTCATTCAACTGTGATCACGTGCATTTGTTCATACTCACAGCTTTGGTAGCCACTTCGGGAACAAAAAAACAATATTTTTAGGACTTGCCCATACAGAATCTTCAATGGTAATCTTGGCCAAGAAAACCCCAGGTCCAAAAAGACGGGTTGAATTCACTAATTCCGGGACCGTTCTCTTGGGAATACTATTGTTTTGGATGTCTGTTTAAGTCACATAAAATTGTCCAGGCACGAGCGTTTATAGCGAGCACAGTGTCAACATCTTAGATTTCAAACGAATGAGGAATGTCAGGTCGGCACCTTCTCTCAGTATAGGAATTTAGTTGGTCACACCACAACTTGTCAACAGTGTCGGGAAAGTTACTGATTGTAATATGTTACTTGCCACAAAGGCTGAAAAATGACTAGAGTGTTCTCAGGAAGAATCACATCAGGCTCGATGACCCGTTACTTCTTTAAAATCTTAAAGTTCTTGCAAAAGTTATACAACCAATCTTTAAGGTAAGAATGTTTGTTGTTTTCTTCACAGATTTATCTCTTTACTCAAACGCTGGCAAAGTTTGGGTACCACAGTTTCACTATATATAAATGGAAAGAACACATATCAAATAATTATACATACTATAACTGATAATTTAAACTGCAAGCGTAGCTTGTCTTATAGTTTAACACTTCCCGTGGAATAAGTTATATTTAAAAATCAAACATCCTGAATTAGGAATACCTACGCATTCCGTCAATACTCAAGATGTAGTAGTCATTTAATAAGTTAGTTTTAAAATATTCTCGACTGCGTATTAGCAGTTAAATTAAATCCATTATGGCTACATGATTTTAAGCTAGAAATTATAATTTATTCCGCTTTCCACTGTAACTCGTCGACTAGAGAATATAACAGACTTAAGAATTTAACTCTCTGCACAAATCTAACTAGCAAAATGAAATAAGCGATTTAACACTTTAACACTCACAAAATACTAGATAAATAATATGATTTACCTCAACACAGAACTACTAAGAACTTAAACCACTACGATCATACTAAATGACATCTCTATTAACAGAGATTCTAAAAATCGAACGAAGGCTTGTTCTAGTCTTGACTGCGAAGTTACTGAGTGAAAATAAAATCAAACTCCCTCCAGTATATATGAAACACCAGACAAAGATGTACACTATTTCCGTAAACTACGCAATAGCCTCCCCTTCTCTTAAAACCTCCTGTCTTCGCACCTCACGCCAAAATGACCATTCTGAGCGAATGCGTGATGGCGCCTTCTCCACCCTGACACTGAGAATCTACCGAGGAAACTACGTGTCAGATGCAAAATACCAGACAAATGTCTGATACTGCGCCGGGGAGATGTCGGGATTCACGCCTCACCTCAGCGCTCACCGAGAAGCTACGTTTAGACAGGTGAGAATGCAGACGATATGTCGGCCCTATGTCTGAGACAGCCAAATATTCACAGTTATTTCGTCAATCTGCAGCGATTGACCGAATGCATTCTCACGCCAAATCGTCTGGTGCAAGGGACTGACACTTTACGTAAAAAGTTACTCGTTTAATCAGCAATGAAATGCGTTTCTAAATGAGAAACGAAACTGGCGAAAGTGAGAATGGGAAAAAAATATTTCTCGCAAACGAATGGATGCGAAAAATACAGGAAAAAGGTAAAGAGTGATAATAAAATAGAAGATACGGGTGAAAGAAAAAGAAGAGGATATAGGCAATTCTTACTTACTTAGTCGTTCCCCTTCTACCGTGAGGTGTAGAGGTTTGGAAGAGAGAGCGCCAGACTATTCTATCGGCTGTCTTCCTCCTGGCCTGGTTCCATTCTAGTCCTCGGTCCTTCAAAGATTGTCTAATGTTGTCCTCCCAGCGGACTCTGGGTCGTCCTCGGGGTCTGGATCCTTGGCTCTTTGTTTCCCATGCTTGTCGTGGTAGCCGATCGTCTCCCATTCTGCAGACATGGCCAAACCATCTTAGTTGCGACTGTTCTACTTGGGTCTGTAGGGGGTGGCATTTTAGGCCTTGACGTATCGTCTGGTTGCGTACCATGTCTCTTCTTGTTACTTCAACCACCTTCCTCAGATACCTCATTTCTGAGGTTTGGATCTGGCTTTTATGGGTTGTAGTCATTGCCCATGACTCGCATCCATATGTCAAGACTGGGACATAGGTGGAGCGGTATACAGCCATCTTCGTTTTCTTACCAACCTCTCTCTTGCTGAGGAATCCTCGATTTATGGCCTGAAAAAGTCTCCCAGCTGCTGCTTTTCGAGTGGCCAACTCTTCTTTGATGCCTCCCTTTCGGTCTATAATAGCTCCAAGGTATTTAAAGTGGTCGACCTGCTCCAGGACCTGTTCTCCCAGCTTAATCTGATGTCTTCTTTCTTCTCGTGATATCACTATGGATTTTGTTTTAGAGCTGCTTATGACCATCCCTCTCTTCTCCAGCTCTTCCTTCTAGACTTGCAGGTTGGATTGGAGATGTGCCTCTGATTTAGCAATCAGGGCAACATCATCAGCAAATGCCAGCTCTGAAATATAGACCTGTCTCATCTTCCAGTACCCCACTGAATACTTTCTTGTTCTCTCCTTACATGCCTTGATGACATCGTCCATAAGGAGTATGAAGAGGTAAGGTGATAGGATATCACCTTGTCTTACAGCAGTGGTGGTCCTGAACTCTTCTGACTTATGGTTTGCTGTCCTCACATAATTTCTGCAAGACTTGTAGAAGCTCTGTATAGCATGAATCAGAGGTGCTGGAATATTCTTCCTTGCCAAACAGTCCGAAAGTTTGCTCCAAGGGACCCTGTCAAACGCCTTTTCCAGATCTATGAAACAAAGATGGATCTCACTCTTATACTCAAGGGCCTTTTCACTCAGCTGTCTGAGTGTGAAGATTAGGTCTTGAGTACTTCGGTTTGCTCGGAATCCGCACTGGACCTCATCCAATTTATAGGCAATTCAATGATCATAAAACCTCTGTGACAGAACGTCCCCCCTTTAAGATATGGAAGCACTCCATGTCTACGTTATGGAATTAAATTTCTTATATCCGTAGCTTCAGGGTGTCTGTCTTCTTCCCTCTCATCTCCCCCTCCATCTCTCTCCAATTCCTACTCACGTCTCCTCCCAAAGTTTCCTTTCTCTGGAATGTCTCCCATGCGCGCTTGAAAGAGCGTCGCCGCTTCTGACATTTTTGAAAGATTTCGTGTGTGTGCAGTGGAGTTTCCCTGCCACTATCGTCATCTTCGTCAGTTTTGGCGATCGTCAGGAGATGGTCGGAGGTTGGCACTGGTTTTTCCAAGTATCTCTTTAACAGATTTAAATGGAAAACCTTTTCCTTTCCTTGAATAGAGATCTGGTAGTTAGCCTTAGAAATCTTTTTCAGGACGGTAAACGGCCCTTGCCATCCGATCCTCAGTTGGTTGTTTCCGGTAGGGAGTAACACCAAAACTTTCTCTCCTGCTTCCAGTTCTCTCTCTTTCGCGACTTTCCTGTATCGGTTAGCGTGTTTTGTGCGTGCTCCTTAAAGTTAGTCGTTGCTAGGTCCCATCCTAGTTTCAACCTTTCCTTTAAATCCGATACGTATTTACTTGCTGAGACGACTGTCTCATCAGCTTTCTGGTCTGTCAGCGACCAAAGCAAGGCTTCCAGCGGCCCCTTGATAGGTCTGCCGAATAACAGCGTAGCTGGCGGAAATCCTGTGGAAGTATGAGGATATTCTCTGTAGCCAAATAAAGCTGCAGGAATACAAAGATCCCAATATTCAGGTTTCACTTGTGCCAGTTTACTTAACATTATGTTGAGGTTTCCATTAACACGTTCCACGAGCACATTTCCGGCCGGAGTATAAGGCTTTGTGTAGATGTGTTTGGTCCTCAATATCTTCACGATCTCATCCATCAACAGGTTTCGGTATGGAGATCCGTTATCCGTCAACATTTGCTGAGGGAATCCCAACCGAGTGAAAATCTGCACGAGGGCTTCTGCGACATGCTTGGCATCTGCGCATGTTAGCGGGATAGCTTCTGCCCATAAAGTGCATGTGTCGACTAAGGTCAGGATAAACCTGTTCCTTCTTTTAGTCCTTTCTAAGGGTCCTAAAATGTCGATCACAACCCGTTCGAATGGTGTTCCCACTATTGGCATTTCACCCAAAGAGACTGGGGGTGCCCGTTGCTTGGGTGGCACACGTTGGCACTGGGCACAGGATTTGACATACCTGATAATCTCAGTATTTACTCCTGGCCACCAATAATGAGTGGTTATCCGTTGGTTTGTGGCGTTCTGTCCCATATGTCCGCTGAAGGGAAGAGAGTGCCCCATTTCTAGGATTTGGCTTCTGTACTGTTTCGGTACTAGGAGCTGGTTGTAACCTTGGTCAGGCTTGCCCGTTCTCCGATAAAGTACGCCATCCTTAGAAAAAATGTCCCCGTGTTGTCTGGGTTCCTTAGCCATGGGCAGTTTCCTAAAGCAGGGTGCCAAAGTAGGGTCCTTTTGTTGCGCTTCTTTATGTTCCATAGGTAACAAATTAGGCGCAGGCTCCCGTTCCTTCTTGGTTTGCCCTCTTGTAGTTACTGCTGCCACAATCGGCTCTTCCGGTTTCGCAATAAACACGTATCTACCGCCAAGTATGACTGGGTAGATGGGGTCATCCATAACAGCCGCTTTGATCTCGCCTCTGACAAACTCAGAGTGGATCTCCACCAGTGCGATGGGAAGCGCTGTAGATGCATCACTCTCAGAAACTCCACAAAGTTCGATGGTCTCTCCTGTCTCTTTACCGGGTTTAACCCGGTGTCTGGCAACAATGCAATCATAAGAAAGCCCCGTGTCAAATAAACAAAAAGTTTGAGAACCGTTCAAAGTAACAGTACCTCGCGTTGAGGGTCTATCCCCAACAGGTTGGGAATCACTATCAATAATTTCGCCTTGCGAGACTGTTAGTAAGCATCCGATGCGTTTCGGTTCGGTGTGCTCGCTCTGATCATCTGTCCCATGCGCAGGGGTTCTCCCTTTTCCACCTTGTCCTTTCTGGCTACGCTGCCATGAAGGGCGGTCGGGTTGATCAGACTGTTTACTGTGGTTGGGGTACTTGTTTTTGTAGAACTTGGATTTTTCAGGAGGTGGGTTTTGAGATCAAGTTTCTCTATGGTTATTTTAGTGAGAAGCATGAGAAGATTGGTCTAGATTATTCTTTCGAAAATGCTCTTCTGTCGGTTTACGTTTTGTGGCCGGCAGTTCGGCCAGCGCATTTTGATAACGCTCAGACTTTTCTAAGATGTCTTCAAGCTTTTCTGCGCCCTGCTCAGCCAGAAATCTCAGGGTATCTGCAGACAAAGTGTTCTTTATTTGTTCTGTTATAACAAATTCCTCAAGACCTTCATAGGTAGAGGGGAGCTGTGAAAGCTCAAGGCACTTTGTCAGATATCTCTTTAGACGAGATGAGAACTGCTGAAAAGTTTCAGAGCTCTCCTTCCTGCTGTTGCGAAACAGTTGCAAAAACTTTCGCGCATTCATTTCAAAGCGCTCCAGTAACGCTTTCTTCAAGACGTCGTAATTGTCTTGTTGGGTGCTCTCCAGTTTTGCATACATATCGTAAGCACTGCTTTTCAAAGCCTGGGAGAGCTTCATATTCCAACGCGATCTCTCTAAACCGTACAGAGTTGCAATTTTCTCAAATTTTTCTAGATACGTGTCAATCTTCTCATTAGGACAAGGGAAAGATTCTAGAGTGAAAGACATAGCGTTGAGTTGAAGAGATTGAGTGTTATAATGATCAGTTAAGGAAGAATGAGGAGAAGACTCTCCATTGCTGGAGGTAGAGGCAGCACCACGACTTTGGAATTCTAGAGTTTTAAGAGCTAACTTATGCTGTCTCTCCTCTCTTTCCTCATGCTGTCTCTCCTTCTCTCTTTCCTCCCTCTCCTTCTCTCTTTCCTCCTGTTGTCTCTCCTTCTCTCTTTCGTTCGCCCTGCGAATTTCCATTTCCTCGTCCATCTTCCTCTGCTCTCTAGCTTCGGCTGCTTTCCTCTCCGCCGCTTTTTCCTTCTGTTCCGCATCATATCTGTCAAGTCTTCCTGTCTGAGGATCTGCCTAAGCTTCGCCCTCTCTGCCATAGTAAATCAGTGACTGAGACTAGTCGAGAAAGAAATAAGAAAAAGGATACACTAGTTCCTACCACTTACGAGAAAATACCAAAAATCAAATAGATGATATACTTTAACCTGGGATACCTCCTCCTAAATATAGTATCTCACTATCGCTGTTATTAATCGGCAATAAAGCACCTAATGCAGACGACTACGCCAAATAAATGGTAGTTAAGATTACTCACTGAAAAATAAGTTTCTACAGTGGAAACAAAATAATTATTCCAAAAATTTAAAGAGAAAAAAAAAATTTCCCTTAATTTTTAATTCACTATCAAGTTTACCCCTGAAGTCAGTTAGGGTAAGGGAGGCAATACAGGACGTACAGTCTGATCGCGCTCCTTAGCTAAGCTCAAACACCTACTTCTTCAGAACCCTGTGACTGTTAGACAGTCACAAACTTTACCAGCGTTTAGTATTACAAAATCAGTAATTAACATATATTCCGACAAAAATCAACCTGTAACTCAATGTATATTATTCAAAATGCTGTGGAAAAACAATTATTAATTGTGTGGTCAGCACGCCCATAAACAGGTCGTTAGTCTAGGGGAATAGTTATTTTAAAAGATACACAAAACCACGAAACAATCATACTCTTACTCTATTACAGAATAAAGAAAATTCCAGACGAGCTGATATTTATCGTACTCGTCTTCCTATTCTAAGTTCAAAATCCCGATAAACGAATCCACATTTGTCGTCCTTACTCAGGATTTTCAGTTCAATTCCCGGAAACGAGCGACCATTTGTTATAGGTTTTTGATAGGAAATTAAGACTTGGGTTGGTCCCTTCTGAATAGATTAGAATGAGTGATAGCCACAGTGAGAGATGATGGTAGAAATAGATTTCCACGAGTGAGATGGTAGAATGTGATAGAGGCTGTCTCTGAGATCGAGAAATCTTCTCTCTCTCTCTCTCTCACCTATCTTCTACGACAGATTTAGAGTAGTCGGACAGTCTAACACCTATACATATATTAATATATATATATATATATATATATATATATATATATATTACCACTCACCTACCCACACACAATTGACGACAGTGAGACACACAGACGTGGGAAAACTATAACAATGATTATATAGATATTTTGGAACGAAACTGACCGACACGCTGGAATAATTATTGAGTAGTTTAATTATCATAACAAACTTCTCTCACAACATATAAAATTTACATCAAAGCATATACAAATAGTCATAAAAATCAAGGAATTGCTACAAGAAATGATAGACCCGTTGGTGGGATCCTTCCCCTCGATGTATAGCTCGCAGTCCCGTTAGAAGACAGTGATAGCCCCAAAGAGACACAGATACATATGATTTTGTCTAATATTTCCCCCTTTTAAGGTATGGACCGACTTGATATCTCTGTTCTATTTTAAGGGAAATATGGTTAGCAATACTTGCATAAAGAAAGTTAAGACAGCAAAATGAGTGCCAAAATACAATAATAATGAATCACTCAGACCTGCAACTCACTCTATTCATTCAGCCGCGGCCACGTGCTCTCTTGCATACTTACAGCTTTGTTCGCAGCATCTGGAACATAATTCTTAGGGACATTCACATACAGACTCGTCAAATGCAGTCTTGACCAAGAAATCCCCAGTTCCAAAAAGACGGGTTGAAATTCTCTGCTTCAGGGAACGATTCCTTGGGTGTTCTTATTTTTTCGAATGTCTGTCTAAGTCACATTAAAAAATTGTCCAGGCACGAACATTAACAACGAGCACAGTGTCACTAGGTTAGGTAATCTAGAAATGAGGAAGGTCAGGTCGGTGTCTTCTTTCAGGATAGGACTATATTTGGTCACCACATCACTAGTCAAAACTCCGTCGGAATGTTACTGACGTTAATATGTTACTTGCCACATAGGCTAAAACTGTACTTGAGTTGTTTCTCAGGAAGAATTGAATATGGCGCGATAGGCCTGTTACTTCATTTAACCTATAGGGTACTTGTAAAGATTATGCCCCAGGTTTTTTTTCAAGGAAAATGTTTTAGTTCTTCAAGATATCACTCATCCGTACTTAACGCTGGCAAAGTTTTGGGTTAACCCCGGTGTAGAGCCCTTTTCGTAGGCCTTTACAGTCGTTTACAGATGAGGGTAGTCGCATATTTATTAATATGTGGTCCTACCTCTGTAATAAACTTTACGCACCGACTTACAGGATAGTAAGTGTTATTGGTGAGTTTGATTTTCGTAGCGCACGATTGTGCACTTATGCGAGTATTGGGTTACCCCGCCCGCATGTGTTGCCAAAGACCAGTCTACGTCATAGCTGGGGTTGAGAAGTTTAGTGCCCAAGAATCAGTCCATTGATTCGTGGCGTTCGAACCCGTGTTGCGGGTATATTTTATTCTTGTGTATGACCGTCCGTCTGTTAAGAAGATGAGGACTCGGGTCAACAGTATTATGGTGATTTTTCTTGGGAAGAGAAGCAAGTATGATTTAGATAATAATGTATTTCGTTCTCATGTAGACGTCTAGTTGTACCAATGACGTATTGGTTCAAAATGGAGTCCTACTTGAACTTATTGTATGTATTTTAAAGCCGACGGATTCCGACGTTAGGATTATCCAGGATTGGCTTGGTATATATTTTTATGATATGAATCAGTATTCGGCCGTTACGAATACGTACCCCGCAAAAGCAGAGGTGACTCAAGTATTTGCTATATCTAAGCTATGATGCCACGAAGGTCGTTGGCAGGAAATTGTATTATTGTTATTTCACATTGATTGAAGTAAGAGGCCAGTACTAAAAGGAGATACGTAGTATCGGAACATTATATGATATAGAAGACCTGACAAGGTTCTCCGTCATTGCCAAGGTCATAGGACAGTGGAAGATTGACCTATCGTATAAAACTGCCTCATTTGTTTACTTGGATGCCATGTTATGAACACTGTATAGCTAGTCTGACGTTACCTAAGAGATTATCTTACGGAACGAATTAACTGTAATTTTAAATATGAAACTTACGTTGTGTGCTGTCTGGTGGAACGTCAACCGTCCGTCGTCACAATTAAATGTTCGTCTAGTCAACCGTATGATGTCAAATAAATTGAATGAACTGTATACCGCCTTGGCATTAGTTGATGTGCCCCTGGTTGGCAGTTCAAGTTGACTTATTACTACATTGTTCAGAAATTGAATCCATTCGCGTTATGTCAAAAGTAGACAGATTCAACAAACCCACACTTATTCAAAAAAAGCATCCAACAGAAATGGTGAACCAGCGTGGTTTGGAAATTACGATTTTCAAGAAGGGACAGTTCTCAAAGTCAAATAAATCGGTTGAATAGAAATACCTCGATCTTCAAAAGGAAACGTCCACATACACGTGGAATCAAGACGACAGTTATCTGAAGGTCAAGGACGACGTTGGACATCATCTCTAAGCTGCAACATCGGACACTGTCATAGTGTTACATACATTGTTTTTACAAGGCTCATGCATACAGTCCCGGATGCGAGGGATATCCTTTTTTTTAGCCGGTTGAGATAAGTAAAAACGTCGTGTTGTTATTACACCGTTTTACGTTTAGCTGTGCCTTGGCTTAGTAATATGTCCACTGCTTCTTTATTCATGTTGCATGTTCTATGTTTGATGTTTATCGTGGGAGGTTGGGAATGGCGACTTAGGACGGAAAAATACCAGTTTCACCACAGGTCCGTCTTAAGTGTTCTGTAGGATATTATTTTGCAGACTTCCCTCAGTGGAATGTTCCTATGCGTGAGCATAGAAGGATTTTTGGTCCACTGTGTCTGGTAGTCTGTGACACCTGACTGTTTTAGTTGTAGCGTCAAGTTTAAATTGTTGTTCTCGTAGTTATTTTTATTCGTACCTTAGTTTTATAATGTATCTTGTATGTGATTATTGTCTTTCTAACCTGACTTTCGTTCAGTTTTTTACAAAACATATGTTTTTACACTGTCTTGTCAATTGTATTGTTTAGTATTTGATCGCAGTTATCATCGTAATTCTTTACGACATTCCATTTTAGTTTCACATTTTATTTTTATTGGATTTCTGCGACTGTTTTCATTTGTCTTTGATTATCGTGTCTTGTCAGTATTGTGCCTATTGTCTGTCACGTTATTGCTTTCATAACATTTCATTGCATAAATTGCTTTATTAATTATTAATATAGTTGCCTATTATATGACTTGAATTTACCGTTCTAGGACAGGAACGAAGACCACTTGGTGTAGTAACATTTTATGTAGAAGTATTTCAGAATAATTTTGAATAATGTCTACCGTAGACTATTTTATTAAGCAGGCTAAGGCGCTTAATATACCTCCTGAAGAGATTAGAACATTTGCTATGGCGGAATACAAAGAGTCTCAAAGGTTGGAATCTCAAAGATTAGAGGCAGAAAAATTAAAATCACAAAATCTTCAGATGGAACTGGAACATAAAAAGTTTGAGGCTGAAGAAAATGAGAAAAAAATGAGATTGGCCGCTGAATTAGAAGAGAAACGATTTCAGCGTGAGTCAGAACAGAAAAGATTGGAGGCTGAAGAAAGATTTAGATGTGATGCTGCAGAAAAAGAAAGACTACTTAAAAAGGAGATAGAAGTTAAACAAAAGGAAATGGAAGAAAGAAGATTAATAGCTGAACAAAATACAAAAAGGCTTCAGCTTGAGACAGACGAGAATGAAAGGAAACGTCAGCATGATTTGAAACTTGCCGAATTGGAATTTGATAGAATAAGATTGTCAAGTGAATGTAATACACAAAAGACTCAGGAAGGCCAGTCTTCATCTAGACATGAGAATTTTCGAGAGGTTCATCTCAAATTGCCAAAGTTTACTCCACCATCCGACGATGTGATATTTTTTTGGACAGATTTGAGGCTACATGTCGGTCGTACAACTTGGATAAATCATTATATTGCACCCACTTATCCAGATTACTAACAGGAGAGGCAATGGCTGTTTATCACACTACTAGCTCTATAGATAAAAATGATTACGATGCTCTTAGGGCCGCTCTTCTAAACAAATTTCAAATGACAGAAGATCAATACAGAATAAAGTTCAAGTCTATGCTCCCACAATCTAGCAAGAATTTTGATGATTTTCTTTCTCAAATACGTCTTACCTTGGAAAGATGGATTGAACTATCCAAGGTAGAGAAATCGTATGATGGTATTTTCGACTTATTATTACGAGATAAAGTTTTATCGGCAGTAAGTCCTGCATTTCTTGCGTTTCTACATGAACGTAAGCCTGGTAATATAAAAGAAATGTCAGAACATTGTAAAAATTTCTGCACCGCTCATCCTAACATGGATGTCAGCAATGCGCAGCTTAAGGACGATTTACCCGTTGCTTTCGCTATGCAACCAAACAATTTCCCTAGAAATCGTTCGATGAGTAGCGATAGAAATTTTCAAAGGGGAAGTAATAATAATTTCAACTTTGGTCATTTTCAAAAGGGGAAACAATACCAACAGTCTGCTCCATTTAATGTATCATGGGGGCAATCTCACAGATCTCGAGATTTTATTAACAACAATCCTAAATATAATCAAGGTAATAATAATAAACAACATTAGAGATCTCAATCATATCATCCTGAAAATAGAAATAGATTTATGAATAAGTCATTTCGCCAACATCACAACAGTGATAACTTTCATTGGCGGACTCATCCAAATTTTAATGATAGCAGAAACAGTAATTATAGCAATTTTAATGACAATAGTCAAACTCTATCGCGACGTAGAGATAGATCGTCGAGCAGGCCACGACAACATTCAAATGTTGCTTCAATTGAATCACAAACTAACAAAGATAATGATAATAATGTTAATCAACATAACGCTATGTCTTGTATCGATCTAGAGCAGGTAAAGACATGTCAAGAATGCTCAACGCTATTCCAGCCCAAGGCGATCACGACGCTGCGATGCGGGCACATTTTACCAAGTCTACCAGCAGTTTGTACAGCTACTTCTGCATCAGTTCACCACGGAAAGGGTTGTTTAAAATTTAACAAAGGATATGTCAACTCGATTCCTTGCTCTATTTTGTTTGATTCAGGCTGCAGTACTGTCGAAGTGCGGAACTCTCTGATCGACCCCTCCTTGGCCACTGGCAACGTGGTCAAGTGCGTCACATTCGGGGGAACTGTGGAAACCTTCCCTACAGCCATCATTAACTTACATACACCTTTCTTTTCAGGGAAGATCCATGCCTGTCTTCTGCAGAATCCAGTTAGCGATGTGATCCTTGGTTGTATACACGGTATAAAAGAGTGTACACCAGAGCAGATTAATGAATGGGAAAAGTGACATATTCATGCTGCAAATGCAGTGGTTACCAGAGCGCAAGCTACTGAATTGTCGCGTGAATCAACTTCTGAACCTACGGTTCATAATAGTAATGATGATGATTCTCCTATTTCAAGGGAGCTGTTTGCTAATTTACAAAAGAATGATAATTCTTTGCAGAGATTTTTTCAACTAGCGACTAAGAGAAATAATAACAACACAATTGCAAAGTATAGACACCAATTTGCTCTTAAAAAAGGTATTTTAGTTAGATTAATAAGAGAAACAGATTCATTGGTGCGTTCACAAATTCTGGTCCCGTCTTCTATGAGACCTAGAATATTACGACATGCTCATGATTCTCAATGTGCAGGTCACATGGGGTTTTCGCGAACCAAATCTAGAGTGCTATCCGCATTCTATTGGCCTGGCGTTCATAGGGATGTTAATCTCTATTGTCGTTCCTGCGTGACATGTCAGGAAGTTAAAGTAAGGGGTCCATATCATGATGCTCCTATCCAAGCTGCGGACATACCTATTAGACCATTTGATAAAATGGCGATCGACATCATTGGTCCTATATTGCCATCTGCAAGAGGACATACACATATTCTTACCTTTATCGATATGTGTACGCGTTGGCCTGAGGCCATACCTCTTAAGAACACCTCATCTGCCAGTGTTGCAGAAGCTTTAATGCTGATCTTTTCACGCATTGATTTTCCGCGTAAGATCCTATCGGATCATGGTGTCCAGTTTATTTCCGAATCCATGTCACAGGTTATGAAGACATAGGGTATAGATAGATCTCTCAGTTCAATATACCATGCAATGTCCAATGGGTTAATTGAGAGACAGAATAGGACACTTAAGCAGTTGTTGGGTAAGATGACTCAAGATCACCCTCAGGAGTGGGACCGGGTCCTACCCGCTGCTCTCTTCGCGTATCGCGAGGTGCAAAACCAAGCCACGGGGTTTTTTCCCTTCCAGTTAGTTTTTGGCATACAACCACGCGGACCTATGTCTTTAATCCATGATTTATTGGTTGAAGATAATATACCTGAGGAAACTCAATCCTCATATGAATATGTCATCTCTTTAAGAAAGAGAATAATAGATGCCTGTAGGTTAGCTACTGCATCATCCGAAGAGTCTAAAGAAAAAGCTCGTCTATTTGCAAACAGGTAGAGACGTCTTCGCCAGCTTATTCCTGGTGACGAGGCTTTTGTTTTACTGCCATCGCATAACAATCGTCTACTGATCACATGGAGAGGTCCTTTTAGGATCATCTCAAGAATATCCGATGTCGACTACATCGTCGATATTAACGGAAAACACAAAACCTTTCACATTAATATGTTGAAAGAGTATTATTCACGTCCTGATTATTTACAATCAGTATTTCAAGCAACTGACGATCCTACCCCTCACATTCACAACTATACTAATTTGTCAGTTATACAAGAAGAAGAGTCTTCTTTTCAAGATGTACAATTGCCCATACCAGTTGTACCTCTTCATTCCACGGAAAACTGGAATGATGTCACTATTTCTTCTTCTCTTTCGACTGATCAACGACAGCAAGTTTCATCACTACTCCAAACGTATGATAAGGTTCTCACTGACATTCCAGGTCATACGTCAGCTATTCAACATGATATCCTTCTCACTGATGAAACACCTATCCGTATTCGTCCATATCCCATACCTTTACACTTTAGAGATAAGGTCGAAAAGGAATTAGATGAGATGCTCCGATTAAACATAATTGAGCCATCGTTGTCACCATATGCTTCATCTATGGTGATAATTAGAAAAAAAGATAATAACATTCGTCTATGTGTAGACTACAGAAAATTAAATAAAGTCACACAATTTGACGCAGAACCTTTGCCACTTTTAGAAGATTTATTAGTAAAATTATCTCATTCTACTTTCTTCTCTAAGTTTGATCTGTCAAAGGGCTATTGGCAAGTACCATTGACAGAAAGGGCAAAGCCACTCACTGCTTTCTCGACTCCCCGGGGCCTATTCCAATGGAATTTTATGCCTTTCGGGTTAGTCAACGCTCCTGCCAAGTTCGTACGCATGATGCGTCGAATTCTATCTCATCATCCCAACGTCATTGCGTACATAGATGACATTTGTTTTTTCAGTGACTCATGGGAAGAACATATAGAAGGATTAAACTTATTACTGTCCACGTTACAAAATCATAACTTAACTGCTAAGCCATCAAAGGCATTTGTGGGTTTCCACGATATTTCTTTTTTGGGTCACCGTATTGGTCGCGGTATGTTATATACAGAGGACAGTAATATCTCCACACCTAAAACAAAGAAACAAGTGCGATCTCTATTAGGACTAGTACAATACTATGGGAAATTCATACCACATCTTTCGTCCATTACTGCTCCTTTCTCTTCATTACTTAGGAAAGGTGCAGCTAACGTGATTCGGTGGTCAAACGAACATCAAATCGCGTTGGATACCATAAAGAAATTTTTTTCGGATGCTCCTGTTTTAAGGTTGCCTAATGCGAATTTACCATTTGTCTTACGCAGCGATGCTTCTAATTTCGGCGTGGGAAGCGTCTTACTACAAGAATATAATGGCACCTTGCATCCAGTTCTCTATGTATCACGGAAGTTAACTCCGACTGAACAAAATTACTCAGTTTTAGATAAGGAACTTCTCGGACTTGTTTGGTCAATAACTAAACTCCAGAGATATCTGCTTGGATCACACTTTATTGTGGAATCAGACCAAAAAGCGCTTACTGCTCTTCACACAAAGGACGTGAAATCTGCCAAATCTACTAGGTATGCGATCGCTCTTCAACCATATAGTTTCACGATTCGATCCATACCTGGCACACAGAATGTTCTCGCAGACGTTTTGTCGAGATGTCCTAACGAATCACATTAACAGCTACGCACTGCAGATAACTGAACTTCGACACTGACAGTTCGTCAATGGTAACTTTTTACGTGTGATATCTCTATGACAAGAGTCATTAACATTCAGTCAAGTGAAATCTACAATGCTTATGTATCAAAATAACATGGAACGTTAAGATATATGACTATTGTTGTGAAAATAACATTTACTCACTCAGGATATTGAAGAGAGAATAACGTTGAATAAAACCAGATTATATTTTCTCACTGAAATAACATTGCGAACACTTGGTTGGTTTTTCATGGAACGGAACCTAGTATTATTTTACGGTTTCCTAACAGGACAATGGAACTTTCTTAATCTACGAAATTTAATGACATTGTTAATTTGTTTTTAAAATAAATAATTCGGTAGATTAGTAACCGTTGATACTTATTTAATGAGTATAAGAATTAATTTGGATCACTATGAAATATTTAATTGTAAACATTTAATATTTATCACTCGGTAAGGACAGTGATTTAACATTTGCACTTTTATTAGTACCACAAATGAACTTTTAGACACAGTTAAGGGTGTTGATCTCTACACGTGTTTAAATTGTATTCTTTCATTTTTTTTCACTTGTCATTTTTTAAGCCATATCCATCACTTTTCGGTTTATTCATTGGTTTTTACATTTCTTTTCATTTTGCGTTTCTATTCGGTTTAATTCATTATTTCTATATGCGATTTTATTTCATTTACCACATTGTACCTAAGGTGGTCAATTGTGGATGTATGCTTTTGTGCATACCTTTTGTTTATTTGAGTTAACTTAAATTTCATATTTATGTTTGATGATTCTATGTCATGCTATAGTATTATTATATGATTATGTACACTTGAATCACCTATGGTTTCGAGTAGTAAAGAAAAAAATTAATATAATTAATTTTTTTGGGGGGGATTGGTAAGGAATCTGTAGAGCCCTTTTCGTAGGCCTTTACAGTCGTTTACAGATGAGGGTAGTCGCATATTTATTAATATGTGGTCCTACCTCTGTAATAAACTTTACGCACCGACTTACAGGATAGTAAGTGTTATTGGTGAGTTTGATTTTCGTAGCGCACGATTGTGCACTTATGCGAGTATTGGGTTACCCCGCCCGCATGTGTTGCCAAAGACCAGTCTACGTCATAGCTGGGGTTGAGAAGTTTAGTGCCCAAGAATCAGTCCATTGATTCGTGGCGTTCGAACCCGTGTTGCGGGTATATTTTATTCTTGTGTATGACCGTCCGTCTGTTAAGAAGATGAGGACTCGGGTCAACAGTATTATGGTGATTTTTCTTGGGAAGAGAAGCAAGTATGATTTAGATAATAATGTATTTCGTTCTCATGTAGACGTCTAGTTGTACCAATGACGTATTGGTTCAAAATGGAGTCCTACTTGAACTTATTGTATGTATTTTAAAGCCGACGGATTCCGACGTTAGGATTATCCAGGATTGGCTTGGTATATATTTTTATGATATGAATCAGTATTCGGCCGTTACGAATACGTACCCCGCAAAAGCAGAGGTGGCTCAAGTATTTGCTATATCTAAGCTATGATGCCACGAAGGTCGTTGGCAGGAAATTGTATTATTGTTATTTCACATTGATTGAAGTAAGAGGCCAGTACTAAAAGGAGATACGTAGTATCGGAACATTATATGATATAGAAGACCTGACAAGGTTCTCCGTCATTGCCAAGGTCAAAGGACAGTGGAAGATTGACCTATCGTATAAAACTGCCTCATTTGTTTACTTGGATGCCATGTTATGAACACTGTATAGCTAGTCTGACGTTACCTAAGAGATTATCTTACGGAACGAATTAACTGTAATTTTAAATATGAAACTTACGTTGTGTGCTGTCTGGTGGAACGTCAACCGTCCGTCGTCACAATTAAATGTTCGTCTAGTCAACCGTATGATGTCAAATAAATTGAATGAACTGTATACCGCCTTGGCATTAGTTGATGTGCCCCTGGTTGGCAGTTCAAGTTGACTTATTACTACATTGTTCAGAAATTGAATCCATTCGCGTTATGTCAAAAGTAGACAGATTCAACAAACCCACACTTATTAAAAAAAAGCATCCAACAGAACGAAAAAAATTTCTTTATGGTATCCAACGCGATTTGATGTTCGTTTGACCACCGAATCACGTTAGCTGCGCCTTTCCTAAGTAATGAAGAGAAAGGAGCAGTAATGGACGAAAGATGTGGTATGAATTTCCCATAGTATTGTACTAGTCCTAATAGAGATCGCACTTGTTTCTTTGTTTTAGGTGTGGAGATGTTAAGGATTTTAGAGACATTACTGTCCTCTGTATATAACATACCGCGACCAATACGGTGACCCAAAAAAGAAATATCGTGGAAACCCACAAATGCCTTTGATGGCTTAGCAGTTAAGTTATGATTTTGTAACGTGGACAGTAATGAGTTTAATCCTTCTATATGTTCTTCCCATGAGTCACTGAAAAGACAAATGTCATCTATGTACGCAATGACGTTGGGATGATGAGATAGAATTCGACGCATCATGCGTACGAACGTGGCAGGAGCGTTGACTAACCCGAAAGGCATAAAATTCCATTGGAATAGACCCCGAGGAGTCGAGAAAGCAGTGAGTGGCTTTGCCCTTTCTGTCAATGGTACTTGCCAATAGCCCTTTGACAGATCAAACTGAGAGAAGAAAGTAGAATGAGATAACATCAAAATTCTTGCTAGATTGTGGGAGCATAGACTTGAACTTTATTCTGTATTGATCTTCTGTCATTTGAAATTTGTTTAGAAGAGCGGCCCTAAGAGCATCGTAATCATTTGTATTCTGAACAATGTAGTAATAAGTCAACTTGAACTGCCAACCAGGGGCACATCAACTAATGCCAAGGCGGTATACAGTTCATTCAATTTATTTGACATCATACGGTTGACTAGACGAACATTTAATTGTGACGACGGACGGTTGACGTTCCACCAGACAGCACACAACGTAAGTTTCATATTTAAAATTACAGTTAATTCGTTCCGTAAGATAATCTCTTAGGTAACGTCAAACTAGTTATACAGTGTTCATAACATGGCATCCAAGTAAACAAATGAGGCAGTTTTATACGATAGGTCAATCTTCCACTGTCCTATGGCCTTGGTGTTAGATAATAATGTATTTCGTTCTCATGTAGACGTCTAGTTGTACCAATGACGTATTGGTTCAAAATGGAGTCCTACTTGAACTTATTATGTGAATTTTAAATCCGACGGATTCCGACGTTAGGATTATCCAGGATTGGCTTGGTATATTTTTATGATATGAATCAGTATTCGGCCGTTACGAATACGTACCCCGCAAAGCAGAGGTGACTCAAGTATTTGCTATATCTAAGCTAGGATGCCACGAAGGTCGTGGGCAGGAAATTGTATTATTGTTATTTCACATTGATTGAAGTAAGAGGCCAGTACTAAAAGGAGATACGTAGTATCGGAACATTATATGATATAGAAGACCTGACAAGGTTCTCCGTCATTGCCAAGGTCATAGGACAGTGGAAGATTGACATATCGTATATAACTGCCTCATTTGTTTACTTGGATGCCATGTTATAAACACTGTATAACTAGTCTGACGTTACCTAAGAGATTATCTTACGGAACGAATTAACTGTAATTTTAAATATGAAACTTACGTTGTGTGCTGTCTGGTGGAACGTCAACCGTCCGTCGTCACAATTAAATGTTCGTCTAGTCAACCGTATCATGTCAAATAAATTGAATGAACTGTATACCGCCTTGGCATTAGTTGATGTGCCCCTGGTTGGCAGTTCAAGTTGACTTATTACTACATTGTTCAGAAATTGAATCCATTCGCGTTATGTCAAAAGTAGACAGATTCAACATACCCACACTTTCACATAAAAAAAGCAACTAACAGAAATGGTGGCCAGATTTTTCAGGATAGGACTATATTTGGTCACCACATCACTAGTCAAAACTCCGTCGGAATGTTACTGACGTTAATATGTTACTTGCCACATAGGCTAAAACTGTACTTGAGTTGTTTCTCAGGAAGAATTGAATATGGCGCGATAGGCCTGTTACTTCATTTAACCTATAGGGTACTTGTAAAGATTATGCCCCAGGTTTTTTTCAAGGAAAATGTTTTAGTTCTTCAAGATATCACTCATCCGTACTTAACGCTGGCAAAGTTTTGGGTTAACCCCAGTATTCACTGAATATGGAAAAAACACATATAAAATAATTATACATACTAGGGACTCGTTATAACTTACATTTTTAAATTGCAGCGTACAGCTTGACTTATCATTTAAACTTTCCCGTGAAATAAGTTATATAAAAAAAAATCAATCAACATGAGTTAGGAATACCTACGTATTCCGTCAACACTCATGAGGCATCTAGCACTTATAAGTTAGTTAGAAAAATTATTCTCGTCTGATTATTTAGCAGTAAAATTAAATTCCTTAATAGCCGACTGAGTTTAAGCTGGAAATTATAATTTCTGTTTTACACTGTAACTCGTCACTATAAAATAATACAGACTATATAAATTAAGCACTCTGCACCAAATCTAACTAGTGAAATATGAAATTAGCGATTATCACTTTAAACACTTCACAAAATACTAGATATAATAATATATTACCTCAACACAGAACTACAGGTAATCGCACACTTTAGAATTATACGCTGATATATTTATTTGAAGTCTAGAGCTCGGTAAATTTCCGAACAAACTAGGGCTTCGCTATACAGCTTATTCTATTCACGAACTACTGCGAATTTGGAGAATGAATGAAAATCTAGTTTCAAACTCCGGTAAATATCTTAAACCAGGACAAAGGGGTCCAAACTTATTTCGCAAAACGAAATAATCTCCCCGTTTCATTCTTAAACACCTTACTTAAACTAGAAGACTACCATGAACTGACACTCGTGCGTTTTCACACCTCACGCTGACCAGGGCCAACAGTGAGTGCCTTGTCAGCTGGGATTTCCAGACAAATGTCTCAAACTGCGATGAGGAGATGGCGGTTATCGCGCCTCACCTGAGCGCTCAGCCGATGCAACTCGTTGTGGCAGGTGAAAATGCAGACAAAATGTCGCCTATAGGTCTGGCAAAAGCGAATATTCACAGTGTATTTCGTCTGGTGCAGGGAATGCTGTAGACATATGTCTGCTCCTATGTCTGGCCAGACGAATATATTCACAGTTTCGTCCACTGACACTTAATGCAATAGAATGCATTTTAACGCTCTCGCTCTCTCTCTCTCTCTGACATGTTATGTCATAAATGCGTTTACCAGTATGAGAAAGAAAACGGTAAAGTTGAGAATGGGGAAGAAAATATTTCTCACAAACGAATGGATGCGAAAAATACAGGAAAAAGGTAAAGAGTGATAATAAAATAGAGGACACGGGTGAAGAAAAGAAGAGTATATAGAGAATTTTAATGATCATAACTCTCTGTGACAAGCATCTTAAGAAGCCTCACACCTCTTTACAGTATCTTAAGAAGCCTCGCATCCCTTTAAAGCATCTTAAGAAGCTTCCCACGTAATTATCTTCTAGCTCACAAAATGTGCCAAAAATGAGAAAAAGAGAAACAAGTATGTTTAGAAGAAAATGTTATTTACAAAATTTGACTAAGATTCAGTATTGAATTCACGTTGTCAATGTTCTATTATGTACAAATACCTTGCAGTTCTGTGCATTATATAATATTAATGATGATTCACCTTCTAATATAACTGACATGTCACGCACCCACTGAAGGTAGGTCTCGCATTCCCGGGGGTACATGCACCCCTGGTTAAGAAGCACTGTCCTAGATGATTTAGAATCCATGGCTTACGGGCATCATCATCCAGGAGCTTTCTGGTTTTTATGACGCCAGAGACTCGCCCTTCGCTCCTTCTGTTATTTTCAAGCAGTCCCGCCAATAGAAAACCAGGAGTTGGGCTTTTGCTGTCACAGGCTATGCATTTCTCATGCCATAGGAGTATTTAAGCGGAAATTGAGTTCTCATCCTGAAATCCACTTCCGGCTATGATAGCCTTTGGTACAAACACTTGACAAATACTCACGTAGCCAATGTTCTGTATATTATATAGTGTTCATAATGATGAACCTTCTAAAATATATGGCTTGTCTCGCACCCCTAGAAAGTGGGCCTCGCCCCTTCTGGGGATGCATGCACCGTTGGTTGAGAAGCACTAGTCTAAACCAATGTGTTAAGGAACTATCAAAGTTATTTGTATAATCTTACAAGTGCTGAATATGCGCCCTTTATATCACACGGAAATGTCCAAACTGATCTCTTCTCACACAACCTGCCTAAGGAAAATTCCTCAAATTTTCTGGCCGAACGCCGTCACCAACCAAGAACTACTGACTCGGAGCCACCAAGAAGACATGCGCACCATCAAAGCGGGTAGACGCTACAACTGGGTTGGCCACAACCTCAAAAATGACCCTAACACCGTCACCAGAACTGCCATGCTGTGGACTCCAGAAGGAAAGCGAAAGCTAGGCCGGCCAAAAACTACCTGGCGGAGAATTGAGGAGGCAGAGATGCAAAGCAGGAACCAGAGCTGGGGAACCAAACGAAAGATGGCTACCGACCGATCAAACTATAGACAGTCAGTCAGCAGCCAAGGACCGAAAAAGAAGAAGTATCACACGCTACACATACGTCCTTTAGCTTATTCACCACAGACCCTTTGTAGCATATTGAATGCATACTGAAATTTTGAAATTCTTTTTCAATTAACCTGTATACTAAAATGTATAATACAAAACTATCACCGCCCGTTGGGTCCGTAAATGGACCATTTCAGAATTAGAAGAAAGCGTTTCCTGCGCATAATGGAAGTTACATTCTAAAATAAACACGAATATAATGTTGTTCTAATTTTCAAATTGCAAGGGCCTTCAGGGCTGGGCGAAGATATTTCACCAAACAGTCAAATATTTGTTTTTCTTGCAAATTTTGCACGCGCGTCGTGGCATTCATTCCATTTTTTAATTTAATTTTAAATCATTCGTAATGGCAAACCCTTACATATTTTATATCATTCATAATGGCAAACCTATACATATTTTTCATTATTCATAATCATCATTTCCCCTTTTGCTCCATAATGAGCATGGAAGCTCCACTGCTGGAAGTCCTCGTGCACGAAGACACTACCATAGCATGCATGTGATCTTTCAGCCCTTGATTCTGTAGCATAGTGTTTTGTTTATCAGTCCCATACACAACCTCACATTAGTCGCCTGTTACGACGTTGTCACGAAGTGGCATTAATTAAGAGTGCCTGAGTACAGAGACAAGACACTAGTTATGAGAAAGTCTGAGAAGATAGATTTAGATGAGAATACAGTGAATGTGGAAGGATGAGACTTATAGCTTCGAGGGTGAGAACCGAAATTGGCTCTCCCTCGCCACTTGTGACTTATGTAATAGCTACTGTCTCACCACCTCTGACTACCAGAAAGGAGATAAGGTTTCACTAAATTACACAGACACAACTATACAGACAAAGCATATAAGTACACTATAGTTAAAGATAAACTGATCCAGTATACATTTTATAGTTTATTTAACAACAAAGCAATACCACAGTAAACAAATAAAGTGCGAGTTCGCACACCCTGAAAAACAGAACAATTCAAATGAAAGACACAATTTAAAAAAAAATTCCACCCTCTCTTTCACACCTCCATGAAACAACTAAAGATAACGAATTATACTTGGTGGGGGTCTCTAAGTAAGAGCCACCACTCCTGACTACATGTGGTGAAAAATTCTAATACCCATATATAAATTAGAACATAAAGGTACAGCAGAACGAAATAATACGATAGGAAGAAGAATGGAGAAAGACCAGTGCTTTCCCAGTATAGATGACGCCTTAGTTGTATAACGCCGTAATGGCTAACACAAGATTTCTACTTGTCCTAATTCGTTCGTTCCTAATAAAATGCTTAAGCCTAACAATACGGCGATACCCGTAGTTCTAAAAATAGAATGTGTAGTATAAATCTTCTGAACGACCTTGATTTTAAAAACTAACACTAGTGCAAAATCGCGCAAAGTTAGCCTCGGAAAGACAGACGGGCTTAGAAGAAGAGAGAGAGAGAGAGGAAGACGGACCATGTAACACAGTCGCGGAAGCCACTCGCTGTGTGTCAAAAAATAAACCAACTCGCAGTGTGCATGGCCTAAATTGTTTTCAAATAAACAGTGATGCAAAAAAACTAACGATACGAGGTTAGGTTTTGAAAACAGGCTTAAATTCTTATTAGGAAACCTGATTTTTTCGCAGGGCTCCTGATTTTATACTGATAGTACAGTCGTAAAGGATTGAACAGGAGGTAGTTGAATTAAACACTTAACATCGAATAAAGATCGTATTCTTAACTACGCTACTTAGCCCCTTGAAAATCATATATTCGTGTACAGGAAGGCTAGTAGACTAGGAATATGTAATAAATTATCTAAAAAGTCCAGTAGATAATTAAATATTGGTAATAAAACATATAGAGAACAGAGATACTGTCATGTTTGGTCATATCTGCTTGGGATGGAAATCCCTGATTTTTGTGAAACATAGTAGTGACAGAGAGTCTAAGATAGTACGTGGGAGGCCATTGGCTGAACTTTGAAGTTAAAAGAAATTGGATTGGGTGACCTATGAATAACAAATAAATGCCTAGAAACGGAGTAGAAGTGAATGAAAATGTTGTAATGACTGGGTACTCGTTTGAATATATTCAAAACGATTGGTCAAAATACTGGATATTGGCAGAAGAAATCTTAGAAGGGACGCCATATCGTTACACATTTGAGAGATGAGAGCAAGCAGTGTTATTCTAAATTAAATATAAGATAACAGCTTGGACATACCGCAGATCAAACTGTGTCAGTCATCTTTAGTGTGTTTTCCTTACGAATTGTGGTAAGCTAGATATTTTTGATCTGTATTTTATTGAAAATTGAATGTGAAATGATAAATTATGTCTGTATATGTGCGGTTCAGTAGCAAACATGAGGCAAAGCCTAGATATTGCTCCACCATGTAAAAGATTGTCAGAGAGGAGTATAACTGCATATATATATATATATATATATATATATATATATATATATATACATATATATATATATATATATATATATATATATATATATATATATATATATATATATATATATATATATATATGTATATATATATATATATATATCTATATATATATATATATATATATATATATATATATATATATATATATATATATATATTGGATTGCCATATAGTAACATAAACTTATCCTATTGTATGGAAGGGATTACAGCTGGAATTGCAGAGGCGTTGTAACCATTAGGGAGAGGAATACTGGTGTATATTGTCACATGAAAAGCTAGCAGTTGGACTAAAGCGCTGAACTTTATGTTTGTTTGTACTGTCATGTACTTCTGAGTGGAATAATATTATATACGAGTTAGTAAGAAGGATGCATAACCTTCACTTTCAGGGACCGTGGTATAGATGGTGATATTGCATCGTCCGGTCTGAGTACTGCGTGATCCAGAAAGTTGGCAGCAGACTCCCAGCACAAGATAGCGGCCATTGCCCATCATATTATCAAACTGAGAAGCAAGCGAGCAGAGGATACAGGTTTCCTGCAGCTGCAATAAGAGATAAGAGCATATCAGCACGTAAAGCCCAACCTTGAATCAAATACCCCTGAAGTGAACTTTGTTAAAAAGACAAAAGGGACAGAAATTGTAAAGAAACAGAATCTGTGAATCCCTTAATATTATTTCCACCAATAACAAACGCATGAAGTCGTGATGACAAACAACAACCTAGCATTAAAAGCCAGTATTACCTCATCATAATACATCACAACACTACACTTCTATTACAATACTAGTATCGATCTGGACAAAGATCTTTTGTATAAATTTTTGTACATAAACATTGTGCGTACATTTGATTGTGATTCCTGATTCACATTGTAGTAGGATCAGGATATCTATATATTGAAAAGTTAATACATTACATAAAATTTAACACTTGACTTACTTAAGGTAAATCGTTAAAGTGTTAGGTGTTTGTGATTGTCATAGTGTTGTAAATTGTTGTGAATCTTAACTTAGGTGTTTATCTGTCTGTTGGTTGTTGTGAACTTACACTTCATCACTATCATAACCCTAGACATTAAACGAAGTCATCACACAATTCAAGAATAAGTCTGATTGAGGTCGAAATGTGGTAGCAAGCAAGGTCCTCTGTAATACATCAACCTTATTAGATACAGAGACCTTCACAGCTGATCTCAGTCAGTACACTAAGTCCCCTATAAATATTTATATAATCCCAACTCACCACATATATTGGGGGTCTCGCTCCCGGGATTTTAAATTTTCAAAGCACCAATTATATTGGGTAGCTCACTTCAGGAAATTATAAAAATTAAAAAGGTATTCTTGGGTGGAAAATAAATAAGGTTGAGCTTTCAGTGCTTGTGGTTGTCCTTAATATAATTAGTTATAGATAAAATTGTTTAGTTAGACATTGTATAAATTTGCCTGTTAGAAAATGGCTGACCTGGCAAAGTTTCGATCTGCGGCTGTACAGACTGCTAGGGAAATGCACATGGATGGTCAAGTCTTGATTGACTATGTGACCTCAGAATGTGATACATTTATTGCCAGGGAAGAAAAAAGATTAGAGAAAGAAGCTGAAAGAAAGTTAGAAGAGGCTAGAGAGATTAAGAAATTAGAGTTACAGATTGAGGCTGACAAGGAAATTAAGAGGTTGCAGATTGAGGCTGACAAAGAGGCTAGGGCATTGGAGGCGGATCGTGAGGCGGAAATAAAGCGGCTCCAGTTTGAAGAAAAGAAGATGGAAGCAGAAGAAAAGAGATTAGCTGCAGAAAGAGAAGAAAAGAGATTACCTACAGAAAGAGAAGAAAAGAGATTAGCTGCAGAAAGAGAAGAAAAGAGATTAGCTACAGAAAGAGAAGAAAAGAGACAGGCTGCAGAAAGGGAAGCAGAAAAGGAGGAGAAGAGATTACAAAGGAAACATGAGTTACGACTAAGGGAGTTTGAGTTTCAAGGCCATGCTCCTGAAAATGGTGCCAGTTCCTTTGCCTCAGATGCTACTGTTAGTCAGGGAGCCTCAACCTCAGCTATGAGTTTTCATTTAGACCATTTTGTTGAGAAAGACGATGACATAGAAAGTTATCTAAATAGATATGAACTTTTGGCTACCACGTATGGTTTAGAGAGAGAAAGGTGGAGCCTAAAGTTATCACAAGGGCTTCGTGGTACAGCTTATGAAGTTTTTGCCAAGATGAGCAGAGATGACCAAGACAATTATGACATGTTAAAGCAGGCTCTTTTGTTAAGATATGAAAAGAATGGAGAATTTTATAGAAAAAAGTTCAGGAATGCTAAACTACTGTCAGGTGAGACATATCACCAGTTCTCTGCACGGTTAGAGACATATTTGGAGAAATGGACTGCCTTGGGGAAAACCGAAGATCTTAAGGAAATGATCCTTATAGAGCAGCTAAGAGAGTCCATGGCTCCAGACCTGAGAAAGTTTCTCATGGAACAAAGTGCAGAGAGGCTGGGTGAGTTATTAAATGTCGCTGAAAGATATCAGGCAGCTCAAGCAGAGGTAACTGGTAATAAAAAGAAACAGGTAGACCATTTTAAGGCACACAAAACTTTAATAAATTTGATCATAGAGATCAGAATAAAGGTAAGCACCAGTTTGATAGGCCACGATATGATAATAAAAATAAAACCCCACAATTCGATGAAAGGAAATTTGATGAAAGAAAATCTTTCAACCAAGGAAGGAAGTGATGTAAAAATTGTCGGATGGACAATCATGATACTGACCGTTGTAGAAGGAAACCTGTGTATATGGCCACCCTTCAGGTCAGGTCGACCTCTAGAAAGGAGGAGGATATTCTGATAGATACCACTCCAGATGAGATGAGGAAGGCGCAGGCTGGGGATAAGACCCTCAAGCCTTGTTTTAAGAAATTGTCAAATTGTCATACACCTCCAGGAAAAGGAGACTTCTATATGAAGAACAAACTGATATACAGGACGGCCGGAACTAGATCCAATGGTCAGGGACAGCTGGTACTTCCTAAAAAGTATAGGGCAGAGTTAATAAGGAGCTTACATGTGAAACAAGATGGGGACCATGAGAAAATAGGTACCATAATCCAAAAGGTGGCTCAAAATTATTATTGGCCCAAGGCAATGTTTGACATTGAGAATTTTGTAGAAAGATGTGGCATATTACATGAGGGAACACCCACAAGTGGGAACAGTGATCAGGACCTAGACACGCCACGGGGCAAACTTAGGCCTGACACTGAAAAGAAAAATAAATTTAATAAAGTGGACAAAGTGGAATGGGAGCCCCCTTTTCACGGACAGTCTTCACTTGGATGTTTTACAATGGCCACTATGCAGCGAGTACAAAGAGATGTCTTACCCCAGAATAGGCCGAAAATCCCTCAATCGGACTTATGTGAACTGGAGGAAGACAAAAGAGAGAGGAGATCTCTCACAAGGAATTTTAAGTGGGGAGAGAGCCCCAAGAAAAAAATTGGTAGCGGTCGTTTTGTGAATGATGATTCTGGGAAGAAAAATCATCACTACAGTGCTTCTAGTGGAAGAGACCATACCGGTGCATGGAAAAATAGGTCAACAATATTAAAGGTCCATATGTAGTCTGTTACGAACGTGGACTGATGAAAAGGCAGAGGAAAATATTACATCATCATACCAATATGTGAATGAGCTGACCACTCGTTTAAAAACTGGCTGGAAACTTGCCAATGAAAATTTGAGACAAGCCAGGAAAAAGCATGCTGCCTATTATAACAAGAAAGCAAAAGACAGAGATTTGGCTGTGGGAGAGAAGGTACGGCTTCTTCTACCCGGTAGCCCGAATAAGTTGCAAATTGGATGGCAAGGTCCATATACAGTTCTAGAGAAGATGTCTAGAACAAATTATAAGATAGATAAAAAGGGGAAAGAAAAAAATCTATCATGTGAATCTCCTGAAGAAATATTTGGAAAGAGAAAATCAGGAAGAGACACATTTGCTGACTTTGTCTATTGCAATGGAGATGAAAAAAGAACCACTTTCATCATTTGAATATCCATTACACCCCTGTGAGACCGCTGCACAGGTGAAAATCAGTACACATTTAACGAAAAATCAGAAAGAAAGACTGCAACAGGTTCTAGAAGATCATACAGAGGTGCTAACGGACCGTCCGGGGCATACAAACTTATTAGAATATGATATGAAACTTATAGACCCAACACCAGTCTGTATGAAAGCCTATTCGATTCCTTTCGCTAAGGAGAAAGCTTTGAAGGAAGAGATAGACTATTTGTTGAAGGAGGGAATTATTTCACACAGTGAATCTCAGTATAGTTCCAGTGTGGTTCTATTGAGAAAGCTCTCTGGAGAACATAGACTCTGTATAGATTACAGGAGACTGAATGCTATCACAGAAGGTCAAGTGGATCCATTGCCGGATACAAATCAGCTGTTTGCCAGGCTGAATAAAGCTAAATATTTCTCAAAGGTGGATCTGAGCAAAGGCTACTATCAGATTCGAGTAAAGCCTGAGGTTAGACCTTATCTAGCTTTTAGTACCTCAGAGGGGCACTATGAATTTAACAGATTGCCATTTGGATTGAAAAATGCGCCCAGTGTCTTCTCTAGAATGGTGAGAAAATTGTTGGATCCCCTGAAAAATCCATGCATCACAAACTTCATGGATGATATCCTCGTAGCGACAGAAACGTTTGAGGAACACATTAACTCTCTGAACATGTTGTTTGATCGACTTAGAGAAGCGAATTTGACAGCCCGACCAACCAAATGTTGCGTTGGATGTAAAGAATTAGAATTCTTGGGACACACAGTCCATCAGGGAAACATGACCCCTGACCCCAAGAATTTGGAGAAACTGAGAAAAGCACCGAGGCCACAAACAAAGAAAGACGTGAGATCCTTTGTCTCATTATGTGGTTTCTACCAGAAATATATCAAAAACTTTAACTCCATATGTGCACCGTTAACTGATTTGACACGCAAAGGAAATCCAGATCGAATTACCTGGACAGCACAGTGTGAGTTAGCATACCAAGAATTGAAGGAAAAGCTCACAAGCAAACCTATTTTGAAATTACCTGACTTAAGTCAAGAATTCATTGTGAGAACGGATGCTAGTAATCTAGGGTTGGGTGCCACCCTGTTACAGAAGTCAGATTCACTGGATGGGGAATTAACCCCAGTGGCATATGCTAGTCGTAAGTTGAATACAGCTGAAAAAAATTATTCAACTAGTGAAAAAGAATGTCTCGCAGTGATATGGGCGATTAAGAAATTCAATATTTATCTGTATGGGAAGGCATTCAAGTTACAAACAGATCACAAACCCCTGGCTTTTCTAGCGCAAGCCAGGCATGAAAATTCTAGGTTACTACGCTGGTCTTTGCTGTTGCAGCCATATCAGTTCAGTATAGAATATATTTCTGGAAAAACTAACCTAGGTGCTGATTTTCTAAGCCGCCATCCGTGCGATGAGACACAAGGTAATCACCAAGCATAGATAGAAAGTTATCTATGTGTATATAGAATTAGGGACTGACATATAATGTCTGTTTTAAGTGGGGAGAATTGTGGTGAAAAATTCTAATACCCATATATAAATTAGAACATAAAGGTACAGCAGAACGAAATAATACGATAGGAAGAAGAATGGAGAAAGACCAGTGCTTTCCCAGTATAGATAACGCCTTAGTTGTATAACGCCGTAATGGCTAACACAAGATTTCTACTTGTCCTAATTCGTTCGTTCCTAATAAAATGCTTAAGCCTAACAAATCGGCGATACCCGTAGTTCTAAAAATAGAATGTGTAGTATAAATCTTCTGAACGACCTTGATTTTAAAAACTAACACTAGTGCAAAATCGCGCAAAGTTAGCCTCGGAAAGACAGACGGGCTTAGAAGAAGAGAGAGAGAGAGGAAGACGGACCATGTAACACAGTCGCGGAAGCCACTCGCTGTGTGTCAAAAAATAAACCAACTCGCAGTGTGCATGGCCTAAATTTATTTCAAATAAACAGTGATGCAAAAAAAACTAACGATACGAGGTTAGGTTTTGAAAACAGGCTTAAATTCTTATTAGGAAACCTAATTTTTTCGCAGGGCTCCTGATTTTATACTGATAGTACAGTCGTAAAGGATTGAACAGGAGGTAGTCGAATTAAACACTTAACATCGAAAAAAGATCGTATTCTTAACTACGCTACTTAGCCCCTTGAAAATCAAATATTCGTGTACAGGAAGGCTAGTGGACTAGGAATATGTAATAAATTATCTAAAAAGTCCAGTAGATAATTAAATATTGGTAATAAAACATATAGAGAACAGAGATACTGTCATGTTTGGTCATATCTGCTTGGGATGGAAATCCCTGATTTTTGTGAAACATAGTAGTGACAGAAAGTCTAAGATAGTACGTGGGAGGCCATTGGCTGAACTTTGAAGTTAAAAGAAATTGGATTGGGTGACCTATGAATAACAAATAAATGCCTAGAAACGGAGTAGAAGTGAATGAAAATGTTGTAATGACTGGGTACTCGTTTGAATATATTCAAAACGATTGGTCAAAATACTGGATATTGGCAGAAGAAATCTTAGAAGGGACGCCATATCGTTACACATTTGAGAGATGAGAGCAAGCAGTGTTATTCTAAATTAAATATAAGATAACAGCTTGGACATACCGCAGATCAAACTGTGTCAGTCATCTTTAGTGTGTTTTCCTTACGAATTGTGGTAAGCTAGATATTTTTGATCTGTATTTTATTGAAAATTGAATGTGAAATGATAAATTATGTCTGTATATGTGCGGTTCAGTAGCAAACATGAGGCAAAGCCTAGATATTGCTCCACCATGTAAAATATTGTCATAGAGATAACTGGATATATATATAACTGCATATATATATATATATATATATATATATATATATATATATATATATATATATATATATATATATATATATATATATATATATATATATATATATATATATATATATATATATATATATATATATATTGGATTGCCATATAGTAACATAACACCTATCCTATTGTATGGAAGGGATTACAGCTGGAATTGCAGAGGCGTTGTAACCATTAGGGAGAGGAATACTGGTGTATATTGTCACATGAAAAGCTAGCAGTTGGCCTAAAGCGCTGAACTTTATGTTTGTTTGTACTGTCGTGTACTTCTGAGTGGAATAATATTATATACGAGTTAGTAAGAAGGATGCATAACCTTCACTTTCAGGGACCGTGGTATAGATGGTGATATTGCATCGTCCGGTCTGAGTACTGCGTGATCCAGAAAGTTGGCAGCAGACTCCCAGCACAAGATAGCGGCCATTGCCCATCATATTATCAAACTGAGAAGCAAGCGAGCAGAGGATACAGGTTTCCTGCAGCTGCAATATGAGATAAGAGCATATCAGCACATAAAGCCCAACCTTGAATCAAATACCCCTGAAGTGAACTTTGTTAAAAAGACAAAAGGGACAGAAATTGTAAAGAAACAGAATCTGTGAATCCCTTAATATTATTTCCACCAATAACAAACGCATGAAGTCGTGATGACAAACAACAACCTAGCATTAAAAGCCAGTATTACCATATCGATTGGAGGCCTATAAAGAGCACAAAACAAATGTCTATGTTAGAGAGAAGATAAACACCTATGCAGGCCACCAAGAACCACTTTTGTCAATAGTGAAACATCGAAAGCTTGCCTGGTTTGGGCATGTAACTCGTCATGACTCCCTTTCGAAAACGATCCTTCAGGGAACAGTCGAAGGTAAACGGAGAAGAGGAAGGCAGAGAAAATCCTGGGCTGATAACATCAAAGAATGGGCAGGACACGGTTTTTCCACACTTGTACGCATTGCTGAGAATAGAGAGCAGTGGAGGACCCTGTCTGCTGATGCTTCCACCATGGCACCCCTACGACCCATGACGGGTTACGGGCTGAGATGATGATGATGATTACCTCATCATAATACATCACAACACTACACTTCTATTACAATACTAGTATCGATCTGGACAAAGATCTTTTGTATAAATTTTTGTACATAAACATTGTGCGTACATTTGATTGTGATTCCTGATTCACATTGTAGTAGGATCAGGATATCTATATATTGAAAATTAATACATTACATAAAATTTAACACATTGTTAAGGTAAATCGTTACAGTGTTTGATGTTTGTGATTCCTGATTCACATTGTAGTAGGAATTGGTTGTTGTGAATTATTCTATATATTGTCACACAATTCAAGAATAAGTGATTGTCATGATTGAGGTCGAAATGTGGTAGCAAGCAAGGTCCTCTGTAATACATCAACATTATTAGATACAGAGACCTTCACGGCTGATCTCAGTCAGTACACTAAGTCCCCTATAAATATTTATATAATCCCAACTCACCACACTACACTATAGTTACTAACTAACTTACTATCCCACTGAAGATGTATAACTAAATAACTACTGTCTCAAAGCGCTATAGGCGATCCTGCACAACTAACACCACACGAAAATCCTAGGTTAATTGATTCTTCAGCGCTAACTCAGAGGCTGTCCTCTAAGTCTTTATATCTGACCCTACTGGTCATCGCTAACTTCTCGCTCCCTCCTCTGTCTCGGGTCAGTGCCTCTCTGACGCTACCGTCTTCGTCTGAGGATCTGATGAGTTGCTTCTCCGTCAAGCCCCTCCTTTCGTTAGCATTTGGAAAGTATGTTTTCCCTCTCTCCTTTCCTGAATACTGATAAAGAGGGCCTTGCTAACTACAGCGATATGTTGTTGCCTAAGGCTGTAGTAGTTTTCACTGCTGATGACACTTCGTCAAAACTGCTGAGTTAACCCGCTTCGGGTTTAGGCCCACTGCATTATTATGGCAGTGTGTAACAATACTAGGCCCGTTGCCTGTTTTGATTGTGTTGGCCTTTGCGAGCTAAGAGCTCCTGATCTGAGACCAGGTCCCGCTGAGGTATGTGTCCTCACTGCAAGAGAACTTCTCCTTTCCTTTTCAGCGTTGCCGACATACCTGAGCGCCGGTACAGTCGCGAACCCAGGTTTCTGCAATTACGCCAATGTCTCGTGCCTCCTTCTCCTTAGAAGGCAAAGTACGTGATAGACTTAGGTCTATTTACAACCTCCACCACCACGCCTTGACGCTGTAGAACAAAAATAAACGACCTCTTTACAACAATTCAAAATCTTCTAATACATAACACACTACCACCTAAATCAAATCTACACCCTGGTGTTCCATAAATTAATAAATCCCTCCTAACACAAGCTACGCACACACAAAAAAACAAATATTTCTGCCCAAGGGTCAGACTAATTTACAGTTCCCTCCTATCTTTCTCCCGCACCAGTTAACTCGCTGTCTGTTACGTTACCCAGTCTCGGGCTGACCTGAATCTTTTGTGTGCTTATCTCGCTGAAAGGCGTCACAACTTCTTAAAGACTGACCCGGGAAGGTTATCAATTAAACACAATTTTTAAACACACTTTTACTACATCATCTCTGAAATATTAAATCCACTTCACCCCTGTCTCCTGACTACAATACCAATTAACACAACAAATTAATACACAACCATACCCGCGTATATAAACTACAAACTATCAATAATCAAATGTGGCTACACGGACCTCATAGTTACATTACTCCAAGCTTAGTCCTTATATGGGTAAATTATCTCAAAAAGTCTCTATATGCTCATAGATACTGCTAACGTATACATAGAAAAATTATATACACAACTTACACTACCCTCTATAGTTGTGTATCGTAAGTCAGCAATTGATGGCACTCCTGACTAATAAAAATTAAATTAAATCCCAGAAGAAAGCTTACTCTAACGTGCTAAGCTCTTATTAAAAAAAACCGTTCTACACCGCTAATTAAGTTATGAACATACCCAATAATACCGAATATCTCGAACTGAGCAGACGATATAATGACGCCTCTTCACGACAGAATTCTTGGGACTAGTGAGCGATAAAGACTCTTGAAACTCACTATTTATAATGTGAATTTAGCTGATGCAATAACAGACGCGGTGAGTCATCGCGTTCGCGTCTATCTATCTGGAACCGCTTTCAACCAACCTATGACCAATTTTTATGCCTGCACATAAATTAAATCTGAACCACCCAATCATATCATAAACTAACCTATGACTCAGAGTTGACCGAGCGAAAGCGCACAATTATTTCTGCTCACGCGCAGAAATAATACGTAATATTAAATAACCCTCTGATCTTCTATCTACCGGAATAATTTTATTGGTTCCGCGTTAATCTGGGTCGTGATTTCTTCATCCCTACAAATAAACAGGGTAGGTGAAGTTCGTCGGATTTATCCTATCGTCCAAGAAAAAATAACCCAGAATTAATAACTAGTGAACTCGAACGTCTATTAAAAGAAAAGAACCCAAATAAGTACATGGAAAAATAATTGTGGCGAGTTGAAAATAAAAAATACAGTAACTAATCACAGACGTGAATGAGTGAACAGAAGTATGGTTTTTATTAACCTTCTCATACCTCAGGCATTTCATGCCATTAATAACTGGCATATTCAGGCGATTTTTTAAAATGTAATGTTTTCGTCGTCTCTTTAAGGACGTTCCATTCAGATATAGACTTCACGCAGTCCTTCGATAATGGGACTCTATTGTATACTATATTTGGGATTGACAACCTACCCAAAAACAACCTGCCGCAAAAACCAATACTTCAAGGGCACGTAGGCTCTGGCTCAGGCCTTATACAAGTAGCCAGATGCAGTGGTGGTCGAACGCTCTATAAGAAAGGAAACAAGAAAGAATGGTAACGATTGTCATACACAGAGAGAGAGAGAGAGAGAGAGAGAGAGAGAGAGAGAGACCTTCTGGCCTGAACTATTAGCAGAACTGATAAGCACTTAAGCCCTGCATCACTGTGTATCCTTCTTCATGAAAGCGTGCTTTATTTTTATTTCATTATTTTGGGTCTGTATGACAATGCAGAATTCAGAAAAAAACAAAAGATGTGCAGATCATATATTCACCCCCAGGAACATTGTACAGCAGTGCTCAAAATGGTAGAGACAGCTAAACATTAACTTTCTTGATTTTAAAAATGCTTTTGACAGTATACACAGGGTTAGCCTATTGAAAGTACTGAGGGTTTATGGAATTCCCAGTTGCACTGTTTCTATCATAAAAAAGCCTCTATGCTAACTTTACGTGTAGTGTAAGGCAGAGTAACCTAACTGTTCAGGGGAAGACAGAAATACGACAAGGATGCCCTGTATCAACTACTTTATTTTTGACAGTCATAGACTGGGTGATGCGCCAGACAATAGAGGACAGTCCAAGAGGAATAAGATGGACTACATTTTCTACATTGGAAGATCTGGAATATGCAAATGACATTGCACTACTGGCACATTCACATCAACACATCCAAGAAAAAACCGATAGACTTAATAAGTATATCCAGCAGGTGGACTTGAACATCAATCTAAAGAAGACAGAGGTCATGACACTCAATGTGCGCAACCCTGAGCCCATATCAGTAAGGAATCAGCAACTGGAACAGACAGACACCTTCACATACCTAGGATGCATAGTAACACCAGACGGCAGAGCAAGCAAAGACATCAACAACAGAATGAACAAAGCAGGAACAGCCTTTTTTAGTCTAAACAACATCTGGAAGTCCTCTCAGTACAGCACAAGCACAAAATTAGGATTATATCAGAGCTGTGTGCTTTCTGTGCTTTTCTATGGTGCGGAATGCTGGAGAGTTACAGAGAAGGAAATGTCGAAATTGTCCTCTTCTCAAACAACACGACTCAGACAAATTCTCCGAATCTTTTGGCCGAATACCATCACCACCCAAGATCTGCTTACTCGGAGCAAGCAAGAGGACATTCATACCATCATAGCTGGCAGACGCTGGAGCTAGGTTGGCCATGTCCTTGGAAGAGACCCCGATGCCATCACAAGAACAGCTATGCTATGGACCCCTGAAGGAAAACGAAAGAGAGGCCGACCAAAAACAACTTGGCGGAGGACTGTTGAGGCTGAGATGTAAAGAATGAACCAGAGTTGGGGCACAGAACGAAGTATTGCTATCGACCGAGCAAAGTGGAATCAATTTGTTGTTGCCCTACAAGACGCCACCAGGCGTGATGGCCACTGAGTGCTTTGACGGTTGGCGGCTAAGGATCAAAAGAACATGAAGAGTATCTAATGTGGGTCTTGAAAGATATCTTCCTTCGCACAAGATTACTCTTGGCAGAAATGCTGATAGAAGGATGATGATGCTTCTACCTTGAGAGAATATTCACAAGATATTTCAGAAGTCAGGAACAATGCTGAATGTGTCTTAGCAATGTGAACTTTTATCTGCCCGCCGCCTTTTGTGAAGAGATATTATATAATTTAACTTAGCTCGTAACTGAATTAACAGTAAAATTCTTCTTATTTTCTCTACATAGATATATATTAAAGATACTGATTCGTTCGTGTGCACTTTTCTCTGTAATAACTAAATCAACTATGAACTTGTAAAACAACATATAGCAAATTTAATGATCAATTACTTTTGAACAAATTTTAATAAATAGGAACTGGTGATTAATAAAATGTAGGCGTCTTCATTGAAAAGATGTCGGCTTTAGAAAGCTTACTACAAAAGATAGTAAATATATACATATGATGTCATCATCATCCACTCCCTGCTCCACTAGGAGTCTGGGGTTACCTCTGCTTTTGGTTCCCTGTGAGAACCCGCATGAAGCAATCACCAGCGCTTTGCTATTGTGTTTCATGAATATATAATTTTCACATGCTGAGGTTGCCAGCCTCGTATGGACTTGTATAATCATCAGCAAGTTCAAATATGTCAAATTCAAAGTATATAAAATATGTTACAACTCAATCTTCTTGCTCAGTGGAATAGTCTTGGCAACTTGATGAAGATGCCTCGAACACGCGTCAGGAGTATTAGTTCTAGTCAAAATCCCTCTGTGACTTTGTGCTTACGTCCTGTAGGAGTCCGGCTTCCGTATTAAAGGGTAGGGGTTCCTTGCTGTAGTTATCAGAAAGAATTCTGATATGTGTTTTGTCTGGTCCTATAAAGATCAGAATCCTAACTCTGTTCTTTCCTAGCTTCAGTCCGAGCTGTTTACTTTGACGATTCTGGAATGCAGTGTGTTTTAGCCCCCGAATTTGCTAGGTTATATTGCAGTTTTCATGCCCACGCTTCCACCTGACGTTTACGACAAAATTTCCAATCAGAATAAATGTTTATTTCTGACTCTCATACGATCCAATCCATGAAAGGAATGCAGTGGGTCGGGATTGTCAGTTATTTACTTTCCCGCACGTGTTTTAAAACATCATTTTAAAGTTTAAACACATATCCTCTTCTCCCATAAATGGCCTGACATTTTCCGTCCCTCTTAGATAACCTTTCAATTACGCTTTGTAACCTCGCCTGCAGATAGTGTCCTCGCTAATTAGAATACCCAGTCGGGTTTCTCTGTAATAATTACAAAAATAATGTCTGGGCGGAAGTAATTTAAGCAATTATCACCTGTACTTTCCTGGTCCCCAGAAGGATAAGCTGCGACATATCGCAGATAACATCTGGTCTTCCTTTTGCACTCTCCGCCACAGTGTCTGAACGCATTTGTAGCAAACAATGCCATAGATGATCATTTTCACGGCTACCGTAGGAATTCAATCTGGTTTAACAACTAAAGCGATTACAATTAATCCTTCAGGATGGTCAATTAGCCGTGAAATAACACTATTGCACTATGAACAGAGGTCAACAAATCTAAGGCGTGGCGATGGGGCAGGTTTATGTGCGTTAAATGAAGAAATAAATGGATAGTTGCAGAGAAAGAGAAAATTAGAAAAATCGAACGACCAATTATGTGACACTTTTGATAGTCTGAACAACATCTGGAAGTCTTCCGTGTACAGCACATACACAAAATTAAAAGTATATGAGAGCTGTGTACTTTCTGTGCTTCTCTATGGGACAGAATGCTGGAGATTAACAGACAAGGAAATGTCGAAACTGTCCTCTTTCCACACAGTTAGGCAAGAAAAATTCTCCGAATTTTTTGGCGAATACCATCACCAACCAAGAACTGCTTACTCGGAGGAACCAAGAGCCCATTGTTAAGTCATATTTTAATTAAGGGGAGTTAAGTGTTAAAGACTGGAATGTACGGGTCGGTTTTTTTGTACACGCTTGTAAACACGCTCTGCGTGATGAGAGAATTTCTTAGTTGAGGGGTGGAAAGCGGAGTAATGTTTAAATTGTTTCCTGACTAGTTGTTACTTTGTTTAAAGATAGGATAAAGAAACTGGTCGAACGTTCTATGAATTAGTTTTGGGGGGAAAGGCGGATGAATTCAGCTCACATCTCAAGCTGCGAGTTTGCGCTTGAATGAATTTTGACTGAGCTGTTTTCAGCAGCTGTTTTTTCGTGACAGTACGTTTTCTGGCAGAGCTTGAAAATGGACGTGATCCATTTTGCTAGTGTGTTCCAGCATATTTCTTTTGTGTGAAAGGGGAATTTAATAGAGATTGAAGATATTTTCGGGCCATGGATTGTAGGCCATTATATACATTCATATTTCCGAAGACGGATTTTTGAAGTTCGATAGATTATTTAAGGGAATGTTCTTTCTCCCTGGAGATGTGTTATACAGGCCTTGGAGTATGTTGAACCAGGCTATATTATTGTAAACTGTGAGGTATACAGTCCCTTTCTTGAATGGATATTTTGCCATGATGTTTATGATTATGAGCTGCTGTGCTACGCAGCCTTTGTGCTTGGAATTTTTGTACCAGTAACTGAGTCGTATAAATTTTCTTACTGATGTCTGATGATCTGTAATGAACAGTTATCGGTGATTATATACCTTTGGATTATGCACTCAATTACCTATGGATATTTTTGCTTACCTGATGTGTCATGATTTGCCGTGAACTGTAACCTGTGAAGTGTGCTGTCCCAGCGTCAATGTTGCGGTGTTAATAAACTGTGAAACGTTACAGCTAGTTTCCATAATTCCTGACTCTTATGTTTACTGTGGTGTGTGGTTCCAGTTGATGCAGGTATGCCCGAACTCTTAACATTCGCGTATGCATATATACCACATTACACACCTGTCGGCCATACGTAAGCCCGACCATAAGCTGATTGCCTTCATCAGCGAAAGATATTAACATTGTCTTCCTACGCCACTTAATAACTTGTAACAGAAAGTGATGGCCTGTGTGGCCTGTTATAGAGAACCTATATATAAACATCTGTGTTCAGGAAAATACACCGTTACACCCATGCACACCATCAGATCTGGCAGACGATGGAGTTGGGCTGGCCACGTCCTCAGAAGATACCCCGGTGCCATCACAAGAACAGCTATGCTATGGAACCCTGAAAGAAATCGAAAAAGAGACCTACAAAAACAACGTGGCGGAGAACTGTGGTAGCCGAGATGCAAAGAACGAACCAGTGCTGGGCACTGCACGAAAGATGGCCGCCGACCAAGCAAAATAGAAGCAGTTTCTTGCTGCCCTACAAGATGCGATCAAGCGTGATGACCACTGTCTGCTTTGGTAGTTGGCTCTAAGAATCAAAGAAGAAGTTTGCTGGTGTACACTCTCTTCTTGCAGGTGCATTTTGTGAGGTATATATGACGGTGTACCCTGCACACGGGACAATGTGTTTTGTGGGGCCTTCAAGACGGTGTATCTTCCCTTGTTGAAAGTACCAGCTGGTAGTACAATGCATCTTTGTTATGGTCTGTCTCCTGCGTAATTTTTTTTCTTTTTGCATTCTAACCAGCTGGCCATACCAATTCATTCGTCGTTGTTTTATATTATCGCTTTTTTTTAAACAGATGCGCTATCCGTAGTTGAAGCTCTGCCGAGTAAAAACAAATACAGATCTAAGCGGTCTAACAGCAGCACTTTACAAACTAAGCGATTCAATATGACTTGTGATACATTTAATTCTATCACAGTGCAACATAAATGGTAATGAAGAGGATGATACATTGGCAAAGGAGGATGGAAAGCCACCTCAGCATGACACAAGTATAACTTATGAAGTGGCCGAGAGTTTTATCAGAAGCAGATACAGAAACAAGTGGAAAGCATAAAGTCCAGGCTACCAAAGAATGATGCTACTACCAGCTTAATAGAAGTGAACAAGTGTTCTCTTCAGTCGCCGCCAAGGCCTCAGTACTTTGATATACCATCTATTCAATAAGCTGAAGATAGGAACTACCGATGAGTATAGCTGTGGCACCGATAAAATGAAAGCTGAACATCCGCTACAACAGTTCCAAACATACGAAGAACAGAGAAAGCATATATGGCTATCGCCAGTGCCACTCCTGGACAAACTCTATGGAGATAACAACTACCTCAGGCTGACTACTGCTTTCTTTAAAGTTTTCAAATTGACGTCTAAAAATGAACGAAGAATTATATTTTTAATTTAAACCTTGTGTCACAACGTTTCTTTACTTAGAGTCTGTCTGAGTACAGAGACAAGACACCAGTTTTTGAGAAAGTCTGAGAAGATAGATTTAGATGAGAATTACAGTGGATGTGGAAGGATGAGACTTATAGCTTCAAGGGTGAGAACCTAGATTGACTCTTCCACGCCACTTGTGACTTATTTACTAGCTACTGTCTCACCACCTCTGACTTCCAGAAAGGAGATAAGGTTTCACTAAATTATCCACAGACATCACTATACAGTCAAAGCATATAAGTACGTATAGTTAAAGATAGACTAATCCAGTGTACATTTTATAGTTTATTAAACAACAAATCAACACCCCAGCAAACAAAATAAAGTGCGAGTTCGCACATACAAAAACAAATCAAGTGAAAGACACAATATAAAAATGTCCACACTCTCTTTCACACCTGCACGAAAACCAACTAAGGATAAAGAAATATACTTGGTGGGGGTCGCTAAGTAAGAGCCACCACTCCTGACTAAACTATTGTTCCTAACTAACACACTGTCCCGCTGAAGATGTATAAACTAATGACTACACTGTCTCAAAGCGCTCTAGGCGGTCCTGCACAACTAACTAATACACCACCAGAAATGCTACGCTAATTGATTTTGCAGAGGCAGTCCTCTAAGTATTACTATCTGACCCTACTGTTCCTCCATAAACTCCTTTCTCTCTCCTCTGTCTCGGTTCAGTGCCTCTCTGACGCTACCGTCTTCGTCTGAGGCTCTTATGAGTTGCTTCTTCGTCACGCAAACCCTCTCGTTAGCATTTAGAAAGGTATGTTTTCTCTCTCTTCTTTCCTGAATACTGATGAAGGGGGCCTTGGTAGATAAAGCTATATGTTGTTGCATAAGGCTGTAGATTTTGTCACTGCTGATGACACTCTTCACACCGACTAGTTAACCCGCTTCGGGTTGAGGACTACTGCATTATTGTGGCAGTATGTAAACAACACCAGGCAACGTAGCCTGTTTTGGGTGTTGGCTTTTACGAGCTAAGAGCCCCTTATTTCCCTGAGGTATGTTTTCCCTCTGCAAGAGAACTTCACAGCTAAGAGCTCTTAGTTAGAGACCAGTTCCCGCTGAGGTATGTTTCCTCACTGAAAGAGAACTTCTCATTCCTTTCAGTGTTGCAGACATAATTGGGCGCCCGGTACAAGTGCATACCCAGTTTTCTTCAATTACGGCGATGTCTCGTGCCTCCTTCTCCTGAGAAAGTAAAGTCCGTGGTAGGCTTAGAGCTATCTACAACCTCCACGCCGTGAAATGATGTAAAATAAAAATAACAACATCTATACACCAATTCAAAATTACCTAATACATAACACATTAACACCCAAAATTCCTCTACACCCTAGTGTCCCCTAAATTCATAAATCTCCCCTATACACAAGCTACGCACAAGAATTAAAACATATATTTCTGCCCGAGGGTCAGGCTAAATTACAGCTCCCCTATCTTTCCCTCACAATTTTCTCGCTGTCTGTTACGCTAAACCCATCCGCATGCTGACCTGAATCTTTTGTGTGCGTGTCTCGCCGGTAGGCGTCACAACATTGCTTCATTGAAGCTAAAAATCCCCTGTACTGAATAATTTCCCAGCCCTCTTCTTCTTAAAGACTGTCCCGGGAAGGTTATCAATTTAACAAAATTATTTCACACATATTCATACACCATCAATGTTAATATTAAATCCCCGTCACCCCTTGTCTTCTGACTACAAGACCAAATAACACAACTAATTAATACACAAACCACACCCGTGTATATTCACTACAAATTATCATAATCAAATGCGGTTACACGGACCTCATTATTACATTACACAGAGCTCCCGTCTAACTTAGCATCTAACCTCATACAGTTAATTATCTCCAAAACCGCTCCACAAATCATAGATACTGCTAGCTTATACATAGTATATTTATAGACAAGCTTACACTACACTGGCTCTAGTTTTGTATAAGTCAGCAATTGATGGCACTCCTGACGATTAAAAATTAAATTTAATCCCAGAAGAAAGCTTACTCTAACGTGCTAAAATCGTATAGAAAAAAAACTTCCTACACAACTATTAAGTTATGAACATACCCAATTACCGAATTTCCCGGACCGAGCCGACGGCAATGGTGCTTATTCACAGCACAAAATTCTTGGACTAGTGGGCGATAAATACTTTCGACGCTCAGTATATATATTCTGAATAGGCTGATGCAATACAGACGTGGTGAGTCATCGCGTCTGGCATCATCTCAAGGAACCGCTTCTACACAACCTTTGACCTACTATCATACCTGCACATAAATTAAATCTAAACCCCACCAATCATATCATAAGCTAACCTCTGACTCAGTTTTGACCGAGCAAATCGCAACATTATTTCTGTGCGCTCGCCGAAATTACACGTAATATTATGTAACGCCTCTGACCTCCTATCTACCAGAATGACTCACTGATTCCGCGTTCAACCTGGTTCGTGCTTTCCTCCATCCCTACAAATAAAAGGGTTGGTGAAGGTTGACTGAGTAATCCTAACGTCCAAAAAAATAACCCAGAATTAATAAATACCGAACTCGAACGCCTAAGAATAATTAAAGAACAAAATTAAATAAATGGAACCAAAGAAATGGGGTGAGTTGAAAATAAAATTACAGTAACTCATCACACCTTGTGATCGAATATTTCCATGAATGTTTCAAGTTTTATCCCACCCTCTACTACTGGTCATCGTTCTCTCGCAATGCATTTTAAAATAACATTGTGAAACTCATATCTACCATTTAATGTCCTATAAAACTGAACTTATATTAACAAAGACATTATCATGACATTTAAGCAAATATGAAGAAGTAAACTTTATGAAAATATCTTGTAGTACACTCTTCTAAAGTGGACGAAAGTGTCCTGATCACATTAGAGGTTATTCCACGTGCAGTTTGATCGGGGTTTTAGGTACCAGAATAGCCGCATAGTCTTCTATATCCAGCACATCAGGAGTGGCGTCAACAAGTTTCACATTCCTCAAAATGTGAACCAGAGCAATTTTTAACTCCATGATGGCCAGTCTCATTCCAATACAAGTGCGAGGACCATAACCAAATGGCAGGAACGTGACTGGGTTTATTTCCTGTTTGCTTTCATTCAAAAATCGTTCAGGTCTGAAAGTATCTGGCTCCGGAAAAAACTCAGGATCACGACCAATGTTGCCTAGAGGGATCATAATTGCTGAGTCTGCTGGAATTTGAACACCCTTATAGTTGTAATTGCACGCTGTCAGCCTAAACAGAAGGTGAACTGGGGGATACATCCTCAGGGTCTCATTAATTGTTGCTTCCATGTATTTCAGATGTTGACATTTATCATAGTCCGCCTCTGCGCTTTCACCAAGAACTTCCAGAACCTCCTTTAGCATTTTAGTTTGAACTTCCTGGTTTTTGGCAAGTTCGTAGCTCAGGTACTGTAGAGTTGTGGACGTAGTCTCGTAACCAGCAATTATGAAGAGGATACCCTGCCCCGCTATTTCATCAGTAGTTAATTTATTTTCACCCACGAACTCATTAACGTCGGCCTCCGCATCCATAAGAAGTTGCAAGAAATCTATATTACTGTGTGCGTTTGGGCAAGTTTTCCTTTCCTGTATGAAGGCAGACAGGTTCTTTTCAAAGAACGTCACATCAGTGTTGTTGAAAATAGCAACTCCGAGCATTTTTAAGAGAGGACCAAGGAAAGGAAATACCCCTGCAGCGGCGAGTCTGAGCTGTAACGATTTGTCAAACGTCGTTAAACTTCGCGCGTGCTTAATGAACGGACCTTCAAAATTCTGCTGCGAGTTTGTATCGATTCCGAAAGTTGTTCCACAAATGACATCAAGTGCGAAGGCCCCAAACACTTTCTTAGCCTCAACCAATGCTCCACTTGCAGCGTACTGTTTGAAGTTTTTTCCTAGCCGCTGGGCCGTTAGGTTCATATGGTGGGTCAACAATTTCAGCTTTCCACTGCTAAAAGCTGGGGTCATGATACGGCGAATTCGTTTCCAGTCAGCACCATCCTCAAAGAATACTCCTTTGTTAATGATCTGCTGCTGCAAATTTCCCTCGCCTACAAAGAACCTGTCACTGAAATTGTTGAAATCCTTCACAAATACATGTTTCAGCAATTCTGGATCGGTGACCACCAAGGTGGGAGTGCGGAAAAAGTATATCCCGAAAATTCGTCCATACGACTTCTGCCACTGACTGATAGCAACCCGCGCCCCGACACGGTCATCGAACAATTCAGGTATGTTACCCACAAAAGGATACGGGGCAGGGCCAGTGACGCCGAGCTTCTTCCAGACGCGAAATGGCTGAGATCCATACCTGTTGAGAAAACGAAACTTGTACGTTAGAAAATCTAATAACAATAAAGATACAAAACAGACATATTAATAATAAGTACAGCAATCATTAAATCTTCTAATTGCCTTATTAGCAACGTTAGTACCATTTTTCCCACCGAAATTGAAATCTTGTTCATGGCGTTTTCCGGCGCGGAACTAAATTGCATGCATGTAAAAACAACGCGCATTTCTTCGCAATATACTTCAAGTGCTTATTTTCTTTTACGATCTTTATGAAGCATGGAGCCACCACTGAAGCTGCTCCACAGAAGGCCTGCACCAAGCAGTCCCATGCTCTAGCAGCGGAGGTTTGTGCAGCAATTTGTTTTACTTGAAGTTGCCAGTCTCTTTCACATACTTGAAGTTGCCAGTCTCTTGCACATACTTGAAGTTGCCAGTCTCTTGCACATACTTGAAGTTGCCAGTCTCTTGCACATACTTGATAAGCGTGGGATATTTTTTTTAAAATAAATATTCCTGCCTCCGTTGCTTTTCGTTGACAATATTTCTTGAATTTATATTAATCAGTTCTGGTAAGTATGAATAAGTGTCTCTGTCATATATTTATATATTTAGTCAGTGAAGTCACATTGCTCATAAAAAATGAAGCCTCTGGTACTTTCGTGCCACTGTTTCCGCTGTTTCCGAACTCCTCAGATAAAATTGAAACTATTGAAATGACCACAGGAATATTTAGTGCCGTCATCAGGGCATGCAGCAGAGAGAGAACAACATAATTAATTCTCTCCACGTTTTGGCGGGTGTCTTACTCGTACAGATATAATTTGTTTGTGTTCCTCTGTCCGCATGCTTTTTGAACTTGAGTAACTTAAAAACTAAATCGGAGAAAACTTCTGCAAGACCGTAGAACTCAACAAACTGTTGCAATAATTTGTGTACTTTATTTTTGCCTATGTGACAGTAAGGCCTACTACCCCAGCAATATCCGTGCCCAATGAAATAAGTTCATACATTTTAGCAGCACCAATCGAAACCATAGACGGTGGCAAGAACCCACAGCACCTTTGAGCTAACTAAAATTTAAAAATCATAAGGGGAGTTCCGGATAGAAGGCCTCGGTGAAGGTTGTGTCTGTACATGTGTGTTGAGAAGCCATGTTTGACCGGTCTCATCTATGCAGAACCAAGGCATTTCTAAGTTTTGATTCTTGAAAATCTTCAAAATGAAGTTAGGTTGTGATAAAGTGTAATGCTATCATTCACAGAACAGAATAACGGCAGTCGCTATATTCTGAACTAGGAGAAAAGACTGAGTAAAACCGTAACTGAAGTAAGTACATCTTGATTTTTAGTCCCCAGCTAGAATTTATTTTGTTAGGGGAAGAAACTGTAGTGGATTTTGATGGTATTGTATGGTTGATGTTACCTAGTGTGATGTATGAGGTCAGCTGTGAAGGCTCCTGAGATAAATGTAGATGTGAATTACAGAAGGCCCTTCTTACTACCACTTACGACCTCACACATATCTTTTTTTACTAATGAATGTGGCTACGTTAAAAGTCTAGGGTACTGATATGTAATGTGTTGTGGTAGATTACACACACACACACACACAGGTATTTAATAAGTCTAGTAATATTAATAAACTTTATAACACACTGAACTAACTCAGGCTGTTTTAGTTTTAAAATTTAAATCTTTTGATAAATTTATTTGTTCTGAACCAAATGTTTAGTTGGTCAGAACATAAGAAATATTATGGAGTTATAAATGGAATGCATAATTGTATGACATAATAAAATGGAAAATGTGTACCTAATTAATTCAATTGACTGGTTAATATTAATTATAATAAGATAGTCCCAGGAGAACTTATTACTAGATATGCTGTTGGGGTGGTGTCATCACTCCCACTCTGTGACTACCAAAACATTGTCCATTTACTGATGGGAGGAATACAAGTTTTATTTCCCAAAAATGGTATGTTCTAGTTGATGGTAATATAGTTGGTGAGTTAGTTAGTAATTTAGTTGGTGAATGTCCAGCAGGCCAGACGCTCACGTATCTTGACTGAGTAGTTCTGGTGCTGGAATCTGGTGGCCCACTCCTCTCCGAATCTGGAGTACAACGTTAGACTTCACTGACACCAATCGTAGTCTGCACAGGCACACTCTTGTGTAGTCTTATAACAGCATTTGACACCACTTCGGTGCCAAATAGAAACTCACAATTCTGAAACAAAGGTATTGGGTCATGTGTCAGAACTCTACCTCCTGAGCCACTTCTGCACACAACACGACACCACAACACCACACAGAATGGGTCAGATCTCTCTGACCACACAGCATATCTTACCCAGTTGGTTTCACATAGTACTAGTTCCCCAAGACTACATTGCATCTGAGATATGTTCAATAGCTTCCTGCTATTGAATAAGATAGGTGATATGTTCCACTGATCTCAACACTAGATCCTTTTCCATAGTTTTATTTAGGCTTTCCTATATATTTTCTTTGTATGTATGTCTCTAGACCCTGAACTGGGGCTGGGGACCTAGAGCGAACACTTACTTGTCGTAATCATTTTTATGATATGGCAGTATCAATCACTCGAATTATTAAAATATACAGAATAAATACTGTTCATTCTTACCAGAATTCAGAATTGAGAACACAGTTAAATTTGCTAGCAAAACTCAGCTGAGCTGCTGGCTGTATGATGGCGTCCCACTATATATTTGTATTCTTCTGGAATCAACACCACTATTAATTTAAACTGCGTCTCTGAACAGACTTATGTCAAATGGCAAAATGTCACCTCTCTGTCCCGCTACTATAAAATACGTTGACCAATCGCCGACTTCCCCCCTAACTTTCAAATCGACAACCAAAAGTCACTTCAGTCAGATCTCAGTCAAGTATGTATTACGGTCTGTTAGTCCGTCTGTCTCTACTTGATTTTTCATAAAAAACACTCTTGGTTCTACAGGCATTTCCTACACGAATCTGCCTCCTAAGTTATTTTTAGCTACAATTCTCCACCATTTCCCCTCTCTTTAATTACAGCTCGATTTTTACGTTTGCATGCTCAAGGCCAAAATTTTTGAAACTTTAGTGACATTGTTTAACAGTGCAGTCGCTCGTCTGATATGAACAATACAGTCTTTTGTCAATATCTTCCTTATTATCTATCCGTCTGTATAATTGAAAGCATATTATTTCTCTGCTCAAGATGGGCTATCAAACTAGCTAGGTTTTATTTTCATAACTCTATTATTAAGAAAAAACATATTTTTTTCTCAAGTTTAGTTTTTGAAATTTGTTCGAGAACCTTCTCTCATGTGTTTTGCCGCGGCATTCAAATAAAGACCAAGTATCGAAAAACGTCCAAGAAATGACTGTCTCGAATAAGAGCTAAGGTCCTTTTCTTGTCCATTTCCTTACTTTGTGTCAACTAGGGACGAGAATTTTTTTCCTTTCACCCCCAATTGCGTCCTTTTTGCCGTTCGAACTTCAAACACGTGTTCAGTCATATCGTTCCTTTTTTTATCTCCGTTTCGTCCCCCCCCCCCCGTCTACAAAGGGTAAACGTTCCGTCTGCACGTCTAACTAGATAATTTGAATGGTGGCAGGAAAGGCGGGCAGGGGCGAGCATGTCTCCTAGTATCTTACGCATTTTTTTAACCCTACATTTTATCGTTAAATTTGGAGATATTTTAACGTTGTATCATGGTAAAATTATCACACATCTCCCCACCTGAGAACATGCACTACGGCAAGTTCCAAAACCAGTGATACACATAGATAAAATCTCTCCTCACGCCTACCACTACTCTAATTTTGATCACAGGGGTGCCGACTGAGGAAATCTGCACCGACATTCAATGACCCTGGGATGTATTCGATAATAAACTGATAAGGTTGCAATAACAAAGACCACCTCAACAATCTTGCGTTTTCATGCTTAGCCTGAGATAAGAATACCAGGGGCTGATGATCCGTCTGGACCACAAAAGTCCTACCATACAGATAGATTTGAAACTTTTTTATCGCCCAGATTAACGCTAAACATTCCTTTTCGCTTGTAGAATATCCTTGTTCCGCTTTATTCAATTTGCGGCTTGCATAAGCGACTGGGTTCAGTTCCCCATCGGAAGAAGATGACCTCTGCAACAAAGCTGCCCCGAGGCCTACATTACTTGCATCTGTTCTCACCACAAAGTCCTGTGTCAGATCAGGTAATTTGAGAATAGGCTGGCTAGTGAGTTTTTCCTTTAATTCTTGGAAAGCTAATTCACATTGCGCAGTCCAAATAATTTTATCTGGATGTCCCTTGCGAGTCAGATCAGTCAGAGGAGCACAAATAGAGTTAAAATTTTTGATATATTTTTGATAAAATCCGCATAACGACACGAATGATCGCACGTCCTTTTTTGTTTGTGGTCTAGGTGCTCTCTGCAGTTTTTCCAAGTTCTTGGGATCAGGGGTCATGTTACCCTGATATACAGTGTGTCCCAAGAATTCCAACTCCTTGCATCCAATACAACATTTTGTTGGCCTAGCAGTTAAGTTCGCCTCCCTAAGCCTATCAAATAACATTTTTAGAGCGTCAATGTGTTCTTCAAATGTCTCTGTGGCGACGAGAATATCATCCATGAAATTCGTGATACATGGGATATTCAAGGGATCCAACAATTTGCGCATCATCCTTGAAAATACACTCGGATCATTTTTCAATCCGAATGGTAGCATGTTGAATTCATAATGTCCTTCCGATGTGCTAAACGCTAAATAAGGTCTCACTTCAGGCTTCACTGGAATCTGGTAATAGCCTTTACTAAGATCCACCTTTGAAAAGTATTTTGCCTTGTTTAATCTGGCAAATAACTGTTTTGTGTCTGGTAATGGATCCACTTGTCCTTCTGTGACAGCATTCAGTTTCCTGTAATCTATGCACAGTCTGTGTTCCCCAGACGGTTTCCTCAACAAAACTACACTGGAGCTAAAAGATGATTCACTGTGTGAAATAATCCCCTCCTTCAACAAATAATCTATTTCTTCCTTCAATGCCTTCTCCTTCGCGAACGAATAGAATAGGCTCTCATACAGATTGGGTTTGAGTCTACCAGTTTCATGTCATACTGTAGCAAATTTGTATGTCCTGGTTTATCTGTTAATACATCTGTATGTTCCTCCAGAACCTGTTGAACTCTCTCCCTCTGATTTTTAGTCAGGTGCTTACTGACTTTTACCTGTGCGGCTGTTTCACAAGGATGTAATGGGTATTCATGCAAGGTGAGTGGTTCCTTTTGCATTTGAGTTACGATAGCCAAGGTCAGTAAGGGGGTGCTTTCCTGGAGTGGTCTGTCCAGATACTTCTTTAAAAGGTTTACATGATAAACTTTCTCCTTCCCCTTTTTGTCAATTTTATAGTTTGTTCTAGACACCTTCTCTAGAACCGTATATGGACCTTGCCATCCAATTTGTAATTTATTCTGGCTGCCGGGTAGTAGACGAAGCACCTTCTCTCCCACAGCTAATTCTCGGTCCTTTGCCTTCCTATTAAAATATGCTGCATGTTTCTTCCTGGCTTGCCTCAAATTATCATTTGCCAGTTTCCATCCAGCTTTCAGACGAGTGGTCAGTTCGTTCACGTATTGATAAGATGAGGTAACAGTCTCTTCTGCCTTCTCATCTGTCCAGGTCCTTAATAAAGCTTCTAATGGACCTTTTATTGGCCTCCCAAATAGCAGAGTTGCGGGAGCCATCCCGGTTGAACTATGTGGTACCTCCCGATACGCAAACAACGCGGCGGGCAGGAATTGATCCCACAGATCCGGTTTTTTGTGTGCCAGCTTCCTCAGGATAGAAATGAGTGTCCCATTAAACCTCTCTACCTGGCCGTTCCCTTGCGGATGGTACGGACTACAATGAAAGTGTCTGGCTTGAAATAGCTTAAAAACTTCTTCCGTTAGTTTCCCCTTGAACTGAGAGCCATTATCAGTCAAGATTTGATGCGGGAATCCTAATCTTGTGAATATTGTAAGTAGTGCCTCTGCTACATGTTTTGAATCAATTGATGGCAGGGCTACCGCCTCTCCCCACATAGAACAAGTGTCCACCAGAGTAAGGATGTAACTGTTCCTCCTCTTGGTCCGAGTGAGAGGTCCCACAATATCCACTGCAAACCTCTCAAAAGGTGTTCCCACTATGGGCATTTCCCCTAGAGTTGCAGGAGCAGTCCAATGCTTTGGAGCTACCCTTTGACATTCTGGACAGGATTTGACATATCTTTTTATATCCTCCGTTATCCCTGGCCAGAAGTAATGACAAGCTATACGCTGTCCTGTGGCGCTGATCCCCATGTGACCACTGAAGGGAATCGCATGCCCGAGTTCCATCACTTTATCCCTATATGAAGTGGGAAGAACCAGCTGGTTGTGACCATTTGTTCCAGTTCCGGCCTTCCTGTATAATAGTTTGTTCTTCATAAAGTATTCTCCCTTGCTTGGAGGTGTGTGGCATTTGGGCAATTTTTTAAAACATGGCTTGAGTGTCCTATCCTCAGCCTGCGCCTTCCTCATCTTCTCTGGATGAGCATTTATAGGTTCACCTTCTTCCTCCTTCTGTGACCTGGTCTGCACTGTCGCCATGATCACAGGTCTCTCGGGATTCCCAAAGAAGACATATCTACACCCCAATATCAGAGGGTAGATTGGTTCATCTATCACTGCTGCTCTGATCTCTCCTTCCACATAGCGAGTTTTCACCGTTATCCTTGCGATGGGAAGTGTCATGAGTGGTATGTCCTTAGTCGCCCCTTGTATTTCCACTGTTTCTGTGGTATACTGACTTGGGTCCACTAGGCTAGACTTCACAACTGAATCATAATCCAAACCTGTATCATAAAGGCACCTTATGGTGACCCCATTACAAATAACATCCTCACAAACTGGGGGGTGATAAGGTTCCTGCTGTCCATTAGGATTAACCTTTAATCTTTGAGTCCCCGACTTCATTGCAGCAATGTTTGAAGGTTTCCTTCTACAAAATTCGGTGTTATGGTTGTCTTTCTTGCACCATTTGCACCATCTTTTTCCTTGGTTAAACGGTTTTCTTTCATTGTATTTTTGGTCATTGAACTGTGAGTTTCTGTCTCGATAGTCATTTCTTGGCCGTTCAAAGTTTGGCCTGCCTTTATTACCCTGTTCTCTATTTTCAAATTTATTAAATGGCTGTGGAGCTTTAAAAGTTTCTATGTGCTTCTTTTTAGAGCCACTTACCTCTGCCTGGGCTGCCTGATACCTCTCAGCGACATTTAAAACCTCCCCCAACTTCTCTGCACCTTGTTCCATGAGAAATTTTCTCAAGTCTGGAGCCATGGACTCTCTCAATTGCTCTATCATGATCATCTCTTTAAGATCTTGGGTCTTCCCCAGAGCAGTCCATTTCTCCAAATAGGTTTCCAGTCTGGCAGAGAATTGGTGGTATGTCTCCCCAGACAACAGTTTGGCATTTCTAAATTTCTTACGATAAAATTCACCATTTTTTTCGTACCTCAATAACAAAGCCTGCTTTAGCATGTCATAATTGTCTTGGTCTTCTCTGTTCATTTTTGCGAAAACTTCATAAGAAGTACCTCTCTGTCCCTGTGATAACTTTAAACTCCACCTCTCTCTCTCTCTCTAACCCATATGTAGTAGCTAATAATTCAAAACGACTGAGGTACCCCTCGATGTCATCGTCTTTTTCAACAAAATGGTCTAAATGAAACCCCATAGCTGATGTTGAGGCTCCCTGACTAGGCGTAGCATCTGAGGCAAAAGGGCTGGCACCATTTTCAGGAGCATGGCCTTGTAACTCCAGCTCCCTTAGTCGTAATTCGTGCTCCCTTTGCAACCTTCTATCTTCTGCCTCCCTTTGCAACCTTCTATCTTCTGCCTCCCTTTCGGCAGTCAACCTTTTTTCTTCTGCTTCCCTTTGCTGTCGTTTTTCTTCTGCCTCAATCTGCAGCCTCTTAAGTTCTCTATCAGCCTCAATTTGTAACCTCTTCTCTTCAGCTAACCTCCTATCTTCCCTTTCAATATACTTGTCACATTCAGCAGTTACATACTGAATTAAAACCTGACCATCCATTCCCATTTCCTTCGCCGTTAGCACAGCAGCTGATCTGAACTTTGCCAGCTCAGCCATCACACAAAATAACAATGATCAAGGTAAAAATCTAACTAATCAATAACCAAAGTAATTCTAATTAACTATTGACTAAGGTAATTCTAATTAACCAATTAATTAATTAATTACCACTGGCTGTGAAGATTAACCAACTTTTATTTTCACTTTCAATTTTAAGGGACACTTTTAATTTTTACAATTTGTCCCCCTGATTTTATTCTCCCACCAGGAGATCCTAATATTTATGATAAGCTAATTATCCCGGACGAGCCCCCAATATATGTAGTGGATTTTGATGGTATTGTATGGTTGATGTTACCTAGTGTGATGTATGAGGTCAGCTGTGAAGGCTCCTGAGATAAATGTAGATGTGAATTACAGAAGGCCCTTCTTACTACCACTTACGACCTCACACATATCTTTTTTTTACTAATGAATGTGGCTACGTTAAAAGTCTAGGGTACTGATATGTAATGTGTTGTGGTAGATTACACACACACACACACACACACACACAGGTATTTAATAAGTCTAGTAATATTAATAAACTTTATAACACACTGAACTAACTCAGGCTGTTTTAGTTTTAAAATTTAAATCTTTTGATAAATTTATTTGTTCTGAACCAAATGTTTAGTTGGTCAGAACATAAGAAATATTATGGAGTTATAAATGGAATGCATAATTGTATGACATAATAAAATGGAAAATGTGTACCTAATTAATTCAATTGAATGGTTAATATTAATTATAATAAGATATTCCCAGGAGAACTTATTACTAGATATGCTGTTGGGGTGGTGTCATCACTCCCACTCTGTGACTACCAAAACATTGTCCATTTACTGATGGGAGGAATACAAGTTTTATTTCCCAAAAATGGTATGTTCTAGTTGATGGTAATATAGTTGGTGAGTTAGTTAGTAATTTAGTTGGTGAATGTCCAGCAGGCCAGACGCTCACGTATCTTGACTGAGTAGTTCTGGTGCTGGAATCTGGTGGCCCACTCCTCTCCGAATCTGGAGTACAACGTTAGACTTCACTGACACCAATCGTAGTCTGCACAGGCACACTCTTGTGTAGTCTTATAACAGCATTTGACACCACTTCGGTGCCAAATAGAAACTCACAATTCTGAAACAAAAGTATTGGGTCATGTGTCAGAACTCTACCTCCTGAGCCACTTCTGCACACAACACGACACCACAACACCACACAGAATGGGTCAGATCTCTCTGACCACACAGCATATCTTACCCAGTTGGTTTCACATAGTACTAGTTCCCCAAGACTACATTGCATCTGAGATATGTTCAATAGCTTCCTGCTATTGAATAAGATAGGTGATATGTTCCACTGATCTCAACACTAGATCCTTTTCCATAGTTTTATTTAGGCGTTCCTATATATTTTCTTTGTATGTATGTCTCTAGACCCTGAACTGGGGCTGGGGACCTAGAGCGAACACTTACTTGTCGTAATCATTTTTATGATATGGCAGTATCAATCACTCGAATTATTAAAATATACAGAATAAATACTGTTCATTCTTACCAGAATTCAGAATTGAGAACACAGTTAAATTTGCTAGCAAAACTCAGCTGAGCTGCTGGCTGTATGATGGTGTCCCACTATATATTTGTATTCTTCTGGAATCAACTTACTTACTTACTTACTTAGTCGTTCCTCTTCTACCGTGAGGTGTAGAGGTTTGGAAGAGAGAGCGCCAGACTATCCTATCGGCTGTCTTTTTCCTGGCCTGGTTCCATTCTAGTCCTCGGTCCTTCAAAGATTGTCTAATATTGTCCTCCCAGCGGACTCTGGGTCGTCCTGGAGGTCTGGATCCCTGGCTCTTTGTTTCCCATGCTTGTCGTGGTAGCCGATCTTCCCCATTCTGCAGACATGGCCAAACCATCTTAGTTGGGACTGTTCTATTTGGGTCTGCAGCGGGTGGGATTTTAGGCCTTGACGTATCGTCTGGTTGCGGACCATGTCTCTTCTTGTTACTTCAACCACCTTCCTCAGATACCTCATTTCTGAGGTTTGAATCTGGCTTTTGTGGGTTGTAGTCATTGCCCATGACTCGCATCCATATGTCAAGACTGGGACATAGGTGGAGCGGTATACAGCCATCTTCGTTTTCTTACCAACCTCTTTCTTGCTGAGGAATCCTCGATTTATGGCCTGATAAAGTCTCCCAGCCGCTGCTTTTCGAGTGGCCAACTCTTCTTTGATGCCCCCCTTTCGGTCTATAATAGCTCCGAGATATTTAAAGTGTCGACCTGCTCCAGGACCTGTTCTCCCAACTTAATCTGATGTTTTCTTTCTTCTCGTGATATCACCATGGATTTTGTTTTAGAGCTGCTTATGACCATCCCTCTCTTCTCCAGCTCTTCTTTCCAGACTTGCAGGTTGGATTGGAGATGTGTCTCTGATTTAGCAATCAGGACAACATCATCAGCAAATGCTAGCTCTGAAATACAGACCTGTCTCATCTTCCAGTACCCCACTGAATACTTTCTTGTTCTCTCCTTACATGCCTTGATGACATCGTCCATGAGGAGTATGAAAAGATAAGGTGACAGGATATCGCCTTTCTTACACAGTGGTGGTCAGAACTCTTCTGACTTATAGTTTGCTGTCCTCACATAATTTCTGCAAGACTTGTAGAAGCTCTGTATAGCATGAATCAGAGGTGCTGGAATGTTCTGGAATCAACACCACTATTAATTTAAACTGCGTCTCTGAACAGACTTATGTCAAATGGCAAAATTTCACCTCTCTGTCCCGCTACTATAAAATACGTTGACCAATCGCCGACTTCCCCCCTAACTTTCAAATCGACAACCAAAAGTCACTTCAGTCAGATTTCAGTCAATTATGTTTTACGGTCTGTTAGTCCGTCTGTCTCTACTTGATTTTTCATAAAAAAAACACTCTTGGTTCTACAGGCATTTCCTACACGAATCTGCCTCCTAAGTTATTTTTAGCTACAATTCTCCACCATTTCCCCTCTCTTTAATTACAGCTCGATTTTTACGTTTGCATGCTCAAGGCCAAAATTTTTGAAACTTTAGTGACATTGTTTAACAGTGCAGTCGCTCGTCTGATATGAACAATACAGTCTTTTGTCAATATCTTCCTTATTATCTATCCGTCTGTATAATTGAAAGCATATTATTTCTCTGCTCAAGATGGGCTATCAAACTAGCTAGGTTTTATTTTCATAACTCTATTATTAAGAAAAAACATATTTTTTCTCAAGTTTAGTTTTTGAAATTTGTTCGAGAACCTTCTCTCATGTGTTTTGCCGCGGCATTCAAATAAAGACCAAGTATCGAAAAACGTCCAAGAAATGACTGTCTCGAATAAGAGCTAAGGTCCTTTTCTTGTCCATTTCCTTACTTTGTGTCAACTAGGGACGAGAATTTTTTTCCTTTCACCCCCAATTGCGTCCTTTTTGCCGTTCGAACTTCAAACACGTGTTCAGTCATATCGTTCCTTTTTTGATCTCCGTTTCGTTCTCTCTCCCCCCCCCCCCCCTCCCCCCCGTCTACAAAGGGTAAACGTTCCGTCTGCACGTCTAACTAGATAATTTGAATGGTGGCAGGAAAGGCGGGCAGGGCGAGCATGTCTCCTAGTATCTTACGCATTATTTTTAACCCTACATTTTATCGTTAAATTTGGAGATATTTTAACGTTGTATCATGGTAAAATTATCACAGAAACCGAAGAACTGCTATAAAACAGTTGAATGGTTAGAAGCTCGAGAAATATTAAATTCAGTTAAGAAAACAGAGGATCAACTACTTTACTGAACGTTATGGAAAAGAAGGTCAAGGTAACCTAGGTCATGAAGACACACGGGATTTTTTTTTATCTCTCACGCTTATAGAGAGAGACGGAAAAAATAATGGTACATATAAAAACCACCTTCAAATGAAAGAAATTGATATGGTACCAGGTTCTTTTGCTCATTATGTTTCATGTAAATATACTATTTTATTTGACTCGGCTGAATTATGAAGATTTTGCCAAGTTGAGTTCAAAGTTACAGTTCTATTAATTAGTATACCACTATAGCACACAATAACAACTATCGAGAGACGAACGAACCTGTTATTCATCTACAAGAATAAACATCTCTAGCGGACGGCTAGTAAACTAACTTGTCAGATAGCTGTAGCAAAATATGCGAGAATAAACGCTCAATTCAGTACGATTTAGGTATAAAACGATAATAAATACATTAGCCCGCATGTGTCTGACGGTTGTCATCTTCGAAGCCAGCACCGCTGCCTTTTGCACAGTGCTAAGCCTAGAGAACGATTTCACGGAAAAAGTCTGACACGCTTTAGTTTCGTTTTCGAGAAACACTAATAATAGTTAATTTTTGCCCAATCTGCTGTATACACTTTGTAGTCTAGCCTTACAATTAACTATTGGCGGAAGTACACCGCAATATAGCTATCTGAAGTAACACTTTCTGTCAACTTTGTAGCAAAACCAGTAGTAATCCTTACATTTTTTTGGTAATATTACACGATACAATGCTAAATAGTAACGCAAATCTTAAACCCGCCCCGTCTAACCCCCGCTTCGCACACAGTCTGCAACGCATATATTCACACTGCGGAAAAGCCAGCCAATGCCTAACCACGCAGACAGTTTTGTTTCCTCCTAATGGAAGCAATTCTGATGTAACTAAAACTGTAGTTATTTGAAAAATACATGCTCGCAAGACGGAGAGAGGAAGATGGCGGACTTGTGTAAAATTTTATTTGACGATGGACGATGAAATAAATTGGAAATTTTAAACCATTATGAAGTTCCCCATAAGAATTATATGGTAGTATGACGTGGAGTTGGCTGAGTAAGAATGTACTTTAAAATATATGATATTCCCAGTATTAGAGAAGTTATTGAAGAAATACTAATATCTAGGAACAAACAACCAGACACACTGGCGTTCCTGCTCATGTTTTTTGGTAACGTTAGGGGGACGCGAGCTGGAAAAAGAGGCAGCGGGGTACATTCAAATTAGCTTGAGGTTAACAGAGTATGAATGGGAAAGGGGAACGGCAGGAGAAATGTAATCCTAACGTGATATCTTTTGTATTGGGCATGACTAAAGCAGACTGGCCAATCCACCACCAGTTATTCAAAATTATTTTGGGTTTTTCATTCAAACTGCATTTGAATTCAAGTAGTAGAACGTTACGATTGGCTAGGGCTGGTAGATATTAGCAAAAGGCTTTGATTATTCATTGCCAGTTGAACTAATATTTTTATACAGATACGCTGAAAAAACAGCTGTGTTAATTATAAACTTAAATAAAGAATCAAGTCACAGTCTGTACGATTCGGAGGAAGCTGAGGCCATTTCTTCACTAAATCAGCGTCATTTGTTTATATATTTCTTGATTGTGGTAAGGATATTTTATGAAATTTACTATGTTTGGTCCAAATACAAAAGTTAGATACTGCTATTGGGGGAAAAGTGAAGGACATGTCGGAAGCAGACATTGTTGAGTCCTCACAGTAAACGGTATCTGACTGATGTATGTTGTTATAATTATGTTGACATATTATTGTATTAAAATAGTTTAGCAAGCCTCTGTGTTCAATGAACACTGTTTAACATGCCTGAAGCAAATATAAGTGTAAAGAAAAGAAGAGAAGATCATATCACAGGAAATGTGGTTACTCCACATTATTGTATGGAGGAAAAATATGTGAACGTACAGTGGCGTATCTACTATAAGGACTTGAGGTGTGGTCACAACCAGGTGGGAGTCCTGTACAATTCGGGGCGAGTGCATTTGTAAGGCACGCGAGGCTGACCCCATACCCACGTAGGAAATTAAGTGTTAGAATAAATGATCAGAGATAAAAGGCCAGGGTGTCCTTTTGTTGCAGAGGGTCTATGTTCCTATTGCCGGCTGGTGACAGGAAACCTGCTGAGTGCTTATAAACGCCAACCAGTCTCCAATCAGACTTATATGCTGTTGAATATCCAGTAGGAGCTTTGGCGAATGTTGACGTGAAATTTCTGCATCTACCCATCGTATTATCTTACAACAAGGACTCTCAGGTGAAGAGTAAAACCTCTGGGGCATCTCTGACATTTTCTTGTGTTTCAAAATATTACACAGGAATTTTATGGGGGTATGAGGAACTACAGCCCTCATATACAGTGACTCTCCCGGTAGATAACTAAAGTGAACTAATTTAATATTCCATACAGGAAGAACAGTTATAATACATAATAACTTTTAGTTATTGGGCAGATTGTCCCAACAGTTTTTAATTGTTCTTTTTCTGTAAACTATCTTGTCTTTGTTTTCAAAGACCTGTCCACAAACTATGAATGGACAGGCAAAATAAATTGTAAATACTTTTTTTAAAGAAAAACTTAACTGCTAGTTATTAACTTTTTTTATAGAAACTTAAAGTGTTTGATTGTTGTGTACCATCATTCATTTCTCCCCTAGACACTAGGTACACCATACACCATACACTAGAGCCAGAAGATTGACCATGTGAGACCTAGGGAGGTAGCGTTAGGTTCTCTGTACATAATTCATCATCATCATCTATAGAGTCAGAGACCTACATGTGCTTGACCTCACACGGTTATAGCAGACACATTTTCATTCTTTTTAGGACACCATCATAACCTCCCCAGCAAAATCAACTTTGCTACAATAGCAAGAAGCAATACTGTACCTGCAAAATGTCCCATATTGTTTACACAGAAGTGGCCCGATCATTAACGACTTAACCTTACTTACTTAGTCGTTCCCCTTCTACCGTGAGGTGTAGAGTGTAACGACTTAACCACGGACACAAAATCAGTAAATAGCGCGGTCGCACTTAATAATTGTACTTTCTAATTTACCCAAGTCCATTTCGCTTACACCTTTGACGGCGCCAAAGCTATATTGCACACCCATTTAATGAATACGCATGCATTTCATTCTTTTTGGTCGGTGTGTCACAAACCAACTTTTCGGGAAAAAGAGGACACATGGCGCATTACACTCTCATTAAAATTATCCCACATATAGGTAAATAATCTATTTTGTTCATATTTCACAGATCTCTTCGCAAGCAACCCTTCAAAAATTGGCAGAGAAGTTTGATAATTTAGTTTTATTTAAAAAGAGCCACCGAGACATTTCATATTTTTTGTTTAACATTTTTTAATACTAAAGACAGAGGACTTAATTTTTTTTTTTTTAATACACAAAAAAATCTTCACAGGCAGTAATACAGGTGAATAAGTTTTCATTCCACGCATCAGTATAGATCCAAGCGGTACCATCTTTCCTGTCATCATGCCACTTTCCCAACAGGTTTTTAATCAAGCAGTAAAAATATATATTTATAATACAATATAAAACATCCCTGTAATCGTTGTATATTGGCTAAATAATTCTTAAAAGTTCTTTAAAGTCGTGTATGCAAAAGTAATTCTTATAAAGTTATATTCATGAGAAAAATCCCATAAACTTCAGCACCAGTATGACGTACGCCGTACTTGGCAAAATAATGTTGCAATATTTGGCGCTACTGCCGTACAGCCGTAAAAACGGAAATTAAGCGCGCCTCGTTCCAATTCAACTTAGTCATGACGTAACAGCAAAGGGCAATCATTTTTTAAAACCATCAGAACTCTTCTGTTTCATGGTCAACCGTTATCGCAATTGCTGGGCATAATCGATTCAGCATTGAAAATATCTGGCCTGGAAACAGGCTAATGGCAAAAATTTTACTGCTAGCGTAATTTACGGTAGAACTGATAATAGTGTTGTACTTAAAGTTGCCCAATATAACAGAGAAAATCTTTGAAAGATCGAGGACACGAATGGAACCATTTGGAGGAAGACAGCCGATAGGATATCTGGGCGCTCTCCTCAAACCTGACTACTGCTTTCACGGTTTGAAAACATTCAAAGTCTGAAGTGTAAGAAGAAGAAGACAAGCAGAAGTGATTTTACAAAAGAGAAGGAGCTACAAACATGGACACTCGCACTTAAACTATTCACACTTCGCAGCCTTCTAAATGTGCTGCAGATGCTCAAAATTTTGAGATTTTGAGGTTTTATAATTCTTTATTCAACTTGAATTATTTTGACAACTGCTTTATACTGAATTATATATATCTACATACGATGGAGCCATAATAACGCCCCAAAATATTTGTGTTTTTCGCTTCTTCAAGAGCACCTATCGCCATGTCTGAGTTACTTTCGTGACAAAACCGCTACGCCGTGCGTGATTTGGTCATGCCGCCTTTTTATAAAGAGAGCGGCGAACCAGCGAAGGATTTCTATTCGCAAGAGCAGCCCAGATAGAACAAGCGAAACGATACCCCAGGGTGAATAGAAGAGTGAACAAAGACATGGGAGCACGTTAGCAATTGAGCACTGGCTGGGTGTTTGTTTGATGTTTGTTTATTTGTTTAGTGTTTGCTCGTTAGTTTGCTTTGTGGGTGTGGGTCACTGAACGGGTTGTATGAATAAATACAGCCCCTGCCTTAGAATCAAGAGTTTTTTTGTTGTACGGGTCTGGTGCGAGTGTGCAAGAAAGTGATCACATATCACAACATCCATCATTCCTCGCCCATCCTATCCCACACACACACACACATACATATATGTATATATAAAGCTTGATCTAGTTTAAGTGAAGCCTCTAACACTTCACTCCGCTACGGCAGTATGCTTAAGACTTACTTGACCGTATAACAGAAGCATGAGACAAACTGCAATCTTTACGAGAAATAGATGTGGTTATATGAGAGCGACCCCCGTGTAGTTCCCGGGGGTCTCTGATGAGAAATAGAAAGAATAGGGGAATTGGTATGAGGTGACTAATATGAGGTTATGTACGGCGCTGCTAACCTCATTATGTCAATGAAAGTGCTATAGTCATCACCATAGCAACAGTATTTGAATGCTTGGTGCAGGATTCCTGCTAGGGGACCATCTAGATTGGTGGCCCCAAGCTCTGTGATAGTCGTAATGGTAATGAAAATATGTTGATTAAATGGTGAATGATATGCGTGAACAGAGAAAACGCATATGGCTGACACTAGTACCATGATGGTAATGAAAAGCTCTTAGATGATGATGAGCGAATATAATGATGATGATGATGCTTACTTTGAAAACAAACATTCTGAAGTGTATGAAAAATTAAATAGAGCAAGCAAAGAAGAAGAAGACGAAGGCTAGCGAAAGCTAGTCAAATTTTTACTCACAATCTATAAAAGAGATTCACCAAAATCGCAGAGCCTTCCAAACGTGCTGCATATTTAAAGTGAAGATGTTGGTTATACATTCTTTTTTTGCTATTTTTTGACGAAGGTATACCTTTGATACATATATTATCAACTTATATATATTATCCAGTAGCATAATAATTATACTTATTAAAAATAATATTATGTATGAAGACGACCACGGCATACTAATGACACCCAAAAATTAACGGAATCATTTGTTGACAAGAGCACCGATCGCCATGTCTGAGTTTTTCTTGACAAAACGCGCTGGCTTTGGTTCATTTGCATGGCACTTTTCATAAAGATTGTGTAGTGTTAACAGGAATTGAATGTGCACATATCACGTGACGCATAGCGATAAAACTGTCTGATCTGTACGTTCGTCCGAGTTAAAAATAGTAACAGTCCCGGCTTGTAGTTTGGCCTTGGCAGTTCTGTTATTTTCAAAATTATCTTTGTAGGCCGTCGCCTTGAGTGGAATACTTTATAGCTTATGTAAGTGTGATTTATTCAGCGGAAGTGTACATCAATAAAAGTAATCCGGATACCAGTGAAGATTTATGCCGTACGGCGTACGTCATACTGGTGCTGAAAGGGTTAAAGAACTTTTAAGAATTATTTAGCCAATATACAACGATTACAGGGATGTTTTATATTGTATTATAAATATATATTTTTACTGCTTGATTAAAAACCTGTTGGGAAAGTGGCATGATGACAGGAAAGATGGTACCGCTTGGATCTATACTGATGCGTGGAATGAAAACTTATTCACCTGTATTACTGCCTGTGAAGATTTTTTTGTGTATTAAAAAAAAAAAAAATTAAGTCCTCTGTCTTTAGTATTAAAAAATGTTAAACAAAAAATATGAAATGTCTCGGTGGCTCTTTTTAAATAAAACTAAATTATCAAACTTCTCTGTCAATTTTTGAAGGGTTGCTTGCGAAGAGATCTGTGAAATATGAACAAAATAGGGGATTATTTACCTATATGTGGGATAATTTTAATGAGAGTGTATGCGCCATGTGTCCTCTTTTTCCCGAAAAGTTGGTTTGTGACACACCGACCAAAAAGAATGAAATGGTGCATGCGTATTCATTAAATGGGTGTGCATATAGCTTTGGCGCCGTCAAAGGTCTGTGATAAGCGAAATGGTAATGGGTAAATTAGAAAGATGACAATTATTAAGTGCGACCGCGCTATTTACTGATTTTGTGTCCGTGGTTAAGTCGTTACACTCTAACCTCACGGTAGAAGGGGAAATGGTAAGTAAGTAAGGTTACAGTTCGTTAATGAAACATTTAACTTCTGTGTAAACAAAATGGGACAATTTTGCAGGTACAGTATTGTTCTTGCTATTGTAGCAAAGTTGATTTTGATGGGGAGGTTATGATGGTGTCCTAAACGAATCAACAGGTGTCCGCTATAACCGTGTAAGCTCACGCACATGTAGGTCTCTGCCTATAGAGATGCTGATGATGAACAATGTGCAGAGAACCTCCCTAGGTCTCACACGGTCAATCTTCTGGCTCTAGTGTATGGTGTATGGTGTACCTAGTGTCTAGGGGAGAAATGAATGATGGTACCCAACAATCAAACACTTTAAGTTTCTATAAAAAAAGTTAATAACTAGCAGTTAAGTTTTTCTTTAAAAAAAGTATTTACAATTTATTTTGCCCGTCCATTCATAGTTTGTGGTTCACAGGTCTTTGAAAACAAAGACAAGATAGTTTACAGAAAACAGAACAATTAAAAAACTGTTGGACAATCTGCCCAATAACTAAAAGTTATTATGTATTATAACTGTTCTTCCTGTATGGAATATTAAATTAGTTCACTTTAGTTATCTACCGGGAGAGTCACTGTATATGAGGGCTGTAGTTCCTCATACCCCCATAAAATTCCTGTGTAATATTTTGAAACACAAGAAAATGTCAGAGATGCCCCAGAGGTTTTACTCTTCACCTGAGAGTCCTTGTTGTAAGATAATACGATGGGTAGATGCAGAAATTTCACGTCAACATTCGCCAAAGCTCCTACTGGATATTCAACAGCATATTGAAAATAGGTCAAAGATTGCGCGTGCAACAATGGATGATGATCAAGGTAGCCACTCAAGGTCTAGAGATAAAGAATTTTATTAACACCCCTATATATGAACTCTTGAAAATGAGATATTGTAACAGTTACATACTTACAGTAGTTATATTAACAACATGTTCCTCAAATCAAATATAAAATGTTAGTTGTAACTTGTTACTGTTGAAAATTGTCACTTGTCAGCGACAGGGCATCCATGTCGACAACTTCTCCTTTGTCAAGATCATATGCATGAATTGACAACGTGGAATCTTGATTGTGGAGCAATTTTGTCTTGGAGACAGGGCTCTTTTGGTTTGATGAAAAACTTGTTAATGTTCAGAGTTTTGCTTTTGGCTTCGAAGTTTTTCATGTGCTTCTGTGTGCTTTTATGTGTCAATAAAGCTGTTTTGTTGACATTAATTAATGTGCAGGAACAGACTGTACATATCGCAGCATAGCGATTGCCAGAGTCTGGCTTTATCCAATCCTTCAGTTCGTTGTCTGTTAGCCATTACTCACAAAAAGCCTGCTGATACCAAGGCTTCACTTTTGTACGCGGTGGCATGTGTGTCGTCATGCTGCTACAACTACCTAGCGTACCTGCATCGTCGCTATTTTATAATCTTAATTTTAATTATTTTTTGCCAAAAAAAAAAAAACAATATGCTGTTTATCTGCTTAAGTCTAAAATTTAAAAAGAATACTTTAAAACACATCGCAAAAAAAATGACTGAGTATCATAGATGACAGCCATTAACAGCATAACAGGAAATAGATAGCTGGTGTAAACAAGTCAAAAAACCACGTCATTGATGTGGTTAAAAACAAGAATTAAATGTAAGTGGAATAAAAATATATAGCACATAATTTTTTACATTTAATTATAATATAAATATAATGTATAATGCCCAGTGCACAGAATATACATACATTGTAAATGCCAATTGTCAAATATACCCAGATTAATGCAGATTTGGGAAAAAAAATACACAGATACCCAGACGGAAGCCAAAAAACCCAGATCTAGTTTTAAAAAAATACCCAGCTGTGGCAACACTGATGATGATGACGATGATATAATCCCTTTAGCTGTGAGCAGGTAGCTCTTGACAGCCCATTGCCTCTCTGACAAAGGTGCAAGTCTTCCTCAGTTGTTGTGATGATGTGTAGAGTGTTTTGTGGATGGTTGGGTGCGATGGGAGTAGCTGGTGTCCCAGGTCAGTTAGTCTTGGGCACTGTAACAGTAGGTGTTCAACTGATTCCTCATGGTGGTAGCAGTGTCGACAGTTTGGTTCACGTAGTGCAGTGTTTCTCAACGGGGGCGGTACCGCCCCCTAGGGGGCGTTTTCAAGATGTCTGGGGGCGTTCTGATGGGTCGCAACGATGGGGGGTCGCTGCTTCCATTCAGGGAGGCGTTGTGTACATTTTTACAAAAATCAATATAAAACAATTACAAAAGATATCCCCCTTCGCATAGCTTGTAACACGATAGTTTTTATTTATCTTGCGTCCCATAGAGTATTTTAAGGATTCCAAACGCAAAATTTTAGTACCTGGGATGTTACCACTGTCAGGAGACAGTAGGCGGAGATTTATGTCCCTTCAACACTCGAAACATTCATTAGCCTCTTGACACACCCAAGCTAACCTTCTCTCTCCACTCTCGACACACATTTTCTTCTGAAAACACATTTTTTTGGGAGAAAAAAATTCCTTTTTCCAATGTCATCGCATGTGCGACAGACGGAGCACCAGCTATGGTTGGTCGTTATCGTGGGTTTCAGGCCTACTTAAAAAATGTGGCACCAGATGTTTTAACAATTCATTGTGTTATTCATCGGCAACATTTAGTCGCCAAGCATCTTAGTGACAGACTCCACAAATCATTGAACTGTGTTATCAGTGTTATTAACAAAATTAAGGCGCAGTCGTTGAACGATAGATTATTTCGTAAACTCTGTTGCGATAATGGTGAAGAGTTTGAACGTCTTCTCCTACACACGGAAGTACGATGGCTGTCCAAAGGTAGCTGTTTACAAAGATTATGGGCATTATTTGATTCTGTTGTAGAGTTTTTGGTTTCAATCAAAGAAGAATTTAGCATCGAAAGAGAAGTATTGCAAAACGATGTGGCCTATCTTTTAGATATATTTTAAAAGTTAAATGAGGTTCTTCTTAAGCTACAAGGAAATGCGATCAGTCTGATTAAAGTGAAATTAATTATCATGGGGTTCATCATCAAATTGACATTAGGCCTATATAAAAATAATCTTAGTCGCCGAGAACTTTCTCATTTTCCATGTTTCTACAGTTAGGTGGGGACAGGCTTAAAGATTCCGATTTATAGGTTTAGTGCAGTCATTTGGGCGCTATTAAAAATGATATGAGCATAAGATTTAAGGCCTTGCAAGAACTAATAATACCGGACTGGGTGATTAATCCGTTTGAATCAGACGTGGAACAAGTTAGTGTGACGTACGTCTAAGTATGACAAATGAATTTCCCTGACTCGATGGATGATAACAGAATATTGGCCTCTCATAACTTTAGAACCCCTGATCATCTGTTGTAACTTTTACCGGCATGCATCATTTCCACGAGAACCTTACACGCTGGATCATTAATATGTAGCCTGCTATCTTATGTGAACGTTTGAGATCGCATGGCCTTTGATGGGAGGTTAAATCCCGCCCACAACCATTTCTGAGAACGATTTATAGCAATCTTTCCCTTAACGCCGGCCCAGAAGAGGACGGGCCAGAGACTCACTCCTGTTTCTAGAGCAATAACAGCAGATCATTTTCTTACCTGGCTGTCACCCCGCCTGGTGGGAGTTGCCAAAGCTCTCAGAACAGCGGTACCATCAAAGAACAGGCTGATCTTCAGAATTCAACGTGGAGCGGCCGCGATCTAAAGAATCAGGAACTTTCAGCTCACAGAGTTAGCTTCTCGGGAAATTTTCGCACTCTTATGCGAGCAGCCTGAGACGGAAGGAAATCGGTAGACCGGGGGAATCGTAGGAATTGCAACGGTTAACACCACGGCGAGGTATCTCGAATTTTGCTCAAGTTCAAGAAAGGTGCGAAAATTTAACACGCCCTATTCAAGTTACATTCGAGAAGTATAAATAGAGAACTCCGAGAAACTGCATTTTATCGTTCGCTCTGACAGAATCCTAGTTGCACTAGCATAGTCGGATTCCTGCTGGATTTCATCTACTTTCGTGACTATTGGAGTGTATTCTTTCTGTGCAGACGGTAATTTATACATTAGCTTCGAATGATCAGTGGTCGAGTTATTTCAATTGATTTCAATGGATTGTGGTGTAAATTTAACCTTATTAAATAAACCCATTTTCTAAGTTCTAGTGCAAACTAATGTTACAGCTAAAAGTATTTCCTAATACAATTGACGCGTAAATTTATTTTGCAGACGTTAAAGAGAATTATAACTTTAATACAGTTTAGTTCTGTATAGATAGACGTGCTTTTAATTATTTTTAACTCACGGGAAGTTTTCCTGATTTGTTAATTGACGACGCTAATAAGTAAATAGGCTAACTGTAATTTATCGCGTCAGATTATAATATGATTTGTAATGCCTTTCTTGTTTTGATTATCTTTCATTCAGAACGATCATTCAACCTGCATCCCAGCAATTATTAATTATATACAGAGTTCTGCCAAACTCAATTCGATAACTCCAGTAACATATGAACTTTTTAAAGCTAAACTTGTGGCGACCTGTAATGGGCCCCGCTCCTCTGAACGTAACTGAGAATACAGCCATTCAAGAAACACTTTAAAAATACTAGTTCATATAGAGTCCTTAAAGAAAACTGGAAGCAGAACATATTTTATTCACTGCCCCTATTTGTGAAGAAAGAAAAACCGATCTACCTGAACACTGTCTGTCACGTATATTCAGTGGATTTTAACCCCCCCCCCCCCCCCCCCCCCCCCCCCCCCCCCCCCCCCGAAGAAGAACTTACCTCAGTGTTTTCTTAACTTGTGACATTACGGAAAAAGGAAGTTATCTCCACCAGCTGTGCCAATTTTAGGAACCACACCATACCTCACGCTTAGCCAAGTGCCTGTGCCTTTCTTTAGGAACTTTATCTAATAAATAAACAGTACCGTTAAACTTCAACGTCCAGCGATTTCGGGACACTTTGTTAACTTCAACAAACCCCAAATCTGGGGCTGTACACGGAAGAAAAATACTTTTACCTAAGCCAAGGTTTAGTGCTGTTTTTTTATGTATTTCCTATGAAGTGCCAGAATTCACCTTTCGGTAAGTCTGCGTGTGTGTTTGTGGGGATGGCCAGCCCTAGTGTGTTTTTTTGAATGAAAGGAGATTTATCTTTTCTTTACCCTTTTAATTAGTTCTACCTTGTACTAAGGTGCATTATATTCCTTGTACGGGATCTCTCCTAGCGGGATCGGGTAACTGTGTTCCTTCCCCCTCCCGTAAAATTTGTTGATATAAAGGGAGACAATTGAGAACCCTAGCTTTTCCTCTACACCGCCCCCCCCCCCCCCCCCCCTTTTTTTTTTTTTCTGTAACCCCTTGCCTCAGAGTAATAAATTTACCAGTGGGTTAAATTGCCTATCTCTGATCCCCCCCCCCCCCTTTCTTGTCTTTGGGACCGGGTTTTGTCTGTTAGTAAATATAAACGGGAAACGGTGGATGGGATATTTCTCCTCAAAAACCCCTCTTCCCTAGTTATATTTGTATTCTGTAACCTTTGATTTTTGACTGTAAATGTACAATTATGTGTGAGTCCTTTATGATAATAAAGGTATTAATCATTAATTGTGTTGGTTGTCGGTTGGCCTAAAACTCCAAACATTTCCATCTGTGTAGGTTGTATTCATGTACGTTGAGCGACAGAATCACCAAATCGGTGAGCGCGTTGAGCGACTGGAACTGACAAACAATTGTTTGTGCAGAAGAGAGATAGGAGTAGTCTGTGAGAAAACAGATATTGTCGTAATAAGAGACTGTCCTTGCTCCTTCCCAGCGCTTGTGAATCTACTACCTCATTCTCCTAAATCCTTATTCTCACAGAGCCTTCAATATCACTTTACACTCTAAAGGGACCAATATCCATCAGCACCCTCTCAGATAAAAATTACGACAGTTAGTCAACATTTACAAGAAGAATTAATTGAGCTACAAAATGACTTCGAGGCAAAAGCACGATTCAGTCACACACATTACAAAAAATTTTTGATCCAGCAGAGGCTTGCGTATCCCGTTCTTTGGCGTGAAACTAAATTGCTAATTACAACATTCCCAACGTCGTATTTGGTGGAGAAGGGGTTCAGTGCAGTAGTGTTGCTACTACAAAAGCAATGAAACCGACTGCAGATTTGTAACAGGAGATTTGAGACTTCTTTTATCAAACTTGGAATCAAATATTACAAAACTGGCTGAGTCACACCAAGCGCAAGGATCTCATTAAGCTTCATTAGTAAGTGAATTTTTATATAATTATATCATTATTATCAACTAATAATTGTTTCATGTGGTTACGTAAGGAGAGGCTTAAATATTCAGATTTGAAGATATATATGCAGTCATTTAGGCGCTATTAAAATGATATGATTATGATAGTTAGAGAGTTGTAAGAACTAATTTTATATCATTTGCTCCGCCAATTTGTAATTCGAGGATAATGAACCTGTGGTGTATATAATTCCGTACTTAAACACATATTTAATATAACTAAGCTTTTATACAGTTGGGCGACAGCAGCTGAGGTTCAAAGATGTGTGCCTGTGGTTTGTTTGATGTTAATACAGTTTGTTGTTAAGAAATCTTAGTGTACTGAATGAGGTCAGCTGTGAAGGTCCCTGAATATAATAAATATTAGAGTAAATTTCCAGGGCCCCTTTCTACTACCACCACTATGATCTCATTCAGACTTATTCTAGATAGAATGTAAGATGACTACGTTTGGTGTCTAGGGTTATGAAATGTTAGTGTAAGGTTGCATTAACCAACTAAACATATAAACAATTACACAAATTATTTTATTATCTAATACAACACAACAGTACCACGACAATCACATACAAACTACACTTTAAAAGACTATCTTTAGTAAGTCAGTGGTTGAAAGTTAAGGTTTTTCAATTTATTGTCCTGAATCTAATTTATTTGGAATCAGGACTGACAATCAAAGTGAAATCATAGAAATTAATTACATCAATCAATTTATACAATGGATCTTCTGTCCATAATACATATATTATTATATAAGGGTGTAGTTGTATTGTTTAACTGAGGTGACTTCTAGTATACACTGGTTGATTGTTTACTATCATCATCTCTGCATGTTGTTTGTACGTTTTTATGAACACTGATGGAATGTTTATATCACTATTCTCAGTCTTTTATTTTGATATAATGTTTGTTGAGCGATCAGGTGCCGAAACATGCACCTAACTTGGTAATATGAGGTAGGAATCTTCCTGCACTTCGCTGAACGACAACCTTCAACTCCCACTTCTTCAAGAATGATGGTGGTTTACAGTTGTCTCCGAAAAAGGCAAGACTGTGGCATGAATATATCGGCCCACTGTAGTCTGGCACCAGTTATTGACAGCAACCAAAACCCTCACAGATGCAAGGAAATAACACAATTAAACGATGACTAGGCAATATGGCACATTTTCGATCTGCCTTTGTCCAGGCTTTTCCTTTATTAGAAAATTCTTAGCCTGTTCTCAACGTACTTGATTTTCACAGAATTTATTTTCAAAAATGGCAGTAAACCGACGCTTCTATTTGACCATATCTAACGTTCTAACCAATCAGGCCATGTTTACATGAGCCTTTGAAAAAAACTATCCATCCTATACGTTTCCATTAACAACAATATTTGTATTTCCAGGTCACCCAATAATGTTTCGTCTTAAATTTTACTACAGCCAATCAAATCGTATCTAACTTGTTGGCCTCATTTCCCCCAAAGCAGTGTTTTCCAAACATGCCATAGAAAAATTAAGCAGATATGATCTTGTGCTGTCAGTCAACTCCACTATAGTATTTTGGCTATAATTTGTTAATTAATGAACTATTTGCAAAACACATAACATATTCTTTGTCAGCAAGTCCTAAGGTACCCGAATATATAAGTTTAATGGGGCTAAGTGGCTTCGTTCAAAATATGTATTCTTCTATGATAGTCGTGTATTTGCTGTTACCACCGTTCACTTCCATACTAGGGGATGTCTTCTGTACTTACGATAGAATTTCGTCATTCCCAATAAGAGCTAAAGTCGTTTTAGTGACACGTGTCGTCTACATGTTCTAACTTTTTCATCGTATTTTGGGGAAACCCCTAAGGCAAAGCGTGCAAGTTGGTTGTAGAGTTAGAACCAATTGTGACGTGCTTTGCGTGTTATCGAGCCTTGCCCCTCCTCGTTTCTTCTTCTTCTTCTTTGATCCATAACCGCCAACCGTCAAAGCAGTCAGCGGCCATCACGCCTGGTGGCGTCTTGTAGGGCAGCAACAAATTGATTCCACTCTGCTCGGTCGGCAGCCATCCTTCGTACAGTGCCCCAACTGTGGTTCATTCTTTGCATCTCAGCTTCCACAGTTCTCCGCCAAGTTGTTTTTGGTCGGCCTCTCTTTCGCTTTCCCTCGGGGGCTGACATTCCAAAAACCAATTCTGGTTTCGTGTTTTGCGGTCTGGGCATCCGTTTTCATGCCAGTGGCTTCCCTCCTCGTTTCACAATGCATTTTTAGGCACAATTTTCTTAGAACTAGGAAAAGTGGTGTCAAGGACGAATTTGAAAATTTGAGTACCGTTTTGTTTGTCTTTTGCGTTAGCAAATAATAATCTGACGGCGGAGGCGATACCAACAGTTCAAGTAGAAAATTCTTTTATACTTTCTTATCTTTTCCTTTATGCCCGATATTGTTATATATTAATTTAGATATTGTATTTAGAAATTCACTACAGTGCCAGAGAGATATGAGAGCACTGGGCATAAATCCAGCAACGTGGGAGGATGAAGCTGACGATCGCACCAAGTAGCGATGCTATTTACGGCGCCACCTCAGATTGGGCGAAACGAAGCTCACAGAACAAGCCGAAGAGAGGAGAAAACGTCGAAAACATCAGGAAAATAAGCAGCTGATGGCTGTCACCTCAGGGGCGCATTCCAATAGTCAGTTATTACTGAAGGGGCTATTATTATTATGCTTTTATATATGTGCTTTTTCTTTATATTATAAGAAAAGATAACTCATTAACTGCATTGCTTTTTTAATAGTATGGTGGAATATATGTATATGTGTTTGTGTGTGTGTTTGTGTATACACGATAAAGAGCAAGGGGGTGTTAAAAGGGTGGGGGGGCTTTTTTAAAATATTAGTTATCAAAAGGGGGCGTTGCTACTATCAGGGTTGAGAAACACTGACGTAGTGGGTCTATTCAATTTAAATGTTTATTGACGGGGGCATGGCCTGTTCTCAGCTGGAAAATTAGGCTCTGGTCTCTTCTTTTCAGTTGTTTAACTGGATCTTGAGGGTTTGGTTTAACTTGATGTTTGAAGAATGGACAGGAGGTAGCCCACTGGTTTTGCTATTCTTGCCTATACTTGTTTCTCGGTATCTGTTGGCAGGTTTGCAGTGTGGTACTTGATGGGAACTGGGGCAGTGCTGCTCCTCTTTTGGATAGTTTATCGGCTTTTTCATTTCTTGGGACTCCGACATGCCCATGGTTTCCACTGGAGTGTATCTTGGACGCAATAGGAAGTGAACAGTTGGTCAATAAATCTACAGATGTTATTAATATTAGGAGACATTTTGCTTTCTAGGGCTTGGAGTGCTGATTTTGAGTCTGAGAATATAACGATATCCTCAGGTGCTGCGATGCCACTTTCAAAGCCTGGGATTATCCGCCCTCGTAGATTGCATTATTCCAATCTCACTTCGGCAGAGTCCCGTGCTCTCTCCCTTCTTCGCCGTAGAGACGACATTGTCGTCAAACCGGCTGACAAGGGAGGAGCCATTGTCGTCTGGCAGAAGGACTTGTACCTAAGTGAAGGTACAAACCAGTTGACCAATGGCTCTTTTTACAGGCCCAGGACCAGCGATGCGACTGTATCTAACAATCGCATTGTACACAACACTATTAAACAGCTCATCACTAGTAATGCTCTTCCTCCCGAAGCATCTCATCTTAGGATTCATGACAGCTCTTTGGGCAAGCCTGTATTCTACATGCTCCCCAAAATTCATAAGATCGACAACCCTGGAAGACCTATTGTCTCAGCCTGTTCCTGTCCTACTGAACACATTTCTGACTTCCTCGATAGCATTTTCCAGCCTATCGTTGAAAATCTTCCCTCCTTTATCAAAGACACCAATCATGCTCTTACAACTTTCTCCTCTATCCGACTCCCAGCAGACCGCTCCTACCGTCTTTTCTTGTTAGACGTCTGTTCTCTGTATACCTCTATTCCCCACTGTGACGGTCTCCGAGCTCTTCGGTTTTTTCTGGACCAGCGCACTTGCCCTTCTATATCCACTGACACTCTTCTCCGTCTTGCTGAACTGGTCCTTCAACTGAATTCCTTTGAATTTGTAGCAAGTGTAATTTGCTGGGGAGGTTAAGATGTTATACCTAACAAGAAAGATAGTTGTGTCTGTGTTAACTGTGTGAGGTCAAGCACATGTAGGTCCCTGAATCTAAAAGAATGATGATGATGATGATGATGATGATGATATATTATCAGGGAACCTAACGCTACCTCCCTAGATCTCACACAGTCCGTATTTTGATTCTAGTGGCTGGTGTATGATGTCTCTAGTGTCTAGGGGTGAAATGAAAATGATGGAACATCAACACAATACACTTTAACTCACTATAAGAAAATGAATAAGACTGTGGTTAAAGTTTTCTTTTAAAATTGGAATGTTTTTTTCTTTGTACAATTTAATCTGCCTGTCCCGCCATCTCTTTTGGACAGGTCTTTGAAAATGAGGAAATATATTTACATATAATGCTTTAACTAAAAGTATGGACTCTTGGTCCTATGAATGTAATGTTATTATAGAGTTCCTGTAGGTGTATTCACAGACTAAAACTTTAATAGTTGCTAGTGATTGTCATTGGTTATGAGGAGCTGTGGTTTTCGTCATGCCCCATATAATTCAGTTTTATTTTGATAAGAACCAGTTTATTTGGATGAAGTGTCAGATGTCCCAGCTGTTAACGTGTCACCTGGGATTCTTGGTATGACGAAATAAGTCAGGATGTCGATGAAGAGACAATATAGATCAGCACCCACACACAAGCTCCTTCAGGCTATCTGATGATAGCATAAACTTTATAATGGAGACTTTTCTCTTTTCACTCACTCATCAGGTTTCCTGTCACCGGATGGTAACAGGAAATAAAAACCCTGTAATAAAAAGACACCCTGGCCTTTTCATATCTGTTCACAACTTCTTATCCCTATGTATACATGATGGTATGGGGTCAGCCTCGTGTGCATTCATGTGCATCAGCCCCTAATTTATGACTCACACCTTTCTGTGACCACACCTCAGGTCCCTATGGCAGATACGCCACTGTACTTTTACATAGTTTGCTTCAATCCAATAACGTGGAGTAACCACATCTCCTTTTATATGATTTTTCTTTTCTTTTCTACATTATAAACGCTCTAGGCATGTTGAAGAGTGTTCATGGAACACTGAGGTTTACTAACATCTTCCAATATCAAATTGTTAATACGAAATCATAATAATATGCAACAGTCAAATACAGTTCAATGTGAGGACTCAATAATGTTTGCTCCCGGCATGTCCTTCACTTTTTCCCATAGCAGTATCTAACTTTTTTTCAGTTTTAATCAAGCATGTAAATACATAAAGCATTCTTACCACTAATTCAAAGACATATGTCACAAATAACGTTGACTGGCAAAGAAATGGCCGCAGTTTTGCTCTGCCTCGTCCAGATAGTGAATTTAGTAGTTAATTTTACAATTATCACATCTGCTCTCAACGTAGTTGTTTGTATAAAATTTTCTAATCAATTGGCCACGAGACCACTATGCCTTTTGCCAATATCTATTAGAGCCGACCAATGAAAGCAGGCACTACTAAATCTTTTTGAATTTAGTTTGAAAAAACAAAACAAATTCCAAACAAACTATGTGCCTCGTAGTCCATTGGTCAGTCTGCGTTAGTTATGCCAATAGAAAAAGATGTTTAGTTTTAGTTAACCTTTTTCCTATCTCCCCTTTTACTCTTATACTCTTATACCAACCAATAGAATTTGAATTACTACAATGCCTCTTTTTTGAAACTTGCGTCCCCAATAACGTTATGTGTAACGAGCAAGAACAACAGTCTGTCCGTCCAAGCGTTCTTAGACATCTAGTATTATCTCAATAACTTGGCTAATACTTGGACTACCATATTTTTTAAAACATATTTTTGCTCAGGGGACACTAAGCTATCCTACTATATGATTTTTATGGTCAGTTTCCTTATGGTTTAGATTTTCAGTTTTGTCACTGTCCATTGTCAAATATAACTTACACACAAGTCGGTCATCTCCCCCCCGTCTCTATCATTTCTCTTCATTATTCAAATAACCAACTAGTTTGAGTGACGTCAGAATTTTACCGCTAGGAGGAAATGGAAAACTGTCTGTGTGTTTGTCTCTGCTGGCTTTGCCCACAGCGTGTATATATTAAAGAGACCGCGTGCAGAGCGAAGAGGGTTTTTCAAACCGTTGGTAGTGTTGGCGTTAATTATTACAATCGTCTCGTTCTTACTACTGGGAAATGTCCGAATTATTACAAATTTTAGTGTTAAAGTTAACATATTACGTTAATTCAAACGCCAGTTTGGTCACACAGTTTTGGCAATTTGTTAATTATAAGCTTTTTCCGCCGTTTCGTGCAGCAGATCGGCGAGATGTTAAAATGTTTATTGTACGTTTCGAAACCGAAACTAAAGCGTGTTAGATTTTTGCGGCGGGTCATTTTTTAAGCATTCCCACTGCACCAAAGGCAGCGCTCTACTGGCGTTGAAGATGAAAATAGTCAGACACCTGAGGGCGGGTGTATTTATTATTATAGGACTAAAATCTTACTGAAATAAGCGATTATCTCACAGATTTCGCTACAGAATTCAATGGTCAGTTTTTTTTACCAAATTAGTGTTGTTGCCATGGGAACGAAGATGGGTCCTAGCTATGCCTGTCTATTCATGGGCCACTTAAAGCATCAGATATGGCATCAATACTCCGGTCCTTTCCCCGGGTTTTACCGCAGATATATCGATGATGGCATAGGTCTCACAGATATGTCTGAGACTGATTTATACCGCTTCATCGACTTTGTCAACCACTTTCACCCCACCATCAAGTTCACCTCCCTCGTCTCCACAGTATCTGTCAACTTCCTTGACATTACTATTTCTATCACGCCCTCCGGTCTTAATACCTCAGTATACTACAAGCCGACAGATGCCCACAGCTACCTCCTGTATACCTCTTCTCATCCTCGGGCCTGTCGTGACTCCCTTCCTTTTTCACAACTTCTCCGCCTCCGCCGTTTGTGCCAAGACGACGATGACTTCCACTTCCGAGCAAATGAGATGTTGGATTTCTTCCGTAGCAGACTTTATCCGGAACATGTTCTCACGTCTGCACTCCAACGTGTGCTTCCCATCTCTCGTCAGGAGGCCCTCAAACCTCACTATAAATCCACTTCGGATAGAGTCAAATTAATCTTGACCCATCACCCTCACAGTACTGCGGTCAAACAGATCCTTTTCCGCCACCTCCCTATCCTCCAAGCAGAGCCTGTGACCCAAGAAGTATTCGGTGAAGCACCTTTGGTGGCATATAGACGTGACAAGAACTTGAAGGATCTTCTTGTTCACAGCCGTCTCCCAAAGGAGAATGCCACTCACTTTGGCACACTACCCTGTGGTCGGACACGATGCAACACGTGCAAGCATGTCATCTCAACCCAGAAGGTGTCCTTTCCTAAGGCTACGTACACCATCACTAGTAGCTTCACGTGTGAATCGCGCAATGTCATTTATACGATCATATGTAAACGTTGCTGCAAAACCTATATTGGCCAAACAGGCAAACGACTTTGGGACAGATTCAGCCAGCACTTAAATGACATCGCTCAGCAAAAGTCCACACCAGTTGCCATACACTTCAATGGTCCTGACCACCATGGTCCCATCGACATCCAGGTCACAGCGATCCGATCCTGCTCCTCTGACACTGCCAGCCGAGAACAGCTTGAGAACCGTCTTATCCACCGCATGGGGTGTCTAAAACCAGCCGGTCTCAACACTTTTCACACCTTTATCTGAGGTCACCCTTTCCTCTCTTGCTCTATTTTGACTCTTTCCACTCTTATCCTATTCTTCTATTTTTATGCCATCCTCCATAATATGTATGAATATACACTGTTTCTAATTTGTTTTGATTTTTTATTTCATATTTTTTTATCTCCCACTCATTCTGTCTTCTTCTATTTCCAGTCCCCACTTTTATTACGTTTGGGTAGTTTATTGTTCGGTTTCATTTTTTGGTTTTTAGTTTCTTAGTATGTATTGTGTACATCCGGCGGCGGAAGTTTCCTGTTCAGCCACGCGTCCATCAGCGGACAGCGAATATTGATAGGATTTCGATGCCTTGCCTTCAGGGAAGTACCTAGGTTTTATTTTTATATTTATTTAAGTTCTTATGTGTCCTATCTAGCCTTCACTTTCTTTCCTTTCCTGACGAAGGCCTTGTGGCCGTAACGTAGACTATTTTCTTTGTCTTTTGTCCTCGTAAGACGAATCACCTTTTTTCGATTTTTTTTCAAACCCATCCATTGTACTCCACGTCTTACCGCAGTTCCCCTCAACTTCCTCGATTATCCGGCACAATGTTTTGTCCAGTGCTGTTATTTCTGCATCATAGCTGGAACAAATTTCTCCGCAAGGGCCAAAGATGCAAGGGTGGTCTTCTGCGTGCAGGTTGGGGTATTTTATCACTGCGCTATATCCAGCGTTGGTGGTAGCTTTAAATGCAGATCCGTCTGTGTAGACATGGATTATGTCTTGTGGATAGGAGTCTATAGTTTCTAAAGCGATGGTTTTCAGTAGTGGTACTAGAGTGTTCTTGTCTGCTGAGGAGTCGGAGAGTTCAGTTCTTACTGTGGGAGTAGTTGCCTTCCAACAAGGTGGTTCAATATTGATAGTTACCATTAGCTTTCTAACTGCTGGTAGGTCGTGTTTGATGCTAGCTTCTATTGCATTTTTAAGAAAAGATGTCTTTTGTATTCTGTGTTTTTGGTGCCACTCTCTATCATTTTCCTATTATCCTCCTTTGTGTCCATTCTCAGATACCTTTCGTATGTTTCCACAGCTGAGCGTTCTCTTCTTCGGTTTAAGGGTTCAATATTGGTGTTGATTTCGCATGCATCTGTCGGCGTTGTTTTCATGGCACCACTTATGAACCGTAGAGCATGGTTTTTGACTTTGTCTAGCTTTTGTAGGAGGCTTTTACTTGCAATAGTTTGGAGGGGGAGCGAGTAGTCAATTACTGGGCGCACATATCCAGTATAGAGTTGGCGTAATGAGTGCTGGTCTGCTCCCCACCCACAGGAGGAAAGGTGCTTGATGAGCCTAAGTGTTGTGGATGCTTTCTCAATCAGCTTATCTATGTGAGGTCTCATGGTAAGTCTACGGTCGAGCTCGACTCCAAGATATCTCGGGCATTCTTCGTATGCTAGTTTCTCTCTATTCATCCATAACTCAGTGTTGTTCTCGTTAACTCTCTTGTTTAGACTGAACAGGCCTTACACAGTTTTCTCTACATTTATTTCAATTTCCAGAACTGGCAGTATGCAGAGATGGTTGTCAGGTTTTTGTTCATATTTTTGGTGATGGTTTGGAGGTATTTTCCTTTTGTCCATATGACAAAATAGTGCAAATAGTGCTTTTTGGCAGGTGATGGCATTTATAAATATAAGAAACAGTGTACAACTTAGTGCTGATCCATGGGGCAGTCCTTCCTCAAGGTCCTTTGGAAGAATGGAGTGTTTACATTCTGCGCATCATTCAATCATTAACGTTTGTAACTTCCTGAGTATCGATCTGCTGTTCTCAGTGTTTCTGAGCCATTCACTGGGACTGATTTGACATCTGATTTGTAATTTCTTATTTTAGTTTACAGCGTGGTGTGTGCATATATATATATATATATATATATATATATATATATATATATATATATATATATAATATATATATATATATATATATATATATATATATATATTATATATATATATATATATATATATATATATATATATATATATATATATATATATATATATATATATATATATATATATATATACTCATCGCACTGCTGTACCAAGAACAACAGGCAGCCGTAAGAATAGAGGGGGAAACATCAGAATGGTTTGAAGTACAGAAAGGAGTAAGACAAGGCTGTACCCTTTCCCCTTACCTGTTTAACATTTATGCCGAGAATATCATGAGAAACGTAAGAGATGACCAAGAACACACAGAGTTTGACTCATTTAACATCGGCGGGTACCAGATCCCGGAAATCAGATATGCTGACGACACAGTCCTCCTATCGACCAACCCAAAAGGACTTGAACAATTACTTCTGTCCACCAAAAAACACAGCGAGGCCCAGAATCTATACCTAAACACCAAGAAGACCAAAGTATTGACAACAGACAAAGTAAAGACCAAACCAGAAATTGAAATTGATAACGAAGAACTGGAAAATGTTAATGAATTCGAATACTTAGGATCAATCATCAACAGCTCTGGCGACTGTGCAGTAGAAATTAAAAGAAGACTTGCAATTGCTTCACATAAACTAATACAGATGAAAAACCTATGGCAAGGCACAAGCAAAGAAACAAAGTTACAACTGATCAGAGCATGTATATTCCCAGTAGCAACATACGGCTGCGAGACTTGGACACTCAATAAAACAATTGCAAAAAAGATTACATCATTCGAAATGAAATGCTACAGAAGGATGTTGAGAATACCCTGGACAGAAAAAAAGACCAACAGAGAAGGACTGCACTCACTAAACGTACAGGAACATTGGCTCCTAAATACCATCGCAATAAGGAAGCTGAAATTTTTCGGTCATATAAAAAGACATAATAGCCTGGAAAAAACAGTGATGGAAGGCATGGTCCTTGGAAAAAGGGGAAGGGGTCGACCTAGACGACGGTGGACCCAGGACATCACAGAGAGTCTGAACTTGTCTTTGGCTGATGCAGGTCGACTTGCCCAGAATCGTGATGCGTTCAGAGCAGCTGTAATGGAGACAACGTTCTGGAAAGAATACGTCACATGATGATATGTATATATATATATATATAACTAAGATGGTTTGGCCATGTCTGCAGAATGGGAGAAGATCGGCTACCACGACAAGCATGGGAAACAAAGAGCCAGGGATCCAGACCTCCAGGTCGACCCAGAGTCCGCTGGGAGGACAACATTAGACAATCTTTGAAGGACCGAGGACTAGAATGGAACCAGGCCAGGAAGAAGACAGCTGATAGAATAGTCTGGCGCTCTCTCTTCCTAACCTCTACACCTCACGGTGTGAGTGTGTTTTTGTTTTTTAAATCTTCTTTGTTCCAACATGTATTGTATTTTCAATGATAAAGTAGCAAATATACTTTCATGCTTATATCCAGGGTTGGCTTTACCATAATGCGAATTAGGTAGCCACCCAAGGCGGCAACAATTGGTATAACGAAACAAAATGTTGATTCGGGGGGGGGGGGGGGGGGGGGGGGGGGGGGAATTTTTTCTGTGGCCCTACATATATATATGCCGTACGAAAGGTTAATTGTTTTATTTTGCCGGTCTGAGTATTTAGAGTGGATGTCGACAGATACGCGAGAAGGTATAGAAATAGATTTTTCACAGGTGGTAGAATTGAGAAAAAAAAGATCTGTCTCTGGAGTGATTAGGTAATCTATTCCACTCTATGCGTACGACTGTACTTTTAGTGCAAAACAGCTTTTGTCTCCCTATCCAGAATAGATAAGTTAACCTACACACACACACACACACACACACACACACACACACACACACACACACACACACACACACACACACACACACAGCTATGTGAAAACAAGACACACAAACGTGAAAAACTACGGATAAATGGGTATGGGTCTGACCAACACACAAAGGTCAGTTTCTTTGTAGTTTATTATCATTTAAACTCGACAATATCAAAATATCTAAAGGAAAAAGATCAAATAAAATCAGATTTACATACATATTAAATAGCGGGACCCAAAGATGTAGCAATAGAGAATGCAGTTAGCGACCCATAGCTTAACTGCTTGCATCAGGATCCGTGAACCAGAGCTGATCAAGACCCTACTCCACCTCCACGTGGTGGTCCTGGAAACAGGCTGCATCACTGCAGTCTGGCTGAGCGAGTAGGGATCGCAGAGGGAAGGCAAACCCGGTCCCAAATAATGCCGTGCTGAAGTCGGATGTGTCGACCGAAAGGTGCAGATATCACAGCTCCGGCGTAAACAGACACAACGCAACCAACGTCCTTTTCAGGGCGAACGAGGAAGAAGAATATTAAATAGCAAAATAAATGCGCCTTCCCCCTATGGAGAAAAGAACCCAAAGTTAATAACCCAAAGGTCGAATGTTAGCACTATGTAACAGAGTAGACAGTAAAGTAAACAAGTTCCTACTATATGCTACCCAGTAAAGTAAACAAATTTAAGCAAATACAATGTTGGTAAATTCCCTGAAACATGGTGTTTTTTTTCCTGGATGAACAAAATGTCACCGCGAATAGTTGATGTAAGAACGTGCTCTTGGGGTTCACAGTTAAAACAGGAAAATACTTCCAGTATTGGGAAACATCCGGTTGCTAAAATAATATTACAAACGATGATGATGATGATAATCCTATCGGACAACTCTGTGTTACAGCTCCGATTCTGCACAGCGTAAAATCTGGATAAATCCGCTTGAATACGACTGCCAGAAGTTGGGAACAATAATGTTATTTTGTACACCCAAGTGGGCTGGTAAAATCGGAAAAAATATCTGGGTTTTGTAAGTCCAGTTAAACTTATAAGTTAAAATGTTTCTCATGTATCTTTGGCGAGTACACGTTTTATAAATGAAAAATCAGTACCGCTCAAACCAAGTAGAGGAACACGTAACCCAGAAAAACCAAAAGTGAAACAAACAAACAAAAACCGCTGGACGCTCTTGTGATCAGGTCTGCGAAGAATATAAGAACATTGATATAAACATATGCTAAACCTATATCTGCACACACTGACGGGGACAAGACGATATCTTCTCCACTCCGTCAGTCCTGATTAAATTTAAACGGCACACGGTGGTTCCTTACTTCTATCAGTTAACAAATTCCGCTAGCAGCTGAGTTTAGGTCGGATGGAGTTATGCAACTCTTCCGCCCCTGCTCGCGCCGGCAGTCAGCGTACAATGTTAATTATTATTTAATTATCCATATGCGCACTTACACAAAATATCGCCTGTCGTTAACAGCTATTAAATTTGTCGGCGTCTGTTAGTCATCGTATGGTATTAAATTAATAGGCACTTATAATAAATACACAAAATGAGATATATCGTGAATTCTTTACTATCACTATCAGATGTTTTATCCTATAAGTCGAGTCAGTTAAAACCGTCTCTTCTCGTGTGAGAAAGCGTGTGGCGAAAATTAACAGTTTAATTCTCTGGTATGAAATCGCTACACGTTATTTTATTTCACTAGGTTTTAACAGCTAGAAAAATCTAAGTGAATTATAATGGTAAAGCTAACACTTTAAAAAAAATAACACATTAGCCTATTTCTATTACCAGAAAATCAGAATGAAAAATCCCCACGAATGCTAATAACACATTTTCCACAATAATGGTTCTAGAACTACGTAATTAGAGCATTCAAAAATTATGAGTGACACTGATGGCAGGTTTAAGAATACACAGTTTATATATCATTATATTTCTCTGATCTATAGATGTTGTTAATTTTTGCGCTACTGTGTGTAGGAGAATCAGAAACAGAGTTACAAGATAAAGGATTACGGTCGGTCTTCCTTCGAGGTGTCAACCGTCATCAAAAGACTTACTGTTCCCTAACGGGGTTCTCTGTAAGAATGCCCGCTTCTGGAGATCAAAGAGCCCAGGGGTTTCTAGCTTCCCCTGAGTACGAACTTCAAAGGGTCTGTGTTTTTGTCTCTCTCATGCTGCTTGCTCATCTGAGAAGTACACAGAAACACTGATAATGATATCATAAGATAGTCACGGCTGTGAATGTACCTGCTTTAGAAAGTATATGGAGTAAAGACAGATCATACCTTGCCACCTTGCTATATAGTCGATCACTGACTTCTCATTCTTTCTTGGTTCACATCTAGTGTATGCATGTATGCGCTTATGGGGGAACTTTGTGTTTGTAATGATCAGATTCTGCTCACTGCAGAATCTAAGGAGTCGCTTTCCATTGTCATTGAGAGTATCTTTTCCATATCTTCCGATAACTCCACCCCATCTAGCAAGGTCATTTCCAACTCTGGCATTGAAATCTCAGAGCATGATAATTTCATCTAGGCAGTCATCCACTGTCCTTTGAAGCAGCGCGAAGAATTCCTCCTTGACCTCTGCTCTCTCATCCTCATTTGGCCCATACACTATGACCAGGTTGACTATGGTTTCTCCTTCTTTTAGTTTTACAACCATAATGCGCTCCGAGACAAAGTTCCATCCCTTGATACTATCTTTTTGGTCGCAATGCAACCCACGCCCCCTTTAGCTCTTTCAGATGTGGGTACACCACTGTAGAGCAGCGTGTTGCCATCGAGATCCATGAATCCTCGTCCTTTTTTCTTTGTTTCCGTTATAGCCAGGATTTCTAGTTTTGCTTTCCTCATCTCTTCCACCAGCTCTTCTTTCCCATTTATACTTCTTGTGTTCCACGTTCCATAAGTCGTAGTCCGTTCCAGTTCGAATCAGTCCGGTTTTCTCTCTTGTATTGCTCGTAATCGTGATTTAAAGCAAACAGGTGATTGGCCTGTTGTGCCTTTGCATGGTGGAGGGGCTGCCTCCTTACGGCCTCCATGCAGGCCGCCCTCCTCCTTTATTTTGATGTGCATAGTTTTTGCATATTTCAATTTTGACAAAGCTTTAGTGTTTGTTGGTTTTTTTTTTTTCGTTTTTTGGTTACTGTAAGATATTAAGTTAAAACTTTCAGTTGTACGGAACACTGAGATGAGACTTGTACTCGTATGTTACTATGTAATGTGCAATATTTAGTAACTCGTGTTTCACATAATTAAGTTGAGTTATCTGTATACAAATGACGTATTATATAGAACTAAACTAAGTTTTAAGTATAGGTAGGTGATTAAAAATGTAAGCTTATGAGTTTAATCAAGACCATGTGAAGTGGACGTCCACAAGGGGGAGGGGGTCCCCCCGTAGGGGTCAATCAAAAGTGGACATGGGGGAGGGGATGGTAAAAAAAATGCCAGAATTTTGTGGACGTCTTTTATGGATTCCGCTAAGAAGTTTGTGTGACTGCATTCTTACAGGATGGGGTAGCTGGCCATATGCCCAACCCTCCTTAGTTTCCTCATGACATGCATCATTTTTGTTTTTGCTCCCTATGGACCATGGAGCCTGCACTTCAGCTAGTCCACTTGCACGAAGCCTGTACAAAGTATTAATATGCTCTCACAGTGGTGGTTTCTATAACAATTAGTTTTACAAGGTGAGGTTGTCAGCCACATACACAACCTCATAACTATCACCTTGTACGAGATGCCTGAGGCAGAGTGGTCCTATTCTGTCTGTCTCTCATTAGAAACCCTGAGGAACTACGCAGGGATTATGATATGCATGGTAAGGTACAGTGTTACTATTCTTGGTACCCTCTTATGAGCCCTGGTAACACACCAAGAAGGGAATATTTTTACTACCGTACTGCCTTATGTGTCTCCGTGCATAGTAAGGACTGATGGTATAGAACTGTGATTCTCATCCTATGAGTTATGACCCAAAATTGGGTCATGGGAAGCACTGCAATGGGTCTTGTCCCTTGCATTTCCCTTGAAGTTTTAAGCTGCATGTCTTTGGCTAAATTCCTATAATTAATTTTTACTTGTCAATTTTGGTACATGGGTCACCAGCTTCACTGTCATGGTCATAGAAAGGTTGAGAACCACTGGTATAAAGAGATATACTACAAGGAAAGACTATTTGTTCTCAGAATGTGCCCAACATACATACTCAGTCATGTACAAATCTCACAACATTGTCATAGTTCAAAATGTTTATTTTCCCACATGTACAGAATTTAGAATGAGCTTTCATGCACTATCAGTATCTCACCATTAAAATAACAATGACTTATGACTGACAATTACAATTAATAAAATTTGGATGATTAAAATAAAAATGACTTATGACGGATTTTTTTCAGGATGAGTAATGTATAAATGAGCAAAGAATCATTAAAACACCATCAACTAGAATAAACAAAGACTACATCTAAATTCTGAAGACTAAACACAAACAACATCAACTAATACATTTGAAAACCTAGATACTAAGTAGTGAAAGCAGAATCAGCTACACAATGCACATATAGTATACAGAGCCGGTGTTTGTGCAATGTCCTTCATGGTGACATCAATAACTAACTACCAATTCCATTAAGTGGTGATCACATCATCCACTATAAACATCAATAACTTCTGATTCCACTTAAAATCTGAACATGTAGTGAACATCACTGACATTAGACTCCACTTGATATTTTGGACTCATCATTCATGCCACACATCACAGACATTTAACTGGCATGTCAAATCTCATCACCATTCTTGTTGGTTACAAAATCATGACATCCGAAGGTTAATACCAGGGACATCCAAGCTGCACTTCTAACACGTCTTACATTCTCGATCTTCAACATGGCTGAGATGTATCACTTTAACATGTATTAGTGTACAAAGAACAAATTACTGTCAGTAATCATCTTGTGCACTGTTACGGGCTTTATTTTCTATGTGGGCATATTACTCTTGCTTTGACTTTCTCTTCTGACTGGACTGTCGTTTTACTGCAGTAAAGTTAGTATATTGCCGTAACTGTGGGTTTCTGCAGTAATATTGGATTCTGGATATTCAAGCATATTATTTTTCATTATATCTTTGCCCATTAGTCTGTCATCTACGTTTCTTGATATCTCTTCGGTGTGTGTGTGTGTAATCAACCCAACATGGGCGATCAGAACTCTTGAACGAAGAACAGAAGTGCTTAACTCTTAGTATACGAGCGGCCTTCTAGAGAGGCCGATGATCGATCCCCGTCAATAGCGAAAATTTATAGCTGAATGCATGTTTAAAACCACTGAACAATTTAGTTACGTGCTTGATATAGGGGTTTCATTTCTTCACATTTTGGTATATCACACTTATGTTATCTTTATAAATAAATTATTTATTGCAAAATCGGTAATGGTAGTCATGAAAGGCCGCTCGTATACTAAGAGTTAAGCATGCAGCACAAACTTCTGTAACTCACAAGCAATCAACAGGAATGCCTGAATGACGACTTTTGCATTTATTATCCATCCATCGTATGATAATTGATGATGAAAACATCAGGTTCATATATCACATAGGCAGTAGCAAACATGCTGTACATTAGCCTCAAACGTTTGACCTCCAGCCGGTCAAGTTAACCGTTACTTTAGCACATTAACTCTTCAGAGTTGTAATACCTAGCACTGTTAGCTTCATTATAATAATTGCGCAGTGAACGTATTTCAATAGGTTAGCATACCATTAGCTTCTCTCTTAGGAGCCTTATTATATATAAAATCTCTGGCTAGTTTATCATATTTAATTTGGCCGCTTACGCCATCATAGTCTGCCATAATTGAACCTGTTAACTTTAATCTACACACACCGTATTATATTAAATCAGTCTATGCGTTATCCACTGATAAAACGCATACCATATATTCTGGACTCGAACGTCCTTAGACTTTACATTTACCATTGGCTATTCAAGCCTACACTTATGTCTTTTAGTGGGCTAACCACACATAATCATAAAACACTGCTTTACGCCTGAAGGCTACACAAAGACTCCTCGTTACTAGGTCTAACACGTCAGCAAGTCACGTACGCATCGCGTTATGAGACTGACTAGAGGCAATGCTGCATAGTGCAACCATCTTAAATAAAACCAAACGGAGATGCTGGCAAAACCATGCAGCAGTCCTCAACATGCACTTAATCAAAATTTAAAAGTCATCTTATGTCAGACAGTATTTAACTTAGGCCCATGATGGTGACTTCGACTCTGTAATAATCTTGTGCACATAATTAAGTTCTAATTACCATCAGATCTAAAAGTCATTTTATATCATTAAGGATTTAATCTGGGTTTATAATGATGACCTATGCCGACCAATACTGCATGGATTGTGAACCCAGACCCTTTACTTCCAACTTTAGTTGCTCAAACATAGTGGTTGTTTGCCATATACTAGGCAGCTTTTCACTCAGCCAGATCATGTACCTGGCAAAGTACTGCACTCCATTCATCTTCCCACAAACCACTCTTGCAAAGCACAAAGAAAAGAATATTCAAACAAATAACTCAGTAATGCACATTATATACAAACTGACATAAATATTACTTTAAATTCAAATTGTACCCGAGGAGGAAAAAAAAGTTTCAGCATTGTCTGGTAGCAGACGTGAATTTTCTAGGGTGAAAATGCACTTGAATAAACTAATACACAGCGTTCTGATATAATATCATGAGACAGTATTCGAACTACAAACAATAACTGACCATCTGTTTAAACAAAATTTATAAATACAATGATAATTTCATTTCAAAGATGAAACAATTATATGCCTATGGGACAGAACTAGATAATAATTAAAGCTGAGAAATTATCTACTAGTCACACTTGCTTCCAGAGTTGTCTTCAAGTCTTTGTCACAAGTCAAGTTTCAAGTCTCTAGCTGCAAGTTTCAAGTTGTGTCTCAAGTCTCTAACAGAAACTTTTAAGTCGAGTCTCATTTTAAAAAAATCTAAAACAGTTTATAGCTAACATTGCTTGTTTTCAAACAATGACATCAATCATTATAAATAATAATGAAAAATAATAATTTATATTTTCTGGATTTTATTTACTGACTGCTCTTATTTGATCAAAGAGATTTCATTCAATTTTATCGATTTAACAGAACCATTTTTGGTTTTCTGTATCGGAACATTATGAATGATGTGAAGCTGGTTTGCCAAAAGTGGAAAGTCTCGAGTTAAGTCGCTAGTTAATAACTCTTGAGAACCGAGTCATTGTGGTGACTTAAGTCTGACTGAAGTTCGAGTTCATCAAATCGAGTTGACAATACTGCTTCCTTTACCACAGGAAATTAAAATCTGCTCTCAGTAGATATGTGATGTAGTCGCCCAGACAGACATAACACACAGCAGCGACAGCATCCTTGACTTTGATCCACTCTCACTAAGCATTAGCTCTTGGTGACAATGACAGCATTCTTAAAATATTAAATTATGTAATGCAGCTAGCTTACACTTTTCTTACAGGGCTAAATGTAGAACTGGGAAGGAAAGAGGGATGGGAGTGTGTATATGTGTGAGTGTGTGCGTGTGGTAAGGCTAAATGTTTGAATTATGTCTGGTTGAGAATCACTCAGTAGTCTCTTCACTCAGTAGTACCTGGTTCTGGCCAGATACTCTAGTTACTGCATTTGGCTAAGGCAAAAGATACAAATTTCATCTTCACCATGGCATAAAGAACAGTATTTTCTTCAGCACACACACACACACACACACAAAGTTAATAGCCACTACGAGCAACATAATTACAGCACAGCCTGTACAGCCGTGAAAACTTCAATGAAACTGTCAAATCAGTGAGTGAAATAGTTATCTAATCCTATCCAAGTTAGTGAAATGTTTATGTTGGAATACTGTTTTTCTTTCAGCAATTACATACATAAAGAAAAATTGGGCAAGCGTATATATATTAAAGTAGTTCAATGCAATAAAGTGTAATGTATCTATAATACTAGTCAAGACAAAAAATTTAACAATGATAATACGAATGATAAAACAAAACCCGGTTGAGTTTTATGAGATGAATGAAAAAAATCTATAAAGCATAGTATATATTCAAAAGTGTGATGATCACTCAATAAACTCTGCTCCAATTTTTTCTATTTTCCACGGCCAAACATTATCAATAAAGTATCGAATTTCATTGAAATTAGGTCAGACATCCGACTAATGAACATCTAATTTTCTAAGCATTATTTATCTTGCTCTACATCTATTTGATCACCAAACAATATTCTGTTTTCTGATGACAAAACTCCTTTGATTATCACATTCAGAATTCCCTGTAAGTGGCACTACTATTTCTCAGTAAGATGTGGTCAATATTTTGTACCACTGCCAGTTGCAGATGCCAAGCTTGGATGGCTGTAACACAGCTCATTGTCCACACTGGTGGTTACCTCTTTCTTTATAATACTCCTCTTTAGTTCTCAGGAGTCTCTGAGGAGATAAAGAAAGAACAGAATTACTGCTCCTTCAGATCCAAGAGGCAACTAATATGAGGTTATGTATGGGGGTCAGCAACCTCATCACGTAAAACCAATTGGTACAGAAACCACTGGCGTGAATGCTTGAGTGCAGGCTTTCTGAAAGGGGACAGCTGCTGTTGTGGCTCCATGCTCCATAAGCAGCAAAAAATGATATTGATGATGATGTTGGTGTTAACTCTTTCTTATAACTCACAGCCCCATGTAGTTTCTGGAGGTCTTAGATGAAACACAGAAAGAATATGACCACCGATCCCTCAGGCATGTCAGACAAGGCGACTTATATGAATTTGTGCATTGCACTGGCAACCTCCTAATGTACAACTAACTTATACAAAAACCACAGATGCAAGTGCATGTTAATGCTTGGTATAGGTTCCTAGCAAGAGGACCAGCTACAATGGTGGCTCTATGCTCCATAAGGAGCAAAAAAGGATCGTCCTTAGTTTTTTCCTGTAGCCCAGCTACATGTCAACACTTTGTTCTTCCCCATAAGCCACTAGGAATTTGTTAACCCCATATCTGTGGCATCTGTGTTCACCACCAGATGCCCTTCTAAATACAAATTGAAAGTATGACATCTCATGGAACATTCTAAAACTATTTTCCAAGGACATGAGTTTACAATGTAAAGAACACTAAATCTTAGGTGTTGGTTATTACTTTTGTCACATGAAAAAAAAAACAGATACAAAAATTACTGAGTGACTTTCCTGTGTATGTGTACATATACACATTTCTATGAAAAAAGACAAATCCAAGAACTACAAGTAAATGGGGGAAAAATTGACATTGTATAAATATTATAAATGCAAGAGCTCAAAGAATAATTCAGTTAGCATGTCCACTCAGAAGGTGAACATGACCAGTGAGCATATCTGGAGGAAGAACTGGCATTTCCATGGGGCCTAGTGAGTCTCATGGGAATGGACATGCTTGGCGGGGTGCTTGCAAACAAACACAGGGACATGGGAGTGGTGGATGACATAGTCACTGACTGACCCCATGAATGTTCTGCGCAGCAAGCCCTTTCCGCGGCTGCCCAAAACTATCATGGCTGCATGCTCATCTTCAGCTGCCTTGAGGATTCCTTCCCCTGGTTTGGATGCCATCACACTCTTCACTTTACCTCCAAGCTGGTGAGAGAAATGCAAGAATGGCATCTATTTATGTCAGACATCACAAGATAACATAAAAAGCATCATCATTATATATACCATACCTAATGCTTACTTACTTACTTAGTCGTTCCCCTTCTACCGGGAGATATAGAGGTTTGGAAAAGAGAGTGCCAGACTATTCTATCGGCTGTCTTCCTCCTTGCCTGGTTCCATTCTAGTCCTCTGTCCTTCAAAGATTGTCTAATGTTGTCCTGCCAGCAGACTCAAAGTCATTCTGGAGTTCTGGATCCCTGGGTCTTAGTTTCACATGCTTGCCGTGGTAGCCGATCTTCTCCCATTCTGCAGACATGGCCAAACCATCCTAGTTGGGACTGTTCTACTTGGGTCTGCAGGGGGTGGGATTTTAGGCCTTGACGTATCATCTGGTTGCAGACCATGTCTCTTCTTGTTACTTCAACTACCTTCCTCAGGTACCTCATTTCTGAGGTTTGGGTCTGGCATTTGTGGGGTGTAGTCACTGCCCATGACTCACATTCATACATCAAGACTGGGACATAGGAGGAGCGGTATACAGCCATCTTCGTTTTCTTACCAACCTCTCTCTTGCTGAGGAATCCTTGATTTATGGCCTGAAAAAGTCTCCCAACTGCTACTTTTCAAGTGGCCAACTCTTCTTTGATGCCTCCCTTCCGGTCTATAACAGCTCTGAGGTACCATATTTAAAGTTGTCGACCTGCTCCAGGACCTGTTCTCCCAGCTTAATCTGATGCCTTCTCTTCTTCTCATGACATCACCATGGTTTTTGTTTTAGAGCTGCTTATGATCATCAACCCTCTCTTCTCCAACTCTTCCTATTGCTGCCAATACATAATTTCCATTTACATCTGATTGCTAAATGCATTCATTCCCCCCCCCCCTCCCCGCAGCTCCCTAAGGTGCACAGGCCTTCAACAAAGTTGTGCCAGGTCCTCCTGTCCTGTGTCATCCACGCAAGATCTTTCCATGTCTTTTTTTTAATCATTTTCATTTCTGTCTCCAGTTCTCTTCTCAGTGTGTGTGTGTGTGTCAGTCTCTCTTACTGTGGGGATTCCAGAACAAGGATTGCATTGTAATGCTTTCAACAGGTTTGCTGTATACTCATCAGATTTATAAAAAACACTCATACAAAATATGAAAATTGTTCTTTTATATATTGTAAAGTCACAAAAAAATGCAGTAAAAGATAAATGAGTATTTATATCAAATAACTGCAAGTGGGGGGGGGGGGGGAGAGAGAACAGAAATTTCACATTTTTACATCATAAAACCATGAAAACAATAGAAATAATGTCTATTTATATCAAACCATCACAAGAAAATGCAGCAATTATCATATTTACATATTTCAATGCAGCACCTAAACTCTCCTGTTTCTTTCCTCTTATATTTATCCAAGTTTTTTTAAATGTCACAAGAACCATAATACCTAAGCCTACAAGCACTGCGTGAATGTATTCTCATGTCCACTGAATGATACTGCAATCTGTTATATCCTATCCAACATTCTTATTAATTTAGAAATCATAGAAGGATTGAAATGGTATGACAACTTCACTAATGCAGAATAGATGACAAGAACCAGATAAGTACCAGTGGAACAAGAGGTCAGAAGAAGATGCCTGCGATGGATAGGATATACAATGATGAAAACTGTGAATAACATTGCAAGACAGACTTTGTTCTGGAACCCCATGGGTAACCCCATGGAAACCAAAAAACACATGAAGACAAGAACTGGAGACATACAATGACATGGATGAAATAGACATGGAAATACCTCGAATTGATGGCACAGGACATAAAGACTTGGCATTTGTTTGTTGAAGGCCTATGCTCCTTGAGGAGCTGAAGGGTATTGATGAGAATGATGACTCTTACTAATTTCCCATTTTTCACAAAGTTCCATCCTCCAATCAGAATATGATCAAATACTTAAAACTCACCCCATGCTGCCTCAGTTTCTCAGCAAATCTCTCAAGGTCATGTTTGATGCGGTCCTGCTCATCCCTCAGCATGGCCTCCAAAACCTCACGGTCAAACACATACACAGCTGCCAATGACAAGTTTTTCAAGGAGTTAATTTTGTGTGATCCATGAGATACAAGAACTACATATTATCTTCTTAGATGATGCACCTTACGAATACTTACAGTACAATAGGTCACCGAAGTTCAAATTTATTGTCTTCGCCAATCCTTTATGTCAACCCAATATGTGGCAGCTGCCAGTGATCCCCCATTGTATTTCCTATTATTCTCAATATAGGACACATGTTGCCGATGTAACATTAATTTCTGTCCCATCCGATTGATTATCTCACCTCCTATTCATCATCCTAGCATGAGTAGAGCACCCATTCCTGTCTCATGATGTAAGTGTTGTGAGCAAGTAATTTGAGTAAGTAATGTAACCAATTCATCTGAGCAAGTGTTATGAGCAAGTTATTTAAGCAAGTAATGTGAGCAAGTAATGTGTGCAAATCATGTGGGTAAGTAATGTGAGCACATCATGTGATCAAGTAATGTGGGTAAGTACTGAGCACATCATGTGAGCAAGTAAAGTGAGCAAATCATGTGATCAAATAATGTGAGGACATCATGTTGGTAAGTAATGTGAGCAAGTATTATGACCACATCATGTGATCATGTCATGTAGGTGAGTGATGTGAGCACATCACATTAGCAAGTAAAGTGAGCAAGTAATGTGGGCAAATCATGTGGGTACATATTGTGAGCATATCATGTGAGCAAGTGTTGTGAGCAAGTAATATGACCAACTAATTCGAGCAAGTAAAAAGAGCAACTAATGTGAGCAAATCATGTGAGTAAGTAATGTGAGCACATCATGTGAGCAAATAATATGAGTGCATCATGTGAGCAGGTTATGTGAGCAAAGTAATAAGAGCAAGTTATATAAGCATATTATGTGAACAAGTAATGTGGTCACAAAATTTGCACTGTACAGCTTTTGAGCAATGAGTCTAGTATAAAGCACTCTATTGTTTTACATAAAAAAGGATTATTTATCTATTAAGCCTGCCCACATATGCAGATTTCACACACATACTGAACCATATTATTTCAGTATTGTCAGGACTTTTATTTGATCGTCTAGTTGGCTGTCCTGTTATCATGTGCACTGACAATTTTCACCCCTCTGATTTTAGAAAAACTAATTGTCATACTACAATAATTAAATATAACGTTTTAGTAAGTAGTCTTCAGCCAAGTTAGTGTCTTTCTCTCTTTCTTTTTTAAGCTACAATTGTGACATGTCGATGTCACAAGTGGAGTGATTACTGGTTTCTGACATAGTGCATGTGCTCCGAGTGAATATGTTGTCAAGTTGTGTTTTTGATGATGTCTGTCACCAACATGATCAACTGAAGATGTCTGTCACTGTCCCAGGGTTAATCCAAGAATTAACCATTTAGGGTTGGTCCTGGTTGCTGAGGAAAGAAAGGTGGCTCAAGGGTACCAGCAACCAGGTGAAATAGAGGCAGAGGAGGAGGATGGCGAATTTTGAAGCCAGGCTGAGTTCCCAAAACAGCTCCAGTCACCCACATGCTCCACTGAAGACATCTGTCACCCACATGATTCCTCTTTTCTTAGCTATCCCCTGTTCCTATTCATGTTTACCTTCAGGTTATACATCATACTGCTGCACGATCAGAAGACATCCTCACAACATGCTCAAACCAACCTAATCTTTCTTTCTTCATTCTTTCTATCCCTTAAACCAAATGGTGCACCATGAAATGGTACACTGTTGACAAAAGGCGACCTGGTGTGCCCATATTGTTGCAGTCAGATGTCCTAGTGCCCCCGTGTAGTTCCTGTGGATCTCTTATGACACAAAGAAAGAATGGGACTACTACTCTCTATGGCATGTCATGTAAGGTGACTAACATGAGGTCGTGAATGGGGCTGGCAACCTCATCATGTAAAATACATGCTACAGAAACCACCACTACAACACTCTGAGCAGGCTTCCTGCAAGGGGGCCAGCTACAGTGGTGGCACCATGCTTCATCAATACCCTTTAGCTCCCAGAGCAGCATAGGTCTTCAACAAACACATGCAAAGTCATCCTGTCCTGTGCCATCCGCTCAAGTTCTTTCCATGTTTTCCTCATCATGCTTCAAAGGGAATGAAAAGACATGATTAATGATAATGATGTCCTAATGTCAGCACTTTACATGACATTAAAAAAAATTATTTGCTCCGTATAAGTGTGCAACACTTCAAAATATTCTTTAGCCAATGAACGTTACATATACACTTAATATTTTCATAAAAATATATACACCCATACCTCACTCTTTCGACAGGTTAGGGACCAGAGCTATGACGAAAGTCGAAAATCGACGAAAGTCGAAGCATAGCCTTTATTTAGCTTACAAATGCATTAGGGCCGCCAAAAAACGTAAATAACTAACTATATAACACTTGCGAATGCGTGCAACACCTAGATAAACAGAAATAAACATAAGAATAAAGAAAATACAGTAATAAATAAAAAATAAGTAAATAACATCTTACCTTAAAATCATTCTTGAGCAAGTAGACGATGAATATATACAGTATGTACAGTTTTGAATGTTGGTAATTTAGGGGGATTCTAGACTTAGAAAATCAGATGGAGAAAATTGAGGAGGCTCATCTTCAGAACTGGAGGATTTCAATCTAATTCTTTTAGGAGAAGGGCACTTTGAAGGAGATCTAACAGGGGCTGGGGCTGATGTTGATGGCTCGGAATCTGAAGGGTTAGAGGGAGGGGTGACTGAAGTTGGTTGTGGCGGTTGCGTCTTGAAAAAGGAGAGCAATGACGTTTGCCTCATTGATGTCTTCTTCCTTTCCCTAAGAAGTTCTCTGTAACAGGCTATTTGGTGTTCTAACCCACTATTTACTTTAGAACTTCTGCCGAAATTGGGATCCACCCTTTCCCAATATGCAATTGCGTCCTCTATTTTGGCGATTCCAACCTCCAGTTCTTTGGTGGTCATCTCCTTAGGCTGAGCTGTATCTTCAGGCATGGCTTCCTGTTCATTCAACAGTTTTCTTTGTTCTTCCATCGCCAGTAGATCCTCATCACTTAGGGGCTGATCATGAGACTCAAGCAGCTCTCTAACATCTTCAGCCTCTACTTCCAGTTCCAGCTGCTGAGCCATTTCCACAACATTTGAAGTGATGGCCTCCACTGTTTCTTCAAACCCTTCAAAGTCGTCCATTAGGGAAGGAATCAACTTTTTCCAAGCGCCTTTCAGATTGGATTCTTTAACATCGGCCCATGCATCTCTGATAGTTTTGATGGCATCCAGAATATTGAATCCTTTCCAAAATGCTTTTAATTTATTTTGTTTAGGCCCCTCATCAACATCAGCATCTAGTGCAGCTATAGCCTTGGCAAACGTCCATCTGATATAGTAAGATTTAAATGATGAAATTACTCCTTGGTCCATAGGCTGCAGCAAAGAAGTTGTGTTTGGAGGCAGAAACACAACTTTAATTTCTTTGTGAGCCTCAAGCACAATTCTTGGGTGGCTTGGAGCATTATCCAAGAGCAGTAGGATTTTAAAGGGAATATTCTGTTGTTTGCAATAATCCTCAACTGCAGGCTTGAAATTATCAGTGAACCAAGTTGTAAATAATTCACCAGTCATCCAGGCTTTTTTATTGGACTTGAAATGAACTGGAAGGGAAGACTTTAAATAATTTTTCAGGGCCCTAGGATTCTCAGAATGATAAATGAGCAGAGGCTTTAGCTTGCAGTCACCAGCTGCATTAGCCCCTAGCAACATAGTAAGCCTATCTTTGGCAGCTTTAAATCCAGGCATTGATTTTTCCTCTTTGGCAATAAAAGTTCTGGATGGCATCTTCTTCCAAAAGAGGCCCGTCTCATCTACGTTGAAGATCTGCTGCTTTGTGTAGCCAACGTCTTCTATAATTTTTTCAAGCTCCACTTGAAAAGCTCCTGCAGCTGCGGTATCTGCGCTAGCTGATTCTCCCTTCACTGCTATATTATGCAAATTTGACCTTTTCTTAAATTTCTCAAACCAGCCCCTGCTAGCTCCAAATGTCTCTTCAGCTGATGTCTCTCCTTGTTCAGCATTCATTGCATTAAATAAAGTTTGTGCTTTAGCCTGGATAAGATCTTGGCTTAGAGGAATGTTGTGGCTGACTTGGTCTTCAATCCACACATTTAACACTTTCTCCATCTCACCAATTAAATTGTGCCTCTTTCTAATAAGTTTGGTATGCACTGGCGTAGCGTTTTTAATTTCCTCTAACACTTTAGCTCTGTTCTTTACAATTGTGCTAACTGTAGTGCGAGGTACACCTAGCCTGCGGCCTATTTCAGCATTTAAGATGCCTTGTTCATTAAGCTTGATTAGCTTAAGCTTTTCTTGCAAATTGAGAACCTTATGGGTTCTTTTAACTTTGTCACTACACTTAGGACCCATTATGAATATATTAAAGCACAAAAATAAGTAGTACTGTATAAGGCCTAATCACACAAAAAAGTACAGTATGAAAACTGTACATGTGTCTTATAATAACGATATGAACACTGTCATTAGACTGTTATCACTAAAATAACTATGAACTGTTTACAGTATAATCACAAAAATAATATAGTATGAATAGTTTTGTTATTTTAATCACAAAAATTAGTATTAATATGTTTAATCACAAATATAAGAGATTCAATGCGGACAATTTAAAAAAACAGTGCACACCGAACGACTTCTATTCAAAAACTGAATGACGAAAGAAACAAGATGGCGCGTGGTGGTGACGAAATGCGACGAAAAAGCGAAGCGAGCGACGAAATTTGGAAACGTGGTTATAATTGAAAACCGACGAAAGAGCGAAGCGACGAAACTCGAAGCGACGAAAGTCGAGGTATGGGTGTATCTACTGCTTGTTTTAAGACATCATACAGGGTACAAATACTGGCATTCATTTTCTAGCCTGGGTTTAGCCTAAAATGGGACATGGGACAAAAAGAGATAACATATTCCCTGACAAAAGTTGTTCCAACAGTAACTCTGATCCTTTCATTTCTAATGTGTATTTTGTGCAGGAGCTATACATACACACAGCCTAAATCCTCATCCATCTCCTTTTGTCTTCCCCACACAGCATACAGCCACTTCTGCAGACGTGGAAGCCTACACCAAAGAACCAAAATTACTAACTCTTGCAGCAGTGGTTTCTGGGGAATTTTTTTTTTTTACATGATAAGGTTGCCAGTCCAATGCACAACTTCACATTAGTCGTTTTTTATGACACTCCTGAGGTAGCAGTAGTTCTAACCTTGAATAAACTGTGCAGACAGCAACAGAATACCATTTTTATTTGATTATTTATGAATTAAAACTGCCACACAATAGAATGAATAGCAATAATACCGTACTAAAAACACTGTTACTCATAATAATGGAAATATCCAGTATTTACTTTTATAAGGTTTTGCTATAGCATTCCTAGAATACTTACGCTTTGGATTTTTGACGTTTTTTTATGCCTAGTAATGGTGGAAATAAAGTACATCTACAACTCAACAGGATCCTGTTACACGCCCATTGAGAATATGGTATTAGATCCATATTTTCTCAACCATCAGCACACTATGTGTGATGTGGTCAGCATCCCGCCGGTCGCCTTAACCTTCCCAGAGTTACTCTGGTACCCAATTCATCAGGCTGGGTCGACCCCGGAGCCATTTGCGGTCTAAAAAAAACCCCACCTCAGCTGGGGATCGAACCATGGACCACCGAGCTAGGAAGCCAGTGCACTAACCACTGTGCTACCGCAACTCAAAACCTTGGAATAAAATTTTGTTTAGCAGTTTCTTACTGGATCTCTTTGTGGTCTATTAGTTGCTCTGGATAACATCACTGAAGGTGAAAACATTTAAAAACTTCTTATCTGTTTAACTAAACAGAACGAAAACATATACTATAGAAAACAATTTTTAAGAACACATGGGGTAATCAAATCAGAATCAGCTAAATCAACAATGTGATCAACAACAAGCTTTGCTTATAGCTTCAGTTCAACTTACAGTTGTTCCACTTAGAGGAGTGCAGCAAGTCATTCAGCTCAGGCACATAGACAAGAACCAAGTGATCTCCTTCTTTGTGCAGATTCTCGCAGTACCCTTGAAAGAAGACAAAATGCTAAAATGATCTAATTAGTCTGCCTTAAACATACATTGCTGTTCCCTTTTACTTTCTAATGCAGCATGGAGCCACCAATGCAGCTGGTCCATTTGCAGGAAGCCTTCATCAAAACATTTATGTGTTCTTGCCCTGAAGGAATTTGTTTTATATGATGAGGCTGTCAGCCCCATACACAATCTCAAGTTAATTCCCTCGTACAACTTGCCTGAGGAGCAGTAGTGCTATCCTTTCTTTGTATATCCTCAGAACCACCCGCCCAAACTACATGATGCCTTAAACAGACATAAAGAAGATAAAGACATAAAGTAGGATGGGGCTTCACAGCTAAAATAAAGCGCAGGATCGTTGCTGTACAGAGCAGAGCTTCAAGACAAAAACCTCCAGTATGCGATTGTACATTGAGGCCGCGACTGCAGACTTGAGGTCTTCTTCTTCTTCTTTGATCCATAACCGTCAACCGTCAAAGCAGTCAGCGGCCATTATGCCTGGTGGCGTCCTGTAGGGCAGCAACAAATTGATTCCACCTTGCTCGGTCGGCGGCCATCCTTCGTACAGTGCCCCAACTCTGGTTCATTCTTTGCATCTCGGCTTCCACAGTTCTCCGCCAAGTTGTTTTTGGTCGGCCTCTCTTTCGCTTTCCCTTTGGGGTCCATAGCATAGCTGTTCTTGTGATGGTATCAGGGTCTCTTCTGAGGACGTGACCAACCCAACTCCAGCATCTGCCAGCTATGATAGTGTGCATGTCCTCCTGGTTACTCCGAATAAGTAGTTCTTGGTTGCTGATGGTGTTTGGCCAAAAGATTCGGAGAATTTTCCTTAGGCACATAGTGTGGAAGGAGGACAGTTTTGACATTTCCTTCTGTTACTCTCCAACATTCTGCACCATAGAGAAGCACAGAAAGTACACAGCTCTTATACAGTCTTAATTTGGTGTTTGTGCTGTACTGGGAAGACTTCCAAATGTTGTTGAGAATAGCAAAGGCTGTTCTCGCTTTATTCATTCTGTTGTTAATGTCTTTGCTTATTCCGCCGTCAGGTGTTACTATGCATCTTAGGTAAGTAAATGTGTCTGTCTGTTCTAACTTCTGGTTCCTTACTGTTATTGGCTCAGGACTGCCCACATTTAGTGTCATGACCTCTGTCTTCTTCAGATTGATGTTCAGGCCAACCTGCTGGCCATACTTATTCAGTCTATCGGTTTTGTCTTGAATGTGTTGATGTGAATGCGCGAGTAGTGCAATGTCATCTGCATATTCCAGGTCTTCCAGTGTAGAAATGTTGTCCATCTAATTCCTCTTGGACTGCCCTCTGTTGTCTGGCACATCACCCAATCTATGGCTGTCAAAAATAATGTTGTTGATAAGGGGCATCCCTGTCGTACTCCTGTTTTCACTTCAAAAGTTACATTACTCAATCCGACACTGCACGTAAAGTTAGAATATAAGCTTTTTATGATGGAAACAATGCGGCTGGGAATTCCATAAGCCCTCAGTATTTTCCATAGGCTGTCCCTGTGTATGCTGTCGAAAGCCTTTTCAAAATCAACAAAGTTAATGTACAGCTGTCTCTGCCATTCTGAGCACTGCTCTATAATGTTCCTGAGGGTGAACATATGATCTGCACATCTTCTGTTCTTTCTAAAGCCCGCTTGTTCTTTCCTCAGTTTATGGTCAACTGCTTTTGAAATTCTCTGAATGATTATCCTGCCTAGTATTTTGCTGGGAACTGAGAGGAGAGTAATTTCTCTCCAGTTGTTGCAGTCTGCAAGGTTGCCCTTCTTGGGCAATTTGACAATTATTCCTTTACTCCTCTCTGTTGGTGTTGTCTCAGTTTCCCAGACTTGTGCAAATAGTGGTTCTAATAGTTCTGCTGCTAGTTCAGGGTCTGCCTTGAATAACTCAGCATTTAGATTGTCGTGACCAGGCGCTTTTCCATTTTTTAACCCTTTGATAGCTGTGATGATTTCTTCTTTTCGTGGGATGTCTGTACTTACGTCTAAGTCACTTTCAGCCTCAGGAACATTCAGCTGAGTCTCTGGTGATTCCTTATTCAGTGTTTCTCTGAAGTGCTCTGCCCATCTTGTTTCCTGCCCCTGTGCTGTGGTGATGAGATTTCCTTGCTTGTCTCTTACTAACGTTATGTTGTTTGCACGTCGTTTTCCACTGATAGTTTTAGTTATTTTATAAACTGTGCTTTGTTCATTTCTCAGTGCTGCCTCTTCTGCCTGTCTTGCAAGGTCATCCAGAAATGTCCTTTTGTTAGCACGGGTTTGACGTTTTACTTCCTTGTCCAGCTGACTGTACTGTTCACCATATATTGCCTTTAACCTGGGAGACTTAGCTTCTGTTTTCTTTCTTTTCATTTCCTTTCTCTTCGCTATGGACTTGAGGTGGCTGGCTGAAATTACATTAACCATTGAGGCAGCAACTGTAGCCCTCAAGTGGCTGTCTGAAACTCCATTAACCAGGGCAGTTATTGTGTCAGACTCTCAATCCATGCTTCGGAATGTCCAAAATGGATGGCTACAGCATGAATGAAGATCCTCTACAGGAGCCCCGAATCTTCAGGAACTGATGTGGATCTACTGTCCTCATCATATAGGCGTATGTGGCAATGACAGAGCTGACAGACTAGCTTTGTTAGCACAAAAAGTGGGGGCACTGGATATGGATAAAGGAGAGATAATAAGGACAATTAATTATCAACTATCATAAAACAATACTGCAATCGATAAATTAACGAGGCTTAGATTGCTGGAATTTAGCATCAAACGTAAGACTAAGAGGGATGGACATTTCTAAGAATGCATCCGACAGATGTTTAACTAGCATAAGCATCCATACACTTCGACATTTGCTATGGGGGACCAAGAACTTGTGTCTGCTCAGAGTGCAATGTTGATGATTCTGATCAACAATAACAAAGTAGATAAAATGGATCGGCAAAGCAATGAAAGCTAAACAGGAAACATGCAGTGAAAAATATAACTCAAATAAATAGCACATCGTCTTCAAGTACAATGCCAATGCCTGGTAGTAGGCGATCCCGTCTCTCCATAACTTCCTTTCGCCAATACTGTTTTTCAATTCTGTTGCTGACCTACAACAAGTCTATTAATTAAAAATGAATAAGCAAAACCCAACATAAGAGTTTACCGAGAAATCGCTGATGGGATAAAGAGATGGGGAAAGGGCAAAGTTTCTTCACTTTCACATCAGGAGACAAAAGATTTATGAGAGATGTCATCAACAAATGAATAATATTGTACACGTAACAGACTGGATGTAGAACGGGGCTGTCCACAAGATTTAACCTGACAAAGAAATCTAAAAGTGGTAATCACAGCAAATATTTAAAATAGGAATTCTGCCTCTTTTGGTGAGGCTCATTCCATTCAACCTAAACACTAGGTCCGTCAGTTATATTAGGGTGCATGTCTGAGGATTATATCAGACAGGTGGAAAATCTTCTCAGGCATAAAATAAGACCCATCCACTGTCATAAATCAAGATGAAATAGATCAACACAGTTCAAAGATGAAAATAAGTAACAGGAGAAGCTGCCAGTGTTCTTGACTGGAGTTGTTAGACTTGAACTCGAGTCTGACCTAAGTCACCACAATGACTCAAGTATTTTTTTAAATTATCGACTCAACTCAGGATTTGCCAATTTTGACAAACAAACTCCCCCATCCTCATTCGCAATGCATTCTTGCAGAGAAACTAAAAATGATTTTGTTTAAACTGATAAAATAAAAAAGGTAAAACATGAGCTTATTGCTTTTTATTATTATTTATAGCAACTAATGAAACTGATAGCATAAAAGCAATTGTGACTATAAACAGTTTTTAATTAAAAATTATACTCAACGTGGGACTCGACTTGAAAGCTACTGTGAGAGACTTGAGACTTAACTCGAGACTTGCACTAAGAGACTTGTTAGGGAAGACTTGAAGACAAATCTGGAAGCTACTAATGACACATATTGCAGCAACAAGGTTTATAAGAATCTCAGATACTGGCTCACAAACGACCACTGAACAAATATTTTTCTGGATGATTGTTCAGTAAGCTTAAAGCCAGTAGGCCAATAATAATAATAGTTTGAATGCAGCAAAGATGAGAGTTACCTGCTTAAAGACCTGTTACAGGAGTATAACAGCATGTTTAAAGGAGACTGAATGGCTGATGGGCCTGCAAGTGAAGCACGTCATAACTACACTGAGAGATATAATTCCAATGAAGCAATCCTACTGGCAGATACTACCAGCTTTCTACAATGAACAAAAGTGACATTATCTAATAAATTAAACAAAAGTGCAAGATCACTTATATGAAAATTAAGATAATCAGGAAGAACAGATCATAGAGGAAATTCAGTGTACTAGTCTGACAAATGCTTCATAATACTGGACAAAAAAATGTCTCTTGTAGACCTGAGCATAATGCAAAATCTGTTTACTATGATGAAAAAAAAAATTTAAAAACTCCCCTTGACTTATGTTGGTTAATAATGTTGAGGAGAAATTAACGACTCCAAGATAATGACTTAATGACCACATCAGAAGACTTTAGGATACACAATGGATAAGGCTGCACATCAGGAGATACTGTACAGTGCCTGGAAAAATATACAGGATCGTTATGGAGAGCTTAACAGAGGCCACATACAGAAAGCTATGTGAAGAACAGGCAGGTTTTAGACAAAACAAATCCTGTACAGACCAGATAGCCACACTACATATATTTAGTTAAACAATGCTTGGGAATGAACTCACTAATTTACATCAGATTTGTGGACTGAAAAGGCATTCTACAATCTAGACTGAGAACTGCTCGGGAAACTGACGAGGTATTCAGGGATGCCCATTAAGTTCACTAACCTAATAAAGAAAACATAAGAAGACGTGAAATCTAGAATTCTCCATAAAGACAACTTAGTGAGCCCTTTGAGATAAGGAATAGTGTGTACCACCGAGCCTCATGTCACTTTTTCTCTTCTTACTGGCTATTGTCTGGATTATGAAAACAACTTCAACCAAAAGAAATGGAGTTCAGTGGATTCTGACAAAACATCTTGATGACCTAGATTTTGCTCATGACCTGGCTGTTCTGTCCCATAAACGTAACCAGATGCAAGTAAAATGGGAACACGTAATAAAAGGTCACAGCAAATAAGTTTGAAAATACACAGAGAAAAGGCAATAATTATGAGAATAAATACAACTAATGATAACCAGACTGCACTGGCAGATACATCCCTAAAAGATGTAGAATCATACATATATACAAAGTTAGAAGAACAAAAATGGTATAAAAATAAGAATATAAAAGGCAAGAGGTGCTTTCATTGCATTGGAAAATATATGGAAACCAAAAGAAATCAAGTCCAACACTAAAATAAGAATCTTCAACTCAAATATCAAGTTATTGTACCGCTGTGAAACATGAAGAACAACATAAAAGACAACTTGAAAGATATGGACTTTTTGCACAGAGTAGGATTGAAATGGTATGTGACAAAATCACTAAAGGGAAATGATGGAAACAATCAGACTAATACCAGTGGAACAAGAGTTGAGGAGAAGATACTGGCATTCAATAGGACACACACTGATGAGATCAGCTGATAGCATTAAAAGGCAGTCCTTGTCTGTAATCCACAGGGTAAAGGAAATAGAGGGTGACCAAAAAACACATGAAGAAGGGAAATGAAGACAGACATGAAAGGGATAAAAAAAAACACATGGAAAGACCTAGAACAGGTGGCATCTGAAAAGATGGTTTTTGCATGAATTTGTTGAAGGCCTATGATGCATAGGGAGATTAAAGGTAATGATGGTTACAACTCAATCAGGACATGAAGATTACAAATACTCAAGTATCCAATTCGCAGCCTCATGTTTCACACTTCTCATCAGCATGATATGCGTTGCAAAACAAACGTGATAAAAATGTGCTAGACGCGATGTCAATCCTTCTCTTCCATTTTTCTCAGGCCATCTCTGGCATAAAAAGACGTAACAAAGTTCTCAAAATATTTAACAATTATGACTTTGTAGGTATGGTTTGGTTTTTTAGTTTGGTTTGTTTATGGATTATCTTCACTGGACATGGACGATGCCATCAGTGCTCCGATCTCCTCCCTTACATCACACAAGGAGGATCTCAGCGCAGTGCACGAACTCCATAGCACCGGCGAGAATCCCAATGTGTGTATATAATGTATAGGAATCACACATACTATAAATATTTTTGTGGTGGGTAGGTTTCCTAATTTTTAAATTTTGCCAGGGCAGCGGCCTGATAAGCCTACTTTTTACGATTTCCAACTGCCGTGGGATTTTTAACGTGCATAACTTGCACACGGGACCTCCTATTTTTTCGCCCTTTTCCGAGAAGGCAAGGCATCCGATCTCACTACCCACTCGAGACCAGGGGGGAGCATGACATAATTAGGACCACTGGTTCTGAAAAAATTGTTTCAATAAATTATAATCCCTCAACTGGGATTCGAACCCAGTACCTCTTGAATACGAGGTGGATGCCATACCTCTGAGCCACTCCGACCCCCAGGTAGGTAACTTTCTTGAACCCCTTTCTAGCTCTTCTGAATCCTAAGGCACGAAAAATATCTCCTCCTTTGAACTTGTCTCACACTAACCAGTTTAATTAATTCCAAATCTTTCTTTCATTTGCCACCTCTCTTCCTTTTCTACTCTATTTCTCCCTACACCTTTCCTTTCCTGAAAGGCTTAAAGATTGCAAGCAGGCAATGGTAAAGGTAGTCCCATTGTGCATACTACCCTCAAGGAGTGAAGTGTAAAGGCTTCACTTATGCAAGGTCTCAGCTTTAAGAGATTGGGGTGATGAGTTTCCACCCTCGCTGTCTTTACCTACCCTAATTCGAGAGCAGAGTTATGTTTGGCCACGTAATTATGCATGTTTACTATGTACTTTAACAGTAGTGACATCAAATTCTGTTTTAAACACTGAAAACTTTCATTTCTCATATCCAGGCTATTAATTTACTGTCCTTGAACGTCTAACTTTGACTTGATAAACAAGTATTCAAGAGCAGTGAATGACCCAGGGTAACAATACTTAAAATACTTCATTTCTTATCGGACAGACACAGGTGAGTGCCAGTATGCCTATAGAGGTACACATGGCCTAAATATTCATGCCAAAGTACTGTAAAACTTTAACTATTTGGCTAAGTGACAAGAGAGAGACACAGAGACACTCAAGCAGAAAACACACAAAGTCAAAAGTGAAGACAATGTATGTCAGCATTAAAAGTAGAATAAACTAAATTTCAACTATTCTAAACATATTTTAGAAAAATGGGTATGTGATTAATCATTTCCACTGTTTCTGTGAGCTAAAAACATTGGTACATTGTAGAAATGAAGTAAATGAATGCTATTCTTTTTTGTCAGCAAATTGTTGCTTTACAGGCTTTATTTTACTTTAACTTCTAGGCTTCTTCAATTCTAAGGTCACTGTTTCAAACCAGTAGAACAGTCGTTCAGACCTAAAGGTCTTTTATATTTGGACATGCGTCCTAATATAACCGACTAGGTTGAACGGGACACTCCTCGCCAAAACGAGGCAAAACTTTATTTTTTTTTTTTTTTAAAGTAGAACAGTGGCACTACAATTACATAGGAGCAGAGTACAGAGCAAAGCTCCGTAGTAGAGTGGGCTCTTTTCTGTACAGGTCAATCCTCAGTTTGCTCCTCAGGAAGCTAAAGGTAATGAATTAGTAACAGCACTACTATGCGTAACAATAATATACAGTAGGCCTATAATATACAATGCATTTAATTTTCAGTTTAAACTAAGTTTTGTTTTTTTTTTTTCTTTTTTTTTTAAGGTTTTGTGAAAGTGTTATAGAACAGCCCTCAAATTAGCAGGTTTCAAGTGATGCAACAAGATATGTTGTTGTTATACAAGTGATGCAACAAGATATGTTGTAGTTATACAAGTGAGGATCTTGCATTAAATGATCAAAGTGTAGTTGAAGAATACTGTAATCCATTAGATGTACTGTTTTTTTTTTGTTTTTTTTTCTGCCATCTACTGATACACGAAAAGAGTGAATGAATAATTTCATCTGTCATGTATACAACCAGCAAGCTACAGGAACAGTAAGCATTCACACTTTTTGACATACTGAGGGAGACTGAGCATCTTTGAGTTTGCCCGGCGTACAATTGTGTCAATTCTGTTCAACAATAACAATAGCCAACACAAAAACCAGTAGTCAACTGGATCAGCACTGACTTAATTAAAATGTTTAGCTCTTTTAATAAGAATAAACAAATACATAAATAAAAGAGACCAAATGAGTTGAACTGTGACTGTCACAAAACTGGGTCAAGTTTTGGGTAAGCTTAAGCACCTTTTTTTTTTCAAGTTTAAACTTCAATGCTAAACCCCTAACCATATTCTCTTTAAACACTTCATAACATTCTTAGTTATTTAACCATCACAAATTGCAGATGAAACAGAACAAACATAAACAAGTGAAGTTAACCTAAACCTGACACATTTATGATAAAGATATGTGCTGGAATGAAGAACAGCGGGGTGTATGACTGATTTCACCTAAATTTCTATCGATCCGGTGGCAAATTATCACCCACTTCATAAGGGTTAGGACTGGTTGGGTTCCTAAATCTAACCCAAACCCCTTCTTACCGTGTCTCTGAATTATGTTTTAAGGCCATATCGATGAGGGCTAGTTAACTGACTGCAGAATCGATAGACACTCGAGCAAAATCAGACACCTGTATTAATGTTCTTCATTCCGATCAAGATGGCGTATGCAAAGTGACGTGATTCAAATGACTGAATATTTCATATCTTACACAAGCAGATCACTTCAGTCTGTGCATCAGAAAGGTATGAAATTGCCTACTGTAAGATCACAAAATAAAAAATAAATGTTAATGTTTAAATAGTGTGTTTATTCATGTTTATGCAAGGAACCAGATGCTAGAACAGACAGGCACATTTACATACTTGGGATGCATTGTAACACCAGATGGCAGAACAAGCAAGGACATCAACAACAGAATGAATAAAGCGAGAACAGCCTTTGCTAGTCTCAACAACATCTGGAGGTCTTCCCAGTACAGCACAAACACCAAATTAAGATTATATGAGAGTTGTGTACTTTCTGTGCTTCTCTATGGTGCGGAATGCTGGAGAATAACAGAGAAGGAAATGTCGAAATTGTCCTCTTTCCACACAATGCGCCTAAGGAAAATTCACCGAATCTTTTGGCCAAATACCATCACCAACCAAGAACTATGTATTCGGAGTAACCAAGAGGACATGCACACCATCATAGCTGGCAGACGCTGGAGTTGGGTTGGCCACGTCCTCAGAAGGGACTCTGATGCCATTACAAGAACAGCTATGCTATGGACCCCCGAAGGAAAGTGAAAGAGAGGCCGACCAAAAACAACTTGGCGGAGAATTGTGGAGGCTGAGATGCTAAGAATGAACCAGAGTTGGGGCACTGTACTACGAATGATGGTCGGCGACTAAACAAGATGGAAGCAATTTGTTGCTGCCCTACAAGACGCCACCAGGCATGATGGCCACTGACTGCTTTGACAGTCTGCGGCTAAGGATCAAAGAAGATGCAAGTCATGGGCAATGACTAAAACCCACAAAAGCCAGCTACAAACCTCATAAATACAACCAGAGTTCCGCTGGGAGGACAACATTAGACAACCCCTGAAGGACTGAGGACTAGATTGGAACTAGGCCAGGAGAAAGACAGCCAATAGGATAGCATGGCACTTTCTCTGGCAAACCTCTACACCCCAGGGTAGAAGAGGAATGACTAAGTTAGTTTATTCATGTTTAGTCTAGTTTACATGTGGTCGATGTCCTGTGGCGATGGGCGAGCGGTGAAGCGGCAGGCGTGGGTGCGCTGGCAGTCGTAGTCGCAGACCTACACACAGGCGGCTCAGGCCATATGGTCGTCTTCCACTGATCAGAGCAGCAGTGGGATTCGGCAGCCCCCTGAGTGACTGAGCAGCCCTCTTTAGGAAAGCACTGCTCACCTCCATGGCATGAGGAAGGGACTAGAAAAGGTGCCCTAAACATTGCCTGCTCCACCATTACCTAACCAGCTTACCGCGGTTGGTGGGTACCCTACTTCAGCGGGCGACACATAAGAAAAAGAAAGGACAGATTTTTCCCCCTCATTCTAGGCGCATGGAATGTGCGCACTCTACTCGACAAAGACTTTAACACAAACAGACCCGAGAGGCGAACTGCCCTGATAGGGAGAGAACTGGCCAGATACAACATTGACATAACAGCACTGAGTGAAACTCGACTTGCAGGCGAGGGCCAACTTTGCGAAAAGGGTGCAGGTTATACATTCTATTGGAGCGGAAGAGGAACTGAAGAAAGACGAGAAGCAGGGGTTGGATTTGCAATCAAAACAGCAATTATTGGCAAGCTAGCGGAGCCCCCAAAGGGAATAAATGACCGACTCATGACGGTCAAGATCCTGCTGCTTTATGGAAGGAAACATGCCACCATCATTAGCGCGTATGCACCAACTATGACAAACCAGGATGACGTCAAGAATAAGTTTTACGAAGAACTACATGCAGTCATTGCATCAGTTCCCAAAGCAGATAAGCTTATTATTCTTGGTGACTTTAATGCAAGAGTAGGCTCAGATAACATCTCCTGGAATGGCACTATCGGAAAGTACGGCGTGGGTCGCTGTAACAGCAATGGACTTCTTCTCCTCCAGACTTGCGCAGAACATAACCTCCTTGTCACCAACACCATTTTTTTCGACTTCCTATCCGCAACAGGACCTCCTGGATGCACCCTCGCTCGAAGCATTGGCACCTAATTGACTATGTAATTGTTAGGAAGAAGGACAGGCAAGATGTCCGGGTGACCAAGTCCATGTGTGGTGCCGAATGCTGGACTGATCATCGCCTCATTGTGTCTAAACTTAAAATTCGTATCCAACCTGCCAGGCGCCCTCAGGGAAAGAAAACTCAAAAAAGGCTGGATATTACCAAACTAAAGAAGACAAAAATTAAACAGTCATTCACTGACACCCTAGAAGACCGTCTCAAATCTATCTCGTTAGACGGCCAAAGTGCGGAAACAAATTGGACAGCCCTAAGCGAGCAGATCTACAACACTGCTACAGAGGTCCTGGGTCCCGCCATCAAGAAACAAAATGACTGGTTTGATGAGAACTTAGATGATATAAAGAAGATGTTGGCTGAGAAACACCATCTCCATAAAGCATATTTAAATGATCCAAAATCTACATCCAAGAAAGACGCTTTCAACAACATGCGTAGAATCGTCCAACATAAACTATGCCAGATGCGGGATTCATGGCTGAGTAATAAAGCAGATGAGCTCCAAGGCTTTGCTGACAGCCATGACTTGAAAAATTTTTTACCATGCACTCAAAGCGGTCTATGGTCCAACATCATCAGGATCATTTCCCCTCCTTAATGCAGATGGAAAAACACTAATTACAGACAAGGAAAAAATTCTCCAACGCTGGGTCGAACATTTTAATAATATTCTGAACCAGCCATCATCTATTAACGATGAAGCCATCAACCGACTGCCCCAAATTCCTATAAATGAAGCACTAGATGATATACCGACTTTGGAGGAGACTCAAAAAGCGATTCGTCAACTTTCTAGTGGAAAGGCCCCCGGCTCCGATTCAATTCCTGTTGAGGTCTATAAAGATGGCGGTACAGTTCTGATAGAGAAACTTCACATGATCTTCCAGCAAATGTGGCAGAGTGAAACCATCCCACACAATCTCAAGGATGCGTCAATTATACATCTTTATAAACGTAAAGGTAATTGCCAAGACTGTAACAATCATCGAGGCATCTCACTACTATCAATCGCTGGGAAGATATTTGCCAGAATCCTTCTTAATCGCCTTACGGCTCATCTTGACAAAGGTCTTCTACCTGAAAGTCAGTGTGGATTCCGGAAAGAACGTGGAACCACCGATATGGTGTTCGCTGCAAGACAGCTTCAAGAAAAATGCCAAGAACAGCACTGTGACCTGTACACAGCTTTCATCGACTTGACAAAGGCGTTCGACACGGTCAGTAGAGAGGGTCTATGGAAGATCATGGCAAAATACGGCTGCCCAAAGAAATTTATCTCAATAGTGCAGCAGCTGCATGATGGAATGCAGGCTAGAGTTCAGGAAAACGGTGAGCTATCGGAGCCTTTCCCAGTCTCAAATGGAGTTAAACAAGGGTGTGTACTTGCACCGACTCTTTTCAGTATCATGTTTTCTGCTATGCTGACTGATGCTTTCAGAGACGGGGACACAGGAATCGACATCAGATATCGTATTGATGGAAAATTGTTTAACCTTAGGAGGCTTCAAGCAAAAACCAAGGTCAAATCACACACCATCAGGGATCTTCTGTTTGCTGACGATTGTGCCCTCAGTGCTGGCTCAGAGGCTGATCTGCAGCGTAGCATTGATAGATTCTCCGAAGCCTGCTCCAACTTTGGGCTTACCATCAACAGAAATCATGTACCAACCAGCTCCTGGCACAATTTATACTGAGCCAGTCATCAAGGTAAATGGTGAGAAACTGAATGTTGTGAACAGGTTCACATACCTTGGTAGTACACTATCCCAGAACATCGTCATTGATGATGAGGTGAACACCAGGATCTCCAAAGCCAGCAGCACATTTGGCAGACTATACACCAACGTTTGGCATCGAAGTGGCATTAGTCTACAGACAAAGCTGAAGGTATACAGAGCTGCGGTGCTTCCAGTGCTGCTTTATGCATGTGAAACATGGACTGTATACAGGCGCCACGTAAAAAAGCTCAACCACTTCCATACAGTCTGTCTCAGGAAGATAATGAACATCAAATGGCAAGACAAGATCCCGGATACCGCCGTTCTTGACAGAGCTGGTATCCCTAGCATCGATACTATTCTGATGCAGTCACAGATTCGCTGGGCAGGTCATGTAGTCCGCATGCCAGACCATCGACTGCCAAAGATACTCTTTTATGGTGAGATGCAGAAGGGTAGACGCTCCCATGGTGGCCAGAAAAAGCGCTTCAAAGACACGCTTAAGGCTTCAAAAAAACCTTTGACATAAACCCAGACACATGGGAAGCTGCTGCGCAAGACCGAACTGCCTGGCGCACATCTCTTCGTAAAGGTGCAGTGGCATGCGAATCTTCCAGAAGAGCAGCAGCGGAACAGCGGAGACAAGCTAGAAAAGATCGTGAAATAAAACCTTCACATGAAGCAAACATTCCCTGCCCACACTGTCCGAGATCCTTCCAGGCCCGCATCGGGCTCATCAGTCACCTTCGTACTCATAGACTATCCTAACATCCTAATAATTGGATGAACAGAGTGGTCTTCATCACCTGTGATGGACGAACGAACAGTTTACATTATTCATCTTCATCATTACAGTTCAGCTCCCCAAGAAGTATAGGCCTTCATAAAATGCATGCCAAGTCCTTATGTCCTGTGCTATCTGCTCAAGGTCTTTACATGTCTTCTTTGTCCCCTTCATTTCTATCTCCGCTGTTTATTAGTCTCCCTCCACTTCTCTTACCATGGGGATTCCAGAACAAAGACTGACTTGTAATGCAGAAAAAGAACTGCCTTACACGATGTACTTCACCTTTAAGTAATATTTATGTGCTACAACACACGCAGCTACATTGATGTAGTAAGAGAACTACTTGCTGTTAACTGTACCTAGCCTAGATCTTTGCCAGCTGCTAAACACTCAACAGATACTTTTAAAAGGCTGAAATGAGCAATGGAGGGACTTTTTTTTTTTTTTTTTTTTTTTTGTTAAATAGGAGTTTTGCATAGTTTTGGCAAGTCACATGCTGTTCAACCTACACACAAGGTCCGTTGGTTATAATAGGGCACTCGTCCAATTTCAAAAGATCTTGTGGTCTTATTTGTTCGGTACGGCCTCGAAAAAGAATTTAGAGATGCAGTAATAAAGGGTAGGCCTAAGGCTTAGGAATCATAACCCTAAACCTTAACCTAACCCTAACGACGTGGTTGTAATTGTTGGATAACAAGGACATCCCACGGTTCTTCATTTCAACCTTTTAAAAGAAAATGCGTTGATTAACACTTAGGCTATTCTTTAGACTTTATATACAACGCAGATTTCTTTTAGACTAAATCAAATAAGATGTGAATTACGCCCAAGTCTAGATTCTGCAGCAATTGTGAAATAATTGGTCGTGGAGCTCTCAACACTTTGTTCATTGTTGACGAGAACGGCTAGAAAGTTGTTTAGCCTACACTAGAACGTAAAGCCTTCAAAACGTATGCCAGGACTGAACCCAACAAATGCCCTAGGACGTGTTTACGTGCAAGTAATTCTAGCAAAAGATACTTACAATCAAGTGCATAGTCAGAATGCTCGCTGCCATCCATGGCGACGATAACGTTTCTCTGTTCAGTGATAACGTTTTTCTGTTCTGCTTCTGCCATTGTTATTATTACTGCAATGTAGCGTGCACGAAAAACAAAATCAAAATCGTGATTGCGTCGTCTGCTTATACTACGTGTTCTACTGGATCGTTTTTTAGGTCATACAAGGGACTGCACTCCAACAGAATGCGATGAAGCAGCGGTTCTTAACCTGTGGTCCGCGGACCCCCGGGGAGCCGTGATGTCCTCACAGGGGGTCCGCGAAGGCTTGAAGAAATGTTATGAGCTTTTACAGTTAAAATAGAAAGAAAGAATGAATGAAAATAAGGAAGAAAGAAAGAAAAGGAAACGAAGAACAAAATCTTAATTTCTCTCGCTTGTTTGTGTAAAACTTGGCTTTTCTAACCTACCGCCTCCATTAAAAACAAAAAAAAGTAAAAATCGGTTATGAAAATAACTGTTTGATAGCAAAAAAATGTACTCAGCACTTGATACTTCTGCATGTGAATGACGCTGAGTGGCTGAGAGAAAGCACGTGACATTTCTTGTTGCCGCGCATACAGCCAGAAGCCGCCTTCATAGCTGCAGCGAACTCTAGTGTTGTCCACGTTGTGCCACCACATTATCGGAACGTCTATCGCTTCCCATAATTCTCTAGCTGTGTCGAAAATGTTCTCGAAGAAATTCATGTATAAAGGAAGATCGTGTTCGCAGGAAGAGAGAGTCGGAGTCAGTCAAAATGATCGTGTTTCTTTTCGATTTCTGCGAATAAAAGCGTTTGGTTATTGTCGGGTAAAGTGACCTTTCGATGTTATCGCGTTGAATTTCGTAACAATACATTTTGGCTGAGCCTCAGGATGGATCGCTGGCTGAATTTGAAACATAAAATTACTGATGATGTTGATGAGGGTGCATCCTGTTCAAAGCAATATGAAGCTTCTTTCATTCATCTTAAAAAGTGCTGCCGTTATAGCAAGGAATATTTGTGTTACCAAAAGATTACTGGTGGCAATGAATATATATATATATATATATATATATATATATATATATATATATATATATATATATATATATATATATATAAAAATTTCCGTATATACCTGGATTTCGCATATATATATATTCTATAACACCATAGGAAGATATTTATTTGTTTTGTATACTTGTTATGTTTGGAAATATTTGGTAATAATATTTATTTAGAGTCTGAGATTAGAACCATACTAGTCAAAGGGCGAATATACTCATGTTTTGCTTCGAGTGAAAGTAAATATATAGTCGCCCCACTTGAATATAGTTGAAAATATGGTTAACAAAAGACGATTAGTCGCATGCCCAATGAGACGATGGGTCGTCGTTGGCGCTTCCATGATGACGGACGGATCTTGAAGGCTGTCGGACAAATGAGAGTCCGAAGTTTTTCATCATTGTGATTGATTCTGGGGAAGAGAGGAGTTTTCTCTCAGTATACTATGATGGTCGATACTTATATAGTCTCCCAGAATATATATGTTAGTGTGCTAGTTACTAGTATTTCATGAACGGACTTAAGGTAAAGAAGGAACATTTTTCTAAAACTTTTCTCCTAGGCCTAACGACGCCATAGATGTCACATCATATATATATATATATATATATATATTTGATGGATCGTATGTAGACGATTCCTGTACTAGCAGCACTGTGAGTGGACATATGTAACATTCCTTATGGGTAAGGAAAACCCGAAGACATTAGATGAGCAAATGAACGGAACTTTCATTTATAGGGAGGATATCTTTTGGATGAACGTCGCTCACTGGGACCGGCGCCATTTTGAATCCCACTGTTGGTCTGTTTGAATTGTCAATCGGAGAACGGAGATATCTTATTACCTGATGGCGATACCAAGACCTACATTGCATTGAAGTCTACTCTTTGTTATTTGAGATTGTCAACCTTAAAAGAAAGACCCTGTTGAAGCTAAAGCCTAAAAGACTTAGCCTGAAAGACGTAGTCAGCAGAGGGTCTGTAAGGGAGCATTGTGATGACCATTATTATTGTTAACTCAAACTGATGCTACTAGTCAGTGGAGGTATGAGACGATAGACTATCATAAATATATTTGCTCCTATCGTCCGATTATATTTTCATGCTATGAGATTGCCAAATTGATGTTGCCACCCATTTGTCAAGTATCCAATGATTTGTTGTGTCAACCTGTTCCAATGACTGTCAACCGTGCTGTCAGAGTGTGTATCATTAAATTGTCTAAAACGTCCACAGTAGTTCCAGTTATCATTGACTTCCAGCCGTGAGGGTATGAGTGCATTATTACCAACTTGTCAACTCTACAGAACCATTTATGCATTCGCGTATTGACACTCATACTAACACTCATTGTCAACAATACATTCTTGTCGGGGCCTCATTACGTTCCGGGACAAGGTGACCTATATGACCAACACTGTGCCGGGTTTGAGTTGACCACTTAATCTCGTCAAGCCCTTATTAACGTGGTGACCTAATGTAGCGGAAGGTTATTTAAAATTATTTATTTATGTAAGAGTATGCCAGTAAAGAGTTCTGACCTTACAAGTCTTATGATTACTTATACTCTAGGGGATAAGTAAAATGTACATTCACTGAAACCACAAATGGAAGAAATGAATAAGTCCTCAGGTACAGTTAAAATAGTTTAATAATTACACTAATATTCTATTTCTACTAGTTGGAAAAGAGCATACACATATATATAAAAGTATTCACACAATTACTATTATTGTCTGTTTAGACTTCATTCATTTTAAATATATCACGGTTTTTAGTCCTCTGATAAATGTCATCACTTGACTATTTATTGTGTTTCATATATTGTGGTAGTCAGTGTCCTAAGTGACACTTATCTGTTCAACTTGATACTGCTGACACGGAACTGTCCTTTGCTGATATCAGACTTGGTAGACCCAACAGTAGGGATGCCAATGACCAGTTGAAGTTCACTCTTTGGGGTCCTGCACTTTTGTGGGATTGCCTCTGATGAACTACACCGGCTTCTGATACTGGACAGTCTGGTTTGAGTTATTTCATGGAACCTGCAACATATCAGCCTTGGCTAGTATCTGGCTAGACTTGTAGTTGACTAGCACAGATGTCAGACCAGTCAGTCATCAGATGTCACCGTTATACAATCATAGTAAGTAAGGACATCATTTCAGTGATATAGCATTAATATTAACATTTCAATTAAGTGTAACTGACTAGCACATAAGTCAGACAAGTCAGTCATCAGGTGTCAAAGTTATACAGTCATAGCAAGTAACATCAGTTCAATGATATAGAATTAATATTAACATATCAGTAATAAACATCATCTGGTTTATTCCGCTCCTATACATCCCTTCATATTCTATAACTTGATCCTTCCAAATCATATCAAGTACGAATTCAAATACTGATGCTATCCTTAGCATCTACACAAAAGTAATACATAAATAAAGAAAGTGAGTGACCACGTGATCAGGTTGCTTTCTACTGAAACTGGCTGTAGAACACTCCAGTTTACTAGCTGTAAATGGGTACGAAGTTGTGCGCTCGAACTAGGGAAGGCAAAGGCAGCGAGGAAGGGGACTAGTCACCTTAACCTCGTAAACTGGGATCTTCCATGATGAAGTTTCTAACACTTCATTTCCCTATGACAATCTCTGCCATGGGACTGCCTTTATCTTCGTAAGCGATAAAGCAATATGATAAATATAACTTCATTAGGCCGTGGGGCTATTTGTGATTACTTTTTGTACAAGCAACACTCATCCATAATGCACATGAATAAATCATATTAAAATAATAATACGTTATATCAATGAATATTATACAGGCATATTTTGTGAATTCTGTATGAACCTGAAATAACAAATATTATACACGGTAGTTATCATAATTTCGCTTACCCTCAGACTTCAGATACTGGACTTAAAAATGTTTCTGGCGATCCGCTCACAATTCATGGGTCGTGGCGAAACTCTGCCTCCAGTCTGTCTGAACCCTCTTTCGTTGTCTGTAGCTCAGTTTACCGATACGCTTTAAATACGTATAGCGCGGACGTATCGGAGAGTACCGACGTCACAGCTTAAACCTAAGCCTGAAAAATCCTTCCCGAACAGTGATTTCGGCCGAACTGTGCGTCGACTGAAATTTTGCCTTTATCATTCTCGGCATATATAATATCCATATAGTTCCATCTTATCTAGTTTTATACAGCTGATAAAACTCTATCTTCCTATCCATGTAATTTCCCAAACTGTTATTTGTTGATTTTAATATTTAGAACAGAAGTGGGTTTACATGCTTTTAGCGTAACTGTGGGCAGCCGAAATACGCATATATCTCCGTAAATGAGAACTTCCTACCGTTCCATCTTATATGCAGTTATACACCATCCTTCCCTGTACTGAAATGTAAAATCCTTTTCATACGGATTCCCTTCTGTTTTTATTTATCGTTGGCGATTTCCTCTGTCCGATACACATTTCGCTGATACGCCGCCATTTTGAAAGCGGTCACTCGATCGTAGATGGGTTTATAAATCTAACTGAACCCATTTGCAATGACTTGAAACCAATTTTGCGACATAGCTCCCCCATATTTTAAGCTGGATGATATCTAGCTTAACTATTGGGTACAAGACAATTGCAAATCGACCATTCCGAGGTTAGTTTTCCTTCTTTCTATCCTCCTCAAGCTCTGTGGGATGGCGACTAAGAAAATCTGCGCCCACATTCTGTTTTCCAATAATATATTCATCCTTTACTATCTCTCTCCTTCCGGTTCGGCTTTTCATCCAGGCTCTTACTGCTGGTGAAACGGGGTCGGTAGGTTTCCCATGAAGTTTACCGCCCTCTTTTCGATGATAGTTGGATGTGGTTTTCCCTCGCAAATCCGTAGGTTTTTTTATTTTCGCTACATGATTTGTTCCTTTTTTCCAGCGCATGGGGTTCAGACTGCAATTGAACCTGTGTGGGATGTTTCCTTTCCCCTCCCGTGCAAATCTCGGGAGTACCCCTGATTGCTGGTTTGCTTGTAGATTTTTGATGAAGACTCTTCCGTCGACTTTCTGAATCTACATAGGTGCACTCTGGACAGGAATTTACATACTGATTTATGTCTTCCGTAATACCTGGCCAGTAGAACTGGGTGGCTATTCTTTGTTTTGTGGCACCATTACCCAGGTGTTCACTCAAAGTTGATATGTGTCCCCAGCCTATAACCTTATTCCTATAGGTGGATGGTACAACGATTTGACCATGACTTTTCGTCCCTCTTCCAGCTTTCCTGTACAAGAGTCCATGTTCCATATAGAAATGTCCTTTCCTTGGAGCTTTATGTGTTTTTGATAATTTGCCAAAACAAGGCTTCAACGTGCTGTCTGCTTCTTGAGCCCGTTTCATTTCAGTTGAATGAAATTTTACGTTGGTGTCCCTCTCTATGTTCCTGGAGTCAGCCTTGGTCTGGATTCCTGCCATAACCATAGGTTTTACAGGGTCTCCTAAGAAAACATATTTACGCCCCAACATTAGGGGGTAAAAGGGATCATCTATCACAGCTGCATTTATCTCCCCTTCCACATAGCGACAACTGACATGAATCTTTGCTATGGGTAATGTAAGGGGTGATGTTCCTTTTAGTGGCCCTTGAATCTCTACTGTTTCTGTGGTGATTTGTTCAGGGCACACCAGAGATGCACACACGACTGCGTCATAGGACAAACCTGTGTCATACATTCCTGTGACTTGTTTGCCATTCACAGTCACTATCTCCTGGGTAGGTGGGTGATGGAGGCTATTCTGACTCACAGTCAGTTCCTTCCTAACAGAAGTCCTCACCTGTAGACATGCAGCATGATGAAGGGGTTTTTTCCTCCCACATTCATCAGTGTTGTGGTTGCTCATCTTACAAAATTTGCACCACTTATCTCCCTGTTTGTAGGGTTTCTTTTCCTGAGTCTGAGGGTTCTTGTCCTTATTATCAAATCTTTGCTTGTATCTGTGTGGTTGATCCATCTGGTCAAAATCGGTATTCTGCGGTGGTGGCTTATATCCTTCTACCTGCTTCCTTTTTGTTCCTATCAATTCAGCTTGAGCTGCTTGGTATCTCTCTGCACATTTCAAAATGTCTTCCAGCCTCTCTGCTCCTTGTTCCATAAGGAATTTCCTCATTTCTTGAGACATGGAATCTTTCACTTGCTCTAACATAACCATTTCTTTCAGATCCTCGTAGGTTTTCTGATACTTACCTAAACTACTCCATTTCAACAAATACGTTTCTAGCCTAGCTGAGAACTGGTTATATGTTTCTCCAGGTAGAGGTTTAGAAGTTCTAAATTTCTTCCTATATGCCTCAGAGTTCTTTTCATACCGGATCAGTAAGGCTTGCTTTAGTATTTCATAATTTTCCTGATCTTCTTTGGGGAGTTTCAGAAACACATCATATGCAATACCTCTCAATCCCTGGGATAACTTTAGACTCCATTTTTCCTTTTCCAGTCCATATGTAGAGGCTAGCCTTTCATACCTATCCAGGTATGACTCAATTGCGTCCTCCTTTTCAACAAATGGATCTAGGTGGAAGTTCATGGCTCCATTTGCCATGTTCTGAAAAGAGCTATTCTCAGAATGAGGTGAGCTATTACCATGGGTGCTAGTCCCAGCCTGAAGTTCAAGTTCAAGCTGTCTCATTTTCAGCTCATGGTCTCTCTCTGCTTGTAACCTCCTTTCTTCTCTCTCAGCTTCTAATTTCTTGGCTTCTCTCTCCGCTTCTAATTTCTTGGCTTCTCTCTCTGCTTCTAATTCTAATTTCTTGGCTTCTCTCTCTGCTTCTAATTTCTTGGCTTCTCTCTCTGCTTCTAATTGCTTTGCTTCTCTCTCAGTGTACTTTTCACATTCCGTCGTGACATACCGGATCAGAGCATCACCATCCATGCCAAGCTCTTTTCCCACCTGCAGTGTAGCAGACCTAAATTTGACCAAGTCAGCCATGATGTATCTGTAGTCTAGTAGGGCAAGCGATCTTACTCAAACTAATTTACTACAATATAATTAACTTAGTTAAAATTAAAGTTAATTAAACTGACTTCACCATATATGAAACAGCTTTCTTTATCTGTACTCAATGGTACTCCTAAAAAATTATTTATTTCCTACTATGTTAACTCTTCCAAAAAATTTACAAAACCAAATTTCTACACAGCAGAAATAGAAAGTTGGCTCAGGAATATCAAAGATATATCCCGCAGACGAGCCCCCACTGTAGCGGGAGGTTATTTAAAATTATTTATTATGTAAGAGTAAGCCAGTAAAGAGTTCTGACCTTACAAGTAATACCCCAGTCTTCGAAATAAGCACTGGTATATTGTTATCATAAAAATAGTCAGACTGTGAAAACCCTGGCCCAGTTGGTAAGAAGTAGTACCAGGATTTAAGGTGTCTCCTCCCTGTGACTATCTTATGATTACTTATACTCTAGGGGATAAGTAAAATGTACATTCACTGAACCCACAAAATGGAAGAAGTGAATAAATCCTCAGGTACAGTTAAAATAGTTTAATAATTACACTAATATTCTATTTCTACTAGTTGGAAAAGAGCATACACATATATATAAAAGTATTCACACAATTACTATTATTGTCTGTTTAGACTTCATTCATTTTAAATATATCACGGTTTTTAGTCCTCTGATAAATGTCATCACTTGACTATTTATTGTGTTTCATATATTGTGGTAGTCAGTGTCCTAAGTGACACTTATCTGTTCAACTTGATACTGCTGACACGGAACTGTCCTGTGCTGATATCAGACTTGGTAGGCCCAACAGTAGGGATGCCAATGACCAGTTGAAGTTCACTCTTTGGGGTCCTGCACTTTTGTGGGATTGCCTCTGATGAACTACACCGGCTTCTGATTCTGGACAGTCTGGTTTGAGTTATTTCATGGAACCTGCAACATATCAGCCTTGGCTAGTATCTGGCTAGACTTGTAGTTGACTAGCACAGATGTCAGACCAGTCAGTCATCAGATGTCACCGTTATACAATCATAGTAAGTAAGGACATCATTTCAGTGATATAGCATTAATATTAACATTTCAATTAAGTGTAACTGACTAGCACATAAGTCAGACAAGTCAGTCATCAGGTGTCAAAGTTATACAGTCATAGCAAGTAACATCAGTTCAATGATATAGAATTAATATTAACATATCAGTAATAAACATCATCTGGTTTATTCCGCTCCTATACATCCCTTCATATTCTATAACTTGATCCTTCCAAATCATATCAAGTACGAATTCAAATACTGATGCTATCCTTAGCATCTACACAAAAGTAATACATAAATAAAGAAAGTGAGTGACCACGTGATCAGGTTGCTTTCTACTGAAACTGGCTGTAGAACACTCCAGTTTACTAGCTGTAAATGGGTACGAAGTTGTGCGCTCGAACTAGGGAAGGCAAAGGCAGCGAGGAAGGGGACTAGTCACCTTAACCTCGTAAACTGGGATCTTCCATGATGAAGTTTCTAACACTTCATTTCCCTATGACAATCTCTGCCATGGGACTGCCTTTATCTTCGTAAGCGATAAAGCAATATGATAAATATAACTTCATTAGGCCGTGGGGCTATTTGTGATTACTTTTTGTACAAGCAACACTCATCCATAATGCACATGAATAAATCATATTAAAATAATAATACGTTATATCAATGAATATTATACAGGCATATTTTGTGAATTCTGTATGAACCTGAAATAACAAATATTATACACGGTAGTTATCATAATTTCGCTTACCCTCAGACTTCAGATACTGGACTTAAAAATGTTTCTGGCGATCCGCTCACAATTCATGGGTCGTGGCGAAACTCTGCCTCCAGTCTGTCTGAACCCTCTTTCGTTGTCTGTAGCTCAGTTTACCGATACGCTTTAAATACGTATAGCGCGGACGTATCGGAGAGTACCGACGTCACAGCTTAAACCTAAGCCTGAAAAATCCTTCCCGAACAGTGATTTCGGCCGAACTGTGCGTCGACTGAAATTTTGCCTTTATCATTCTCGGCATATATAATATCCATATAGTTCCATCTTATCTAGTTTTATACAGCTGATAAAACTCTATCTTCCTATCCATGTAAATTCCCAAACTGTTATTTGTTGATTTTAATATTTAGAACAGAAGTGGGTTTACATGCTTTTAGCGTAACTGTGGGCAGCCGAAATACGCATATATCTCCGTAAATGAGAACTTCCTACCGTTCCATCTTATATGCAGTTATACACCATCCTTCCCTGTACTGAAATGTAAAATCCTTTTCATACGGATTCCCTTCTGTTTTTATTTATCGTTGGCGATTTCCTCTGTCCGATACACATTTCGCTGATACGCCGCCATTTTGAAAGCGGTCACTCGATCGTAGATGGGTTTATAAATCTAACTGAACCCATTTGCAATGACTTGAAACCAATTTTGCGACACCTAAAATCAGAGCATTATCAACGTGGTAGGCCAGCTTTCGGGGTCAACCTGCACAGTGGACATTTTGAGAAGTCAGCTACTGGGACCAGACCGTTTCCTGTGGCCTGTTACGACACACATGAACACCAGCAGTACAACTCTTGAGTCGATGTCAGCATGACCTGTCCTGTCAGCGTATACGGTATCTAGATCAGCGTTTGTTGACATTTCTGATAGAACAGACAGCGTTACACAGCAGGTGTGTTTGGAAGAATTAACTGTGTTAGCAAGAAGTGCTATGGAACTTAGAGGTCTTACACTTCATCGGTGGATCTTCTTGTGTTCTGCTACATATCATTGAACTTTGTAATAGTTTAGTTCAAAATTTAGTGTTTATTAAAGTGCCATAATACAGTACCATTATAACTGAGCCTTCTATCTGCAACACATTCTATCTGCAACACATTTCATTATATTATATGTATTTATGCTATATGTATATTTATGTTTACATGTTTATATGTGATACTTGTTTATATTTCTGTGGGCGGTTGGTGAGGTGACTAATATAGGGAATACCAAGTCATATAGGTCCTATATTAGTGTTCTGTAGGGAGCAATTTTCTTAATTGAAAATTTGCACGCAACATCTGTTGCTATTTTTGTTAGCTGTGATGATCTGTCCCATCGTTGTTTTTGTAATATTTTTTCTGTTCTTCAGTTTTGTTTTGATTTGTTTGTATTTGTAGGTCTACCCTTTCCTAAAATTTAGTTCTATACATTTATATGTATACACTGTGACGTCATTTGTGTTGTTTATTTCCTCGCGGTTATCATCACAGGTTCTGTGATTATTTTCTTCAGTTTTCTATTTAACTTATTTGATTTCTGCGAATGTTTTCGTATTGTCTTTCTTGATTGTCTTTTGTTTATGTTGTTGGTTGACATATACTATAAAATATACTTGATCATACACTACTAGCTGTGTAGTGAACTTATGAGAAAGGATCAACTGATGATTAATTGCTGTTATTAGAGGTACACAGTTGATTATACAAGACCTTATTTAAAGGCTTGTTTCCCACAGAGATTGGGATAAAGGGAGCTGATTATTCAAGCTATTAAGAGCTTGTTTCCATTTATTTGGAGATAGATTTCATTATTGCTATTTCAGGTATCTAGTCACATATTGGTATACATTATGTCGACTTTAGATTACTTCATTGACTTAGGGAAATCCCTAGGCAAGACTGGAGATAAGTTGGAGGAGTATGCTACCAGTCAATATGAAAAAGCACAAAAATTTGAAATTGATAAACTGAAGGCTGAGGAGAAAAACAAAAAGCCAAGGATAAAAGAATGGAATTAGAATTTGAGCAAAAGAAATTGCAGATGCAAGTAGACGAAAGGAGATTCCAAATGGAAATGGAAAAACAAAATAAAGAAGCTGAGCCTGAACAAAAGAGATTAGACAAAGAAGCTGAACAAAAGAAATTAGACAGAGAAGCTGAGGCTGAACAAAAGAGATTAGACAAAGAAGCTGAACAAAAGAGATTAGACAGAGAAGCTGAGGCTGAACAAAAGAGATTAGACAGAGAAGCTGAGGCTGAACAAAAGAGATTAGACAAAGAAGCTGAACAAAAGAGATTAAACAGAGAAGCTGAGGCTGAACAAAAGAGATTAGACAGAGAAGCTGAATAGAAAAGACTAGAAATAGAGGCTGAAAATAAAAGATTAGAAGCTGAGGAGAGAAAAGCAAAGATGGAACATGAACATAAGAAAGAACTTTTAGCATTTGAGATAGAAAAATTGAAATTGACAAATATGAGTAATGTTAATCAGTCCTCTAGTGGTAATGGTAAACCCTTTACTTACAAGGTCAAGGTACCAGCGTTCAATCCTTCCAGTGATGACATAACATTCTGGCTGGATAGATTTGAACGCTCTTGTCGAGCTCATAAGGTGGATAAATCACAATATATTAACCAGTTATCAGAAAATTTGAAAGGTGATTCTCTGACTAGTTTAAGTTTGGTTGAAGAGACTGATAAGGATAATTATGATGTTATTAGGGCAGCTTTATTGAGAAAATATCAATTAACAGAGGAAGGTTACCGTATTTTGTTTAAGAAAATGGTACCTGAATCAGGGTAGAATTCTCAGAATTCATTGCAAGGACACGTCTTACATTTAATCGTTGGATTGAGCTGTCCAAAACAGAAAAGACATATGAAGCCCTTATGGACTTGTTGCTCAGAGACAAGATTATGTCAAGTGTAAATAAACCATTCCTTGAATTCCTACATGAGCGTAAACCCAAGACACTAAAAGAAATGGAAGAATATTGTACCCAATACGTCACGGCACATCCGGACGTAGCTTTTAGCAATGCTAAGGTTAAGGAAAGTATGCCAGTTGCTTCAGCAACACCATACAACCCTAATTTTTCACACAAATTTCAGGGACCACAAAACAGGTTTGATAAAAAGGATAACCATAATAGTTATCAAAACCAAGGTAACCAATCATTTCAGGGTTCTTCTGCGAAGAACTGGAGACGAGCCGACAGCCCTCGATACAGAGGTGGTCATAATTATAGGAATTTCTGCAGAGGAAGTCATTATAGGAACTACCCAAGTCATCCATCATGGAGACAACAAGACCATAGTTATAGAGATACTCATTATAATGAATATGATAATGGTAACCATGAGAACTATGACTCAAACCCAAATAGGGGTTACAATAGAGGAAATAATAATGATTACAGAGGCAATAATAATCGAGGTAGATCACAATACAAAAAACATAAATCACATTATCAGGCAAACTCTGCACAGCAAGAGTCACATGAAGCCTATAAACAGACTAAAGATAATAATGACGCTAATAATATGGCATGTTCCGCTTTTGATTTTGGGAGAGCATCTCAGTGCCCCCAATGCAAAACATTATTTGAACCAACTACGGTATCCACTTTAAGTTGCGGCCATCCTCTTCCCGCTCTTCCTGCGTCAGTCGCGCATGATGGAAGAGGTTCTCTTGTCTTACATAAAGGTTTAGTAAATGACAATCCAGTCTCAGTTCTTTTTGATTCTGGATGCACCACAATTGGTGTTAGGCAATCACTTGTAGATCCTTCTCGTGCCACTGGAAAAGTAGTCAAATGTGTAACATTTGGCGGCACCTTAGAGAAATACTTTACTGCTATCATTAAGATTGCTACTCCTTTCTTTACAGGAGATGTACACGCATGTCTCCTGCCGAATCCGATCGCTGATCTTATCATCGGTCGTATTCACGGAGTCAAAGAATGTACTCCACAACAAATTTCCGTTTGGGAAAAACAAAATATGCGAACTGCTAATGCTGTAGTCACTAGAGCTCAAGCTCTTAATATGCCTCAAACTTCATCTACTGAAGATAATGAAGTGCATAACCAAGATGATCACTCGGTAATTTCTCGTGACTCGTTTATAAAACAGCAAGAAGATGATCCGACTCTAAAGAAATTCTTCACTCTTGCAACAAAAGGTAATCCGAATAAAGATACAAAGCGTAAATCTTGGATTACAATGAAGAATGGCGTACTTGTACGTATGGTGCAAGACTCCGCTAAGTCAAGTCATTCTCAGATTCTTGTGCCCAAGAATTTGAGAGTTAAAATTTTGCAACACGCACACGACTCTCAGTGTGCTGGACATATGGGTTTTCCCCGTACAAAGTCAAGAGTTCTGGCGGCTTTCTGTTGGCCTTTTGTGAACAAGGACATACGGATTTATTGTCGATCTTGTAAAGTATGTCAAGAGGTCAAATCCAAAGGTCCACGCCATGCTGCACCTATTCAGGCTGCAGACATTCCTATTCGACCATTTCAGAAAATGGCGATAGACATCATTGGTCCATGTAAGATCAAATCTGCTAGAGGACATCAGTTTATCTTGACGTGTGTTGATATGTGCACACGTTGGCCAGAGGCTATTCCTCTGAAGAGCATTACTACTGCTGACATTGCAGATGCTCTTTGGCTTATATTTTCTCGTCTGGGATTCCCCGGAGAGATATTATCAGACCATGGCACCCAACTAATATCGGATACCATGTCTCAAGTAATGTCTACTCTGCAGATAGAGAGATCTTTGAGTAGTATCTATCATCCTATGTCCAATGGGATGGTCGAACGGCTAAATAGAACACTCAAAAACTTACTAGGGAAGATAACTGAGGATCATCCTCAAGATTGGGACAGGGTTTTACCCGCGGCCCTCTTCGCTTACAGAGAGGTCCCCAATGAACATACATTATTTTCTCCCTCTGAACTTGTCTTTGGCGCGCGACCGCGCGGCCCTATGTCTTTACCTCATGATCTCATAACCGCTGATAATATTACCGATGACACAAAATCTTCTTACGAATATGTCATCGCGCTGAGACAAAAGATTATCGAAGCATGCAAATTGGCAACTTCTTCTTCTGAATTTGCTAAACAGAAGGCAAGACAATTTGCCAATAAGAAAAGAACCTTACGACAACTTTGTCCTGGTGACAAAGCATTTGTTTTGCTACCTTGTAGGGAAAACAGACTTCTTATTTCTTGGAAAGGTCCGTACGATATAATCTCGAAAATTTCCGATGTTGACTACATTGTCGATATTGATGGAAAGCATAAAACCTTCCACATCAATATGCTTACGGAATTCCATGAACGTCCGGATTATTTACAGCCTATTTTCCAGGCAACGGACGATTCACCAGTCCAACATGGTCATTACTCATCACTGTCCGTAATACAGGATGAGGAAACAAGTTTTTCGGATGTTAATCTTCCGCTTCCGATGATTCCACTTCATTCTAGTGAATCATGGAAAAATGTTACTGTCTCTCCTGATTTATCTCTAGGAGAACAGCGACAAGTTTCGGTTATGTTACAAACATTTCAGGATGTCCTTACTGACATTCCTGGACAAACTCATGTCATTGAACATGACATTATTCTAACTGACCATAATCCTATTAGAGTCAGACCTTATCCTATCCCTATACATTTTCAAGCACAGGTTGAGAAGGAGTTGGATGAGATGATAGATTTAAAAATAATTGAACCATCCACTTCTGCATATTCTTCGCCGATGGTTATTGTTCGAAAAAAAAGACAATAACATACGTCTTTGCGTTGACTATCGCAAATTGAATCAAGTTACGAAGTTTGATGCTGAACCTATGCCTTTACTAGAAGAGCTACTTACTAGGCTTTCTAAATCTCATTTTTTTCACTAAACTTGATTTGTCTAAAGGATATTGGCAAGTTCCTTTATCTGAACGCGCCAAACCAATTACGGCTTTTTCTACACCTAGAGGCCTTTTTCAATGGAATTTCATGCCTTTCGGCCTTATGAACGCACCAGCTACATTCGTACGCATGATGCGTCGAATCCTATCTTATCGGTCAGATGTCATTGCGTACCTAAACGACATCTGTCTTTTCAGCGATACTTGGGAAGATTACTATTCGGGGTTAGTTGAATTACTGTCTACTCTACGCGAGTATAACCTGACAGCGAAATCCTCTAAAGCCTGCATTGGTTTTAGCGAAATTTCTTTCCTAGGCCATCGAGTTGGTCATGGTTTCCTAAAGACAGAGGACCATAATATCACTAAGATACTTAACATCTCTATTCCTAAGACTAAAAAGCAAGTGCGAAGTCTCTTAGGTCTTATTCAATTTTATGGAAGATTCATTCCGAATCTATCCTCTATCATGGCACCTCTTTCTACACTACTAAAGAAAGGGTCGCCTAATATGGTCCACTGGTCACAGGAATGCCAATCCTCTTTGGATAAGATTAAAAATTTGTTTTCAACACCACCTATTTTAGTGTTACCTACTACAGATAAGACATTTGTTCTTCGTAGTGACGCTTCATCCACTGGGATTGGAGCGGCACTAATGCAAGAGTACTCTGGAACTCTGCATCCTGTAATGTATATCTCCAGAAAACTTAATGCTGCAGAAAGGAATTATTCGGTTTTAGACCGTGAACTATTGGCTATGGTATGGTCAATTCTCAAACTACAAAGATTCCTTCTAGGCGCACATTTCATAGTAGAAACCGACCAGAAAGCTCTTACAGCTATACAGAGTAAGAATTTGAAGAGCTCGAGGTCTACTCGATATGCAATTGCTCTTCAACCTTTTCATTTCTCAGTACGAGCTATCCGTGGATCAGATAATGTGATGGCAAACATTTTGTCTAGATGCCCACATGATTCCACCTAACTGTTAGGTCTTGGATTTCTTAACACATCTAAGTCTATAACAGTTCTTTCTCTATATCAAGATAGATACACATTGTAATTTGTAATATAGTGATTGTATCACTACTATCACTACGTTCATTGATATATATTCACCGCTGTTCTTTGATGATTTTTTTTTCTTTGTCAATCATGTACTTATAGTGCTTAAATATGAAATTGTTATATGCATTGTGACATTGCCAGCATTGTAGTATACGTTGGTGGCACCTCCCTGGAAATATTTATACTTAAGAGAAATGCTTTCTCTGAGATGTTGAGATATATTCTCACGAGTCGATCTATGACTTTACCTTAATTTGACATTATAAATTGCTCTTATTAGTCATCTGCGCATTATTCGTGCGTTGTGAGCCTATTGTATGTTGCTCTCAGATGAAAAAAAAAATTTCATTTTTTTTTTCTCGGGGGTTGCGGTAGTCTGTTACCAACAGATTACTGGTGGCAATGAATATATATATATATATATATATATATATATATATATATATATATATATATATATATATATATACATATATATATATATATATATATATAAATATATATATATATATATATATATATATATATATATATATATATATATATATATGTGTGTGTGTGTGTAGGAAGATATTTATTTGTTTGTATACTTGTTATGTTTGGAAATATTTGGTAATAATATTTTGAGTCTGAGATTAGAACCCTAGTCAAAGGGCGAATACTCATGTTTTGCTTCGAGTGAAAGTAAATATATAGTCGCCCCACTTGAATATAGTTGAAAGGTTAACATTAGCGCATGCCCAATGAGACGATGAGTCGTCGTTGGCGCTTCCGTGATGACGGACGGATCTTGAAGGCTGTCGGACAAATGAGAGTCCGAAGTTTTTCATCATTGTGATTGATTCTGGGGAAGAGAGGAGTTTTCTCTCAGTATACTATGATGGTCGATACTTCTCCCAGAATATATATGTTAGTGTGCTAGTTACTAGTATTTCATGAAATTAAGGTAAAGAAGGAACATTTTCTAAAACTTTACCTAGGCCTAACGACGCCATAGATGTCATATCATATATATATATATATATATTTGATGGATCGTATGTAGACGATTCCTGTACTAGCAGCACTGTGAGTGGACATATGTAACATTCCTTATGGGTAAGGAAAACCCAAAGACATTAGATGAGCAAATGAACGGAACTTTCATTTATAGGGAGGATATCTTTTGGATGAACGTCGCTCACTTGGACCGGCGCCATTTTGAATCCCACTGTTGGTCTGTTTGAATTGTCAATCGGAGAACGGAGATATCTTATTACCTGATGGCGATACCAAGACCTACATTGCATTGAAGTCTACTCTTTGTTATTTGAGATTGTCAACCTTAAAAAAAAGACCCTGTTGAAGCTAAAGCCTAAAAGACTTAGCCTGAAAGACGTAGTCAGCAGAGGGTCTGTAAGGAAGCATTGTGATGACCATTATTATTGTTAACTCAAACTGATGCTACTAGTCAGTGGAGGTATGAGACGATAGACTATCAAAAATATATTTGCTCCTATCGTCCGATTATATTTTCATGCTATGAGATTGCCAAATTGATGTTGCCACCCATTTGTCAAGTATCCAATGATTTGTTGTGTCAACCTGTTCCAATGACTGTCAACCGTGCTGTCAGAGTGTGTATCATTAAATTGTCTAAAACGTCCACAGTAGTTCCAGTTATCATTGACTTCCAGCCGTGAGGGTATGAGTGCATTATTACCAACTTGTCAACTCTACAGAACCATTTATGCATTCGCGTATTGACACTCATACTAACACTCATTGTCAACAATACATTCTTGTCGGGGCCTCATTACGTTCCGGGACAAGGTGACCTATATGACCAACACTGTGCCGGGTTTGAGTTGACCACTTAATCTCGTCAAGCCCTTATTAACGTGGTGACCTAAAATCAGAGCATTATCAATCTGTCGATTGGCTTTACGTGTACAGGAAATGAAGACAAGCAACTAAAGTGTGTGTTATGTTACGATATATTGTCCAACGAGGCCATGAAACCGTCAAAATTGCGAAGACATCTCGATACTAAATATAAAGAACATGCCACAAAGAGCGTCGATTTTTTTCAAAAGTAAGGAGCAGGAGCTTCGGGAAAGTAAGAAAATGGTAAAAAAGACTGCAACTGGTTGTAACAATGAAAATGCAGTGAGGGCCTCATTTGCAGTTTCTCAACTAATAGCAAAAACCGGAGAACCGCACACAATAGCTGAAGAACTTATATTACCTGCTGCAAAAATCATGGTTTCTGCATTGATCAACGAGAAAGCTGCCAAAGACCTTTCCGTTTGTCAAATGACACAGTTAAGAAGCGAATTGATGGTGTGTCAGCCAATATCAAAGAACAGATATTAGAAAGAATTTGCATGTCCCCCTATTTTGCTCTGCAACTGGACGACAGCACAGACATAACAAACAAAGCGACCTTATTGTGCTACGTTAGATATGAGCACGAGAGAAATATTTTCGAAGACTTACTGTTCCCTTCCTCGTTGTACACACTACAGCTGAAGAAGCATTTAACAGCTTAAACGAGTTTATAACATCTCATGACATGGATTGGTTGAAATGCGTTGGAATTAGCACAGACGGGGCACGAGCAATGTCTGGAAAGCTTACTGGACTTGTAGCACGGATTAAGGAAATCATACCGTCGGTGACTAAGTACCATTGCTGCATACATAGGAAAGCTCTAGTTGTTAAGAAGATACAAAAAAAAACTAAATAGACCATAAATGAATCAGTCAAAATTGTCAGTTTTATAAAAAGCAAATCACTGAATTACAGACTTTTTGAGAAGCTTTGCAAAGATATGGACAGTGAACACCATCAACTTTTGCTACACTGTGGAGTTCGTTGACTATCTTGAGGTAAAGTTTTGTCTCGGTGTAGGGAATTGAGAGACGAGATAAGATTATTCCTCGTGGAGCAGCCATTTCACCTCAGCGATCGTTTGACAGATTTTTCCTGGTTAGTAAAATTAGCATATCTGTCAGATATCTTCCACCCATTTAAATATGCTCAACTTAAATCTTCAAGGAGAAAAAAATTTTCAAGTTGAAGACAAGATCGAAGCAATGATGAAAAAGTTGGAATTGTGACATCATCGCCTATCGAACCGAAACTATGAGACATTTCCAAACCTCACAAATTTTCTTGGTTCCACCGATGAAGAGTTGTCTGAGGAGGACATCACTTATCGCACGAAATTTGAAAGATTTGCAGCATAGTTTCCGTGAATATTTTCCTGTTCCTGATGCAAGCAAAAACTGCATTAGAGATCCATTTTCAGTTAATATGTATGACATAGAGGGGCTCACAGCAGCAGAGGAAGACAAGCTCATAGAAATGTCCACGGATGGTGCTCTGATATTGCAGTTCAAGGAACAGTCCCTTCCAAATGTCTGTGCTCACTTACAAGCAGATTTTTCGGAACTATTGAAGAGGGCTATGAAAGTATTGAAGCCTTTCGTAAGGACATACTTGTGTAAAACATCATTCTCTGCTCTCGTTTATCTTAAAAATAAGTATAGAAACCGTTTGAAAAACATAGAGTCAGAACTCAGAATACAAGTTCAAGCTATTAAGCCCGATATAACAAGGCTTGTAAGTGAAATGCAGCACCAGCCTTCTCATTAGTTAATTAATTAAAATTAACAAGTAATATTAGGCCATGGTTCGATGTTCAGGTAGTATTATTATTATTTAAAATTTGTATGGAATCATTCCAATAAAAATATTATAATAGGAGTGTGTGCATTTACTTATTTCTCCTTTCTCTCCAAATTGTAAGACCCTTGATGAGCAACTTTAAATAAACATTTGATGCACTTCAAGGTTTTAAATCTTGAGTTAAGTCTTGGTGGTCCGCGGTAACAAAAGATATTTAAAGGGGTTCCGTGGTAAAGAAAATGTTAAGAACCGCTGCGATGTAGTATTGCTTGTCCTTCTATAATAGCTGGGGGAAGAGTGACGGTGCGAATGAGTTGGGAAAGAGGGGGGAGGATGGTGTAGTTTGTGTGTGCGTGGTGTACGTGTGTACGCTCGTGTATGTAAGCGAGCGTGAATGAGTAATATATATATATTTTACCAGAGCTGCTGGTGAGTAACAGAAGATGAAATGTCCAAACTGTTCTCTTTCCACACAACCTGTCCACATATGACGTCACGAGGTGAAAGGGGAAAAAGGGGGGGGGGGGGGGGGTGTCAAAGTTTTGTGATGTTGTGTAGCGATAGGGGGAGGGGGCGTTGGAAAAATGTGACATCACACAAAAATAATAGTCACTCTCGCTTTTTTTGTAAATGATGTTTCTACTTTTAACCGCAATAGTTAAGTTTTATCCGCAATAGTTAACTTTTATCAATAGTGAAATTTTTTCAGCATTTGTAAACTTTTATCCGCAATAGTTATCTTTTATTTGCAATTGATAACTTTTATGCGCAAAAAATAACAACTCCATCGTGGATGACTTATGTTATCATTTTAATCTCAGGTGAAATGACGGATAGTTAATATAACTAAATTGTTTTAAATTAAATATATATATATTTTTTTAAATAATGCATTACGTACCTTAAAAAACAAAATGCAGACACCATAAACTGTACTGTGTTGTTGTTGTTGTTGTTGTTGTTGTTGTTGTTGATGGTGGATCCAGCGGCCATGGCCCAGTACCATTTAGGCACTGTAAACTGGGGTGTCTGTGGAATTTCCTACTAACCCGGTCAGAAGCTAATCAGCATCATAGCTCCTTCCCATCCACAGAGGGTTCGTTATGCAGAGCTTTCTTGCAACCCCAGGGAGCCTCCTAGACTCAGCGACATGTTACACCAGGCCCACTATGGCGTGCGTGCGTTGTCAAGAGGTTTGAGTCTCCCTACCCTGCAGAGGAGGTTATATCTCTGAGACAATCACCGAGACAGCCACCAAGACATACACCGGCACGAGCAGCCAGGTGCCGGACAGTAACGAACCTGCACAGAGGGCCTCAGAGGCGGTCAGGCAACGGCCTGTTATGGGCTTTGTTGCACTGGTTTGGCGTGTGTGCCTTGCCACGAGCGGGTCGTTTCTCTACCCTGCAAAGGAGGCTATAGCGCCACAGCCACCGCCTCTATCCGCCAGTGGACGTCATCTGGACGGACAAGCAGGCCTGCCCCATCCGGATTTGGAGGGCCCGGCACCATTATAGCGAATAGACGTTGGAATTGTGTTGGCCACACCCTTAGAAGAGGCTCTGACACCTTCACCAGAACCGCCACGCAATGGACTCCAGAAGGAAAGTGAAAGCGAGGCCGGCCAAAAGCTGTCCTGGCGGAGAACTGTGGAGGCAGAGATGCAAAGAATGAACCAGAGCTATGGCACCACACGAAGGAGGCTGCAGACCGAGTAAAGTGGAGACAGTTTGTTGCTGCCCTACAAGACGCTACCAGACTTGATGGTCACTGATTGTTTTGTCAGTCAGCGGCCAAGGACAAAAGAAGAAAAAATATATACTGTTCAAAAAAAGAAACGCAACATTATTGCAGTGGTAATGGACACTAAATTTCAAACTTGTACCAAAATTTTATTTTACGGAATTAATGTTTCAATCTTGGCATGAAGAAACTTTCAGACTTTAACAATGAAATGATGTTCATTAAATTTGGTTTGGACTTTTATTCTTTGTGACTGAGGCCTCCGTTTCAGTAAGGTGTATGGCCTCCTCTGGCCTCTATCAGAGAACGACATCTCCTTGACATGGATCCGATTAGCCGTTGGATCTGTTGTTGTGGGATGGCTGCCCACTCTTCCCGCAGTGCAAGAGACAACTGTCGGAGATTGGCTGGAGCCACGTCTCGCTGGCGGAGTCGTCTGTCGAGTTCATCCCATAAGTGTTCTATGGGGTTCATGTCTGATGACATGGCTGGCCACGGAATGGTCTGGACGTTGTTTTCAGCGATGAACTGGGTGGTGAGTTGTGCCACATGAGGTCGAGCGTTATCCTGCTGAAAAATCGACCCTCGTGCAGCCAGAAGTGGAAGGACGTGAGGACGAAGAATTTCAGCGACGTATCGTTGGGCATTCAGGCGTCCTTCAATTTGCAGCAGGTCACTTCTTCCCATGAAGTTGATCGCCCCCCACATCAGTACACTTCCACCACCATGTGGAGGAGCCTCATCAACGCTGTTCTGGGCGTAGCGCTCATGGACTCTGCGGTAAACTCTTCTCCGTCTATCGTGTCGCTGGAGCACAAAAAATGATTCATCACTAAACCAAACCCGTCTCCAGTCATTCCCAACGGTCCATTGACGATGCTGGTTCGCCCACTGCAGTCGGTTCTGGCGATGCCGGTCCGTAAGAACATGACCTCTGTAGGGTCTTCTAGCCCAAAGACCAGAGTCGTGCAGCCGATTCCTGACCGTTTGATCTGAAATTCGACGAGCTGCTGACATTGACTGGACTGTGGAGGACGCAGATGCAAGTCGATTCCTGAGGTGACGCAGCCGTATGAAGCGGTCTTCGGCAGGAGTTGTGACTCTGGGTCTTCCACTGCGCGGCCGGTCTGCCACTGAGCCAGTTTCTTGAAATCGGCTCCAAAGGCGACTAATGGTGCTTCTAACCACATTAAATTGCCTGGCCACTACACTTTGTGACTGTCCAGTCTGTAAACGTCCAATGATGATGAGTCGTTGTTCTGTAGTGAGATGAGCCATACTTGCGCATTGAATTTTCAACTGAATATATTCGAGGAGCGTCAATCTTTTATAGGCATTCAATAATATGGTCAAAGAGTTTTGTGTTCAGTAAGTTTCACGGGATTCTCATGAACCTGTCACGAGTTATTGTCAAAAATGATGTTTTGGCCGTGACCTCTTTCATGACCTCACGAATCATGAGGTGAGTACAATTCAGGTAACCACGAGAAGTTAATGACCAGGTGGACACAGTCAATAGGTTGACTGATGTCCAATCAGCGAATATCTTTTATAAAAGTAACACCAAAAAAGTTGCGTTTCTTTTTTTGAACAGTATATATATATATATATATATATATATATATATATATATATATATATATATATATATATATATATATATATATATATATATATATATATATATATATATATATATATATATATATATATATATATATATATATATATATATATATATATATATATATATATATATAAAAGGGGAGGTAACATACTGTGTCAGCAAAGATTTCCAAAGTTTCCTTAGCATATTTTAAAATCCCTTGTAGTGGCATATGTTAATTAAAATCGTGCTTTCCTTCTGTTTTTCTCGATTCATGTTGTCCCCTAATGCTTGTAAACAAGATTTCCACTCGTGAATATGTGCGCCAGATTTTCTCGGCTGTAGAATTCGGAAAGGTCGTTTAAATTTGGACACGTGCCCACCTTAATACAACGCGGGGTGATTGTGTCTCAACTGAACGAGGTATGCCTCGCCAATGGAAAACTAGTCGTATCCCAATTATTTTCAATGATTTTAAAAATGTAGTCTTAATACTCAGGGGCATACTTTAAGCAGTTGGCACCCGGGGTGGAACCTACCTTTGCCCCCGCCCCTGCTTTATAAATAAGCACAGTTGTAAGTATATATAGTTTTTAACAGTGAGAAATATCCTAACGGTGCCCGATGGCATCCCTCTTCTGGCTGTCACCCGGGGCAGACCGCCCCATCGCACTTCCCCCTTATTACGCCACTGCTAATATTTAGACTTTAAATACCTCGGAGCTATTATAGACCGAGGCAGCAAAGAAGAGTTTGCCACTCGAAAAGCAGCAGCTGGGAGACTTTTTCAGACCATAAATCGAGAATTCCTCAGCAAGAGAGAGGTTGGTAAGAAAACGAAGATGGCTGTATACCGCTCCACCCATGTCCCAGTCTTGACAAATGGATACGAGTCATGGCAATGACTACAACCCACAATAGCCAGATCCAAACCTCAGAAATGAGGTACTGTATCTGAGGAAGGTGGTTGAAGTAACAAGAAGAGACATGATCCGCAACCAGTTGATATGTCAAAGGCCTAAAATCCCACCCCCTGCAGACCCAAGTAGAACAGTCCCAACTAAGATGGTTTGGCCATGTCTGCAGAATGGGAGAAGATCGGCTACCACGACAAGCATGGGAAACAAAGAGCCATGGATCCAGACCCCAGGACGACCCAGAGTCCGCTGTGAGGACAACATTAGACAATCTTTGAAGGACCGAGGACTAGAATGGAACCAGGCCAGGAGGGAGACAGCCGATATGATAGTCTGGCGCTCTCTCTTCCAAACCTCTACACCTCACGGTAGAAGGGGAACGACTAAGTAAGTAAGCTAATATTTAGTGGAGAGCGCCGATTGTGGCAGAGAGCATAAAATGCTTGCTTCTCGAGCCAAAGGGACCAAGTGCGATACCAGGTCACGTCACGTTTCATTCAACCCCGATGTAAAAAAGGGCACCTGACTCTGCTCTTGACTTAGGGAAGGTAAGGGCAATGAGTAAAGGAACTGATCACCTCACCTCATAAAGCTGATACATAGTATAAGTAGTCTCTAACACTCCAATCTACAACGGCAGTATCTGCTACATAGTGTAGGTAGTAGATATTTCTCCTTGAAATAAAGGTTGTTATAAGAAATGTTACAGATTGTGCAATATACAGTTGTAGCTTACTCTTGAGTCATGCCTGAGGGGTCGACTTGACTTTTGGGTTGAAGATTCTGATTCTCTGTGTGTCGGGCATGATTTTTACAAATGTTCATATATTTCTCAATGCAGTGAAAGTTTCTCTGGTTTTCTGTATATGTATTTTCTTCTTCTTTGTTTTCTTCTCCTTCTTTTTCTTCTTCTTCTTTTTCTTTCGCCCTCCGACTTCTACATTACTGACTCTAATAAAGGCAGTAGTGAACTCAAGGTTCCTGACATCTCCAACATTTTTTCGTTGAAAGAAGCGGTTTGCTGCCATATGCTACTCTGGTCACTGCTGTAAGTTGGGCAGGACTGGAGCAGATGTTCGGCTGTCACGGGGCTGGTGCCACAGGACAAGAGATCTGTTGAATCAATCCTGAACTTGCTATGTAGATGGTACCTTAACCTGTTGTGACCACTACGTAAGAGGAAAAATGAAGACCTGGTGTCGCCTAGATAGCTGATGATAGGCATCATCTTTTATGTGACCTGGGTGTTCTCTGTCCCATTTTGGTTTTAATATGGCTTATATAGTTCTTTTAGCCATTTCGTTCGTTGTTGTTGCTGTCATTTTCGACGGAGTTTCATATGTCAAGTTATTTGTCGTATTTTGTTCACCCTAGTCAAAGGTGAATAATTGTGTCTTTACCTTGCGGTGTCAGGTTGATTAGGGGTTGTCTTCCCTGTTCGTTCATCCTTTGGGGTTTGACCTGTATGAAGATAGGGTCAAGGGTAAACAGTTCGGGCGTGTGCCCATGCGCAGGTTTTTTAAGCGCGAAGTGAATACTTCCGTCAGGCCGGGATGTAAGCTGGCTTCTGAGGGACGGATGTCCATTGTGTTTTTCGGGGAAAATCTTCGAAGTGACTGCGTTGGCAGGTCTCCCCAGTGAATCTCTGTGCGTCGGAATGACGACAGAGTTCCTTATTATGTTCTGAGGATTCGGTTCCAGGTAATACCGACTTTTTCCATTATTACGCTTTCGGTGGCAGAACATGTTAGAAGATTACCTAGTCTGTGAACTACAGCTCACCGGTCCTACATTTCAGAACTGATATTTTTTGCGCTCAAGGTAGCCATCCAAGACTATTAGTCTTTATATTATCCATAAGTCCAGTGACGAAGATATATTGTGGGAACCGCAGATTGGCGGTATTTATGTCTACATAAGCATTACTGCAGGGTTGATGTTAACCTGCTTAGAAGAAGTACACAGATGACGTCATAACGAGGCCTGTGTTAAGGCTAATATATTACAGCCTGATAATGTGCAATTGGCGGGGAAGCCAGGTTGTACCTGTATGTCAAAGTTATGAAGGTATCTGACGCGTTTAGTCAGGATACCAAAGCGGCATTATGAACTGTCATTATTGAAGAACATTGCTATTGACCATGCACGAATATTCAAATGTTTACCAGCCTTTTTTGAATGCCTGATGTATACCTAACGATTTCCGGTCAGCATGACCTTGTTTACACTGACTGTTCCTGTTGATGCTATGTGTGTTACCGTCAATAAATGTTTTGAAACGTGCCAGCAGTCTTCAAGCATCCTTGACTACTGCATGTGAGTGTATGGGTTGCATTACACAACATATACGAGCCTAAACACATTCGCGCCTTCATTTGCACCCACACTCAGCTCATCATTACAAGTACTACACATCTTAACAATATGTATACTGTCTTGTGCAAGTGATCACCTTTACAGGAGAAAAAGACAGTTACAGTTCTGGTAGGCCAGCTGATGGGGCTATTTTCGTTAGAAGGACAAGTGCACTTTACATTTATGATGTCTCCAGTGTGGCCCAGAAATTTACATTTCGGAATAAGCAAGGTGAACAGCTGTAACACACATACTCGACACTTCCAAGTTTTGGCTACACAGGACAGTTTAAACAGTGCTAGCATTTATGTTATAATGCTGCATAAACAACAACATGACAAGTACTGAAGTTAGCATCGGGGCGTTTGCTACGTGGACCACAGCTGCATACGAGTCAAGTCCCTTTTTGTTAACGGTACCGCTGGTCGTTTACACGTCTCAGTCAACAACAGACTGTTCAACGTCCGGGCTTTCAAGTTACATTGTTCGAGGTCACGTTTTTGATAAACAGTACGTGAAATTGTAAACATTCGTTGTGCAAGACTCAAGTTTCGAGGTCATAGTGACTTTATGTTCTGAATACCACTTCATGCTACAGTGGATCTGTCAGTCAATGCGCGCTTGACATTTTGTTTCTGTGTTCGCAAGGAGCAGGATAGTTACTGTAACATCATGTGTGACTAAGCTTTATTTTGCAACACATTCAATTGCTATTTATGTTACTTGTACTATTGTTGTGTATTTTTCTTGTGTTTTTCAGCGGGCTGGTTGGGTAAGGTGACTCCTTTAGATAAATACCACGTAATAGAGGTTATCTATTGAGAGCGTGTCGTTAGGGACTGCAAATTTCCTTAATTGGAATTTGCTAGCGACAATTGTTGCTATTTACGTTTAGCTGTGACGACATGAGTTAGTGTTGTTTTCGTTATTTTTCCATTCTTTGATTTTCGAGTTGTTTTGTTTGTATCTGTTCTTCTCTCCTTCCTTCCGTTTATTTCTTTACACCTTTTTGTTTATAACAGTGTTGCCATTTGTCTTGTTTACTTTTCGCGGTCATCAGTACACATTTGTGTAACATTTTCTTTACTTTTTGCTGTATTATTTATTTGACTTCCGCGAACGTTTTCGGTCATCGTTCTGTATCTTTATCTTTGTATTTATGATTGTACTACATTATTGTCAAACACAGTCTACATACATATACTTGGTCATGTATTATTATTATTATTAATAAGGTACACTCTTCATATAGAGATTGTTAATAAAATATTATTATAATAAGATATTTATACAAGTTCTTTGTTAAAAGACTTGTTGTCCAAAGATTGAGACAAGGTGGAATACATATGAAAGTTCTTTATAAAAAAGACTTGTGCCCACAGTGTGTGGTATATAAAGGTATTATTTTCCACAGGTACTTAAGTGATTATTTGTTATATTATAAACAAGATAACCATACAAGGTCTTTGACTAAGACTAAGAGAGTGAAATAAAGTGAAGTAAGTATACAAGTCTATAGTACAGACTTGCCTCCCATTGAAGTGGGATAAGGTAATTTGTTTAATTTGTCAGGTTTCTGATCTCATTAGACAGAATGTCTAATTTGGATTTCTTCATCCAGCAAGGGTTAACCCTTGGTAAATCTGGTAAAGAATTGGAAGAATATTCAACTGCTCAATTCGCCATGGCATTAAAGTCAGAAGAAAAGAAACAAAAAGAGGAAATTAAATTGAAAGCAGAAGCTGAACTAAAGAAGCTAGAAGCTGAGAATAGAAGATTAGAACTTGAAGAAAAAAGGTATCAAAGAGAGGCTGAGGAGAGAAAAGCTGCTGCTGAGGAGAGAAAAGCTCAAGCTGCTGCTGAGGAGAGAAAAGCCCAAGCTGATGAAAGAAAATTCCAGATGGAAATGGAGGAGAGAAAACTTCAAGCTGCTGCTGAGGAGAAAAATCTCCAACTTCAAGCTGCTGCTGAGAAGAGAAAACTTCAAGCTGCTGCTGAGGAGAGAAAACTTCAAGCTGCTGCTGAGGAAAGAAAACTTCAGGCTGAGGCTGAAAATAGAAAAATGGAACATGAGGAAAGACTCGCAACTTTGGAGTTAGAGAAATTGAAATTGGCGAGTCCGGGTGCTCATCAACAACTTCGAGTACGACAAAGGAGTTTGTTAGTAGGATTAAATTACCTCATTTCAATCCTTTAAAGGATGACGTAGCGGATTATCTAGATAGATTCCAATTTTTATGCGATGCGCATAAGGTAAAAAGGGAAAAATATGTTGAGCAACTGATGGAATTTTTTACAGGTGACACATTGACTACTCTTATGACAATAGACGAACATGACAGGACTAATTATGATGTTGTCAGAGCAGCATTGCTAAAAAAATATCAACTAAAAGAAGAAGATTATCGTCTTCGTTTTAGGACAATGTTGCCAGAAATTGGAGTAGATTTCTCTGAATTTTTTTCAAAAATACGTCGTACATTTACACGATGGGTTGAGTTGTCTCAGACTGAGAAAACATATGAAGGCCTAATGGACTTATTACTTCGAGATAAGGTTTTGTCATCTGTTAATGATTCTTTCCTTGCATTTCTTCATGAGCGTAAACCCAAAAACTTAAAAGAAATGGAGGAATACTGTTGCCAGTACGCCACCGCGAACCCCCATGCTACAGTTAGCAATTCTAAAGTGAAAGAAGGGTTGCCAGTTGCTTCGGCAGCACCATATGGCCCTAATTTCAATAAGAAATGTCAGGGTGCCCAACAAAACTGGAATAGGAAAAGTAATCAGAATTACACTCATAGGCAGAGTAATCCAACATATGATGGTTCTTCTGCTAAGAACTGGAGACGAGATGGTAGTTCTCGTAATTTTTGTGGTAATAATTTTAGACGCTGTCGCAAAGGTTATCACAATAAAAACTACCCAAGCTTTTATGTTCGGGATAACCATTCTCGACGTCAAGAATATGACGGTGGTGAATATACTAACCGGGATTCAAACCGGAATGATAATTACAATAGACAATATGATAACAATTACAGGGGAGATGATAATCGTGGTAGACCTAGATATAACAAAAGAAAAGCTTTCCAACAGGCAAACTCTGCACAACAAGAGTTTAATGGAGCCTGTAATCAAGGAAATGATAGTGGGAACTCTAATGCTGTCACGGGATGTGCTTTCGATTTTGGGAGAGCAACTGAATGCCCCCAATGCTTAACATTGTTCGACTCATCGACTGTATCTACCCTAATTTGTGGTCACCCTCTTCCTGCTCTACCTGCTACAGTTGCGCATGATGGGAGAGGATCTCTCATCTTGCATAAAGGTATGATAAATGATAGTATAGTCTCAGTGCTCTTCGATTCGGGATGTACTACCGTCGGGGTTAGGCAGTCTCTGATAGATCCTTGCTGTGCCACTGGAAAAGTGGTCAAATGTATTACATTTGACGGGACCATAGAAGAATATCCTACTGCTATCATTAGGATTGACACTCCCTTCTTTACAGGAAATGTCCACGCGTGTCTTCTTCCTAATCCTATTGCGGATGTTATAATCGGTCGTATTCATGGGGTTAAGGAATGCACCCCGCAACAAATTTCTATTTGGGAGGAACAAAACATCCATGCACTTAATGCTCATGGTAACACTAAGCAATATGTGAACAAATCTTTTCGTGGAAAATATACTTTCCCAAGGAATAACAATACTGCCTCTAATGGGAGTTGGCGTCAGGCCAACAAAGGTAAATCAAGTTTGGATCACGGTGAGTAATTTCATAAGTGTCATGTTAAGATTCCTCAGGGAAACCGTGCATCAAATTCCCAGATTCCTTATAAGTGGGTAAAAGTAAACAAAACTGTTAGTACCCATCGTACTCAGCTCAGTCAGTACGATGTACCTGTTAAGCATATTGCTACAGGTAAAAATAAAATCAACTTTACTAAGAGGAATAACCGTGATTGTGGACATTACCAAACGCGTCCATCACGTGATGGTTCTTCTTCAAAGAACTGGAGGCAATTTAATTGTCCTCAACATGTTGATCCCAGTAACTATAGGAACTTTAATAAAAGTTACCAACCTGATAATAGTTTTTCTTGGAAACAACAAAATCCACGTATGTCTTACTTTCCTAAAGAGAGAACAGACTTCTCATTTCATGGAAAGGTCCATACACTATAGTCTCTAAAATTTCAGATGTCGACTATATTGTCGATGTTGATGGAAGGCATAAAACCTTCCATTTAAATATGCTTACTGAATTTATTGAACGACCAGACTATTTGCAGCCTATTTTCCAGGCGACGGACGACTCTCCAGTCCAAAATGGTCACATCTCATCCCTGTCCGTTATACAGGATGAGGAAACTATTTTTTCTGACGTTAACTTAACTCTTCCTGCGATTCCACTTAATTCTACGGAATCATGGAAAAACGTTACCGTCTCTTCGAATTTGTCTCTTGAGGAACAGCGTCAAGTATCTTCTACGCTACAATCATTTCAGGATGTCCTTACTGACAATCCTGGACACACACGTGTCATTGAACAAGACATCATACTTACTGATCGTAATCCGATCAGAGTAAGACCATACCCTATACCTATTCATTTTTAAGCACAAGTCGAGAAAGAATTGGATGAAATGATTCAACTACAAATAATTGAACCATCCACTTCAGCTTATTCTTCGTCGATGGTTATTGTTCGAAAGAAAGACAATAACATACGTCTTTGCGTTGATTATCGCAAATTAAATCAAGTTACGAAGTTCGATGCTGAACCTATGCCTTTATTAGATGATCTACTTATTAGACTTTCTAAAGCTAAATTCTTTACTAAACTAGACTTGTCGAAAGGTTATTGGCAAGTCCCACTGACGGAACACGCCAAACCTCTCACTGCTTTTTCAACACCTAGGGGTTTATTTCAGTGGAATTTTATGCCTTTCGGGCTTATGAACGCCCCAGCGACTTTCGTGCGCATGATGCGACGAATTCTATCAGATCGTGCAGATGTCATCGCATATTTAGACGACATCTGTCTTTTCAGCGATACTTGGGAAGAACACTATTTGGGTCTAAAGGAATTGCTATCTACTTTACGTGAGCATAGTTTGACTGCAAAATCCTCTAAAGCTTTTGTTGGGTTTAGTGAAATTTCTTTCCTAGGTCATCGGGTTGGTCATGGTCTGTTGAAGACAGAGGACCAAAACATTTCGAAGATATTGAATATCTCGGTTCCGAAGACAAAAAAGCAGGTGCGTAGTCTCTTGGGATTAATACAATTCTATGGAAGATTCATTGAGAATCTGTCCTCCATTATGGCACCACTTTCATCGTTATTGAAAAAAGGTTCTCCTAATATGGTGCGTTGGTCCCAAGAATGCCAATCTTCATTGGATCAGGTTAAGAATTTGTTCTCATCTCATCCTATCTTAAGACTACCAACGATTGATAAGACTTTTGTTCTTCGTAGTGATGCCTCTTCCACTGGGATTGGAGCGGCACTAATGCAGGAGTATTCAGGAACTCTGCATCCTGTAATGTATATTTCTAGGAAGCTGAATGCGGCAGAAAGGAATTACTCGGTTTTAGACCGTGAATTGTTGGCTATGGTTTGGTCCATTCTTAAGCTACAAAGGTTCCTTCTGGGCGCGCATTTCTTTATGGAAACCGACCAAAAAGCTCTTACGGCTATGCAAAGTAAGGATTTGAAGAGCTCGAGATCTACTCGTTATGCGATTGCTCTTCAGCCTTTCCATTTCACGGTGCGAGCTATCCGTGGTTCGGATAATGTGATGGCGGACATATTGTCTAGATGCCCACATGATTCCAATTAAATCTTGTGTCCTAGTTTTCCTGATACACTTTCAGACTTAGGTCTGTCCTTTATATCCTAATATATTGTAATACAAATGTTTTACTATTTGGATCATGTATAAAGAATTTAACAAATTTGATTTTGTGCATCCATTAGTGATATGTTGCTAATATAGCATTGTAATTGATTATATTTGTATATTGCTATAGTTATAGTATTTAATGATGTTTGATATGTGTCTTGGTATTGCCAGCAACTCAGGTTCTTTAATGATACCTCCTGAATTTGTTTTGCTTTGAGAAATATTTTCTCTTATGTTGGGAGATGATTTGTATCCTCTTCAAACGCTTTATTTGTGCGTCCATTGTACCTGATATTAGGTTCATTCTTTCATGAGCGCATAATTGATGCTTGTGCTGTCTTGCTCATAGATATATTTTTTTTTAATGTATCATTTTTTTTACAGGGGGGGGGGGTGTAGTAATATGTTGCTGTCATTTTCGACGGAGTTTCATATGTCAAGTTATTTGTCGTATTTTGTTCACCCTAGTCAAAGGTGAATAATTGTGTCTTTACCTTGCGGTGTCAGGTTGATTAGGGGTTGTCTTCCCTGTTCGTTCATCCTTTGGGGTTTGACCTGTATGAAGATAGGGTCAAGGGTAAACAGTTCGGGCGTGTGCCCATGCGCAGGTTTTTTAAGCGCGAAGTGAATACTTCCGTCAGGCCGGGATGTAAGCTGGCTTCTGAGGGACGGATGTCCATTGTGTTTTTCGGGGAAAATCTTCGAAGTGACTGCGTTGGCAGGTCTCCCCAGTTAATCTCTGTGCGTCGGAATGACGACAGAGTTCCTTATTATGTTCTGAGGATTCGGTTCCAGGTAATACCGACTTTTTCCATTATTACGCTTTCGGTGGCAGAACATGTTAGAAGATTACCTAGTCTGTGAACTACAGCTCACCGGTCCTACATTTCAGAACTGATATTTTTTGCGCTCAAGGTAGCCATCCAAGACTATTAGTCTTTATATTATCCAGAAGTCCAGTGACGAAGATATATTGTGGGAACCGCAGATTGGCGGTATTTATGTCTACATAAGCATTACTGCAGGGTTGATGTTAACCTGCTTAGAAGAAGTACACAGATGACGTCATAACGAGGCCTGTGTTAAGGCTAATATATTACAGCCTGATAATGTGCAATTGGCGGGGAAGCCAGGTTGTACCTGTATGTCAAAGTTATGAAGGTATCTGACGCGTTTAGTCAGGATACCAAAGCGGCATTATGAACTGTCATTATTGAAGAACATTGCTATTGACCATGCACGAATATTCAAATGTTTACCAGCCTTTTTTGAATGCCTGATGTATACCTAACGATTTCCGGTCAGCATGACCTTGTTTACACTGACTGTTCCTGTTGATGCTATGTGTGTTACCGTCAATAAATGTTTTGAAACGTGCCAGCAGTCTTCAAGCATCCTTGACTACTGCATGTGACTGTATGGGTTGCATTACACAACATATACGAGCCTAAACACATTCGCGCCTTCATTTGCACCCACACTCAGCTCATCATTACAAGTACTACATATCTTAACAATATGTATACTGTCTTGTGCAAGTGATCACCTTTACAGAAGAAAAAGACAGTTACAGTTGTCTATACCGTTTTGTTACAGGGCACCCCCTTCTTTAGCAAGTTTATCTGCCTCGTCGTTGCCTAGAATGTTGTAATGGGTTGGTATCTACTGGCTGGACTGTGCACTTGTTGAAGTATTTTTTTAATCACTGCGAGTCCTTCCAACTGTGTCTATATTGAAAGGTAGTCTCATAGCTGATACCGCCGAAGGGGAACGACGTGTTAGATGCTTCACTATCCTAGATCCAGCTTCGAGAGGTGAGGGCGACCAGTTGCCGTCCTGGCTGCTTTCGCCTTTCCTAGCTCAAGAGTAGGTACCCATTTACAGCTTGGTAAGCTGCATACCTTTGCCACTAGAGGCCAACGATCTAACCACTCTGCCAATAGGACGCTGTTGTCTATATTACATTAACAATACCTTGATAAAACAAGTCAAATACGGTAGTTTAAAAACCAAGGACATGTTCACAAGGGACGACAGAATGGACGGGAAAATCGATCCCTTATCAATTGTCTCCCCTTCTCGGGCACTCATATTTCTATAGCAACAAAGCGACTGCTGATAAATTAATACTAACTGTTCGCTATCAATGCCAAATATTAGAGTGACCATGCGTCAGGATTTGGCGGATTTGTCCGGCTTTTCATGCCTTAATTAAGGGTCCAGTAGGATTTTTTTTTTAAATGTTGAAATATCCGGCTTCTTTTCGCGATTTAAAAATTATCTGAAAGACGCCATTTCGAAAATTGAATTTCACTTCCGAGGACTGAACTTCCTCAGATTTGGTTTGGTTTTTTAACCCTGCAATTGAAAACTGGTGTTTGTCGTGTGCAAGGAATACCCGGTTCAACCCCATATGAGTTATAATTAGAATATTTAGTGTCCAATGTTCTATATAGCGGATTACATTGTTGTTTTTCTTGTGTGTTGGCTAATTCAGGCTGTAATTTATCTGCCGTTTGTCGTGGCATTGTTTAATGTCTATGGTGTTTGTAATGTATCTTCTTCCATGATTGTTTAATGTCTATGGTATTTGTAATGTATCTTCTTCCATGATTGTTTAATGTCTATGGTGTTTGTAATGTATCTTCTTCCATGATACTATATTGCTCTCTCTCTCGCTATTGATATTCTTTTAAATGTATCTGCTACGAGTTTGTTGGTTTTTGGATTAGTAGTTTTTTGTTTGTTTGTTTGTTTTATTTGTGTCGAAAAAATAACTGCTATAGAAGGCCCTTTGCTTTTCATACTGTGAAACATCAACATAATTTGAAATCAGTGGACTGTACTTTAAAACGCTTTTCATCATTCAGAAAGTGCCAACAAATTTACATGCGCCAGAACCAGTGACAATGTTTGTGTGTGCATCAATTTATTTATATCATCTTAATATATCAATGGACACAAAATCAAGGTGATTTTATGAAATTATTGTTTGATGTGTAATAAATAAGCTACGCTGTCATTTATTATTGAAAATATGTATGTCCTACTTTTTCATTAGAGCGTCCTTCCTGGTCCTCCTTTCCATGAAACAAAAATGAAGTGTCCTCCTTTTTGAGTTGAACGATATGGTTGTCGTAAAATACAATCTGTATGTACAACACGCTCACATATATTCTCGCCAAATTTCCCCCAATTGTAAGACTAGTAACTGTGGTAAAGTGGGATGATATTAATATTTATAGGGGACTTAGTGTACTGACTGAGATCAGCTGTGAAGGTATCTGTATCTAATAAGTGTGGTGTATTACAGATGACCTTACTTGCTACCACATTTATACCTCAGTCGGAATTATTCTGGAATATTGTGATGACTACGTTGAATGTCTAGGGTTATGGAAATGATGAAGTGTAAGTCACAACAACAACAGACAGATAAACAATTTAATTTATTCCATAACACTTTACAACACTATGACACTCACACACATATAACACTCTATAAGACTATCTTAAATGAGTCAAGTGTTTAAGTTTAAAAATATATGTATTAATTCCTTTCAATAATGGATATCCTGATTCAACTACACAGTGAACCAGGAATCACAATCAAATGTAATTACAAGTAGTATGTACACAGTTTATATATATGATCTTTGTATTGACATATTTTATTATTATTATTCTATGTGTGTAATTTGTGAAGTAGTACTATGAAGTAATATTGGCTGTTCAAGCTAGGTTGTTGTTTGTCATCATGACTTCAAGTGTTTACTTATGGTGGAAATCGTATTGGGAAAAGTTCACAGTTCCTGTCAATTGAAACAATTTATTGTCCCTCTTTTGTTAATCTACTGTCAGTTTTAGAGGGGGGCACATAGGATTGAGCTTCTCTGGCCACATAATCTTATCTTCTGTGATGGCGGCAGGAAACAGTCTCCTCTGCTCGCTTGCTTCACTGTGTTCTTGAGACCTCTCACTGGTCGCTATCTGGACCAAGGGGTATGCTATCAGCCTCTGGATTAAGCACAACTCATACCAGGTGCTGCTTCAATAAGTTATGACCACGGTCCCTGAAACAAGAAGGTTGTACCTCCTACTTCAGAACTAATTTATAATCTATTTCCACACCGAACACATTACATAACAAACACTGAGTTCAGAGCGGTAGGCCAACTGCTAGCATCATCTGAAACAATTTACACCAGTATTCTTCTCCCTAATGGTTAGTACGCCTCTGCAATTCCAGCATTATTTCCTTCTATTCAATAAGATAGGTGTCAGTGTACTATTTGGCGATCCCATGCAGATATACTTCTCTCCGACAAGTTTTGTTCAGGTTGGAGCACTATCTAGGCTTTGCTTCATGTTTGCTACTGAACCACACACATATACAGCCATAAATTATCAATTCACATTCAATTTTCATCAAAAAGATATCAAATATGTCAATCTTACCACAATTCATGGAAATAATAAACAAATACGTTGACCGGCGATGAATAATGGCACAAATTCCGATCTGCCTCTGTCCCAGGCTTTTATTTAGAAAAATATGATCTGGATCTCAACGCACTGTTTCTTAGTAAGTTTATTTTAAAATGTGGCACTGAACAGACGCTCCTAATTGACTATATTAACGGGTCTAGCCAATAGGGCCATGTTTACACAGCTTTTGAAAAAATTTACCCTTACTACGTTTCCCCTAACAACCAAAATTAGTATTTGCAGTCCGACTAATCATGTTTAGCCTTACATATCATTCCCGCCAATCAAATAGGATGTAACATGGTGGCCTATTTCCCGTAAAATGGTGGTTTCAAAACATGTCACTGTGCAATTCTGATTTGGTGCTGTCCGACATCCTCACTATTTTCTTTTGGCTATAATTTGTTAATTCCTAGACTATTTGCGTAACACTTAACATATTCTTTGTCAGCAAGTCCTAAGGAACCCAAATATATATGTTTAATGGAGCTAAGTGGCTGCGTTCAAAATATGCATTTTCTTCTAGGATAGTCGTGCTGTTACCACCTCCTCACTTCCAAACTTTATGGTGGCTGCTGTACTGTCAGACTAATGTCAGGAGTTTAGACATAAAACAGTAGAATGTCATGTTTCCTAATAAGCATTTTACAGGTTTTTAAACCTAACTCTCGTATTGGTAGTGTTTTTTATCACTGTCTAATTGAAAAAAAAGTTAGTGCTTCTGGCCTTACGCTTGGGGGTGGCATTAATTATCGCGAGACGCGTGATAGTGTTGCATGCGTTCCTGCTTTCAGCCCTCCCTCTCTCTATCCTAAGTTCATATGTCTTTTCATCACGCAGTGTATAAAATGAAATTAATGCTAGTATTAATCTAGGTCATTACGCAGCATGCCTATCTCAAGGTTTTCTAAGAAATACAGTACACGTTTTATTGTTTTGTTGAAACGCGTGTATGCTGCTGTAGGCTTTACTAGTAAACGTGAAAGCGTGAGAATATGCAGACGAAGCAGAAAAAGGGGGATCTCGAGTACAGTCATTGTGACAGCACTGTTCTTTACCATTCTTCTTTCCCTTTTATTGAATTTATGTGTTAGGCTTTACATTTACCTTTTAATTTATATATGTTGATTTAGAATGTTTCACGACAGTAACCACTTTTATAAATTCTAATAATATGTATATAATAAGGAAGTTGCGTGAAACGTTGTCTCCTACGCCAGTAGAGCGCTGAATTGTATGCAGTAGTAATGCTTAGACAATGATCCCGCCGTCAAATATTATACGCTTTCCTAGTTTCGTCCTTGGGACTAACAATTAACTTGTGCCAGAACTGCGATACCAAACTGCCGTTCTGAATTAACGTACGATTTTAACTTTAACGCCACCAATAGTAGCAATTCGGACATTTTCCAGAAGTGTAGAACGAAACTGCAGTAATAATTAACGCAAATATTACCAACGCCTTGCAAAACCCCTCTTCGCTCGACCCGCCGTTCTATGTATATATCCACGCTGTTAGACGCGACACAGCCCAAAACACACACACAGTCGTATTCGGGCTAAAAAGTAACTATAAGGTAACATGCGGCCAGCGCGTTGTCGAAAATTTTGTGACGTACTACAAAAGCGCTTTTTCGTTCTGAATGAGAACGACAGTTAAGAAAAAAGAAAAAAAATTACGATTTAACGTGGAGATTTTTGAAAATACAGTACGGATAGGGGCAGAAAAGGAGTATAGGACTAGTGTCACGAGTTCATGTTTACAGATTTGAATTGGCAAGATAGAATAATATGTTATTTGAGGAAATGAAGAATAAAAACGATAATAGTGAATATAATAAATAAAAGAATAAAAATATATAACCACTGTGTGACAGACAGCAACAGGATCACTAATTACTTGTCAGAATTATAAACTTTTAGGAAATAACTGAGAAATTGACGAAGACAGATGGACGAACAGACTTGAATCTTTCTCAGTTTGCCCTGTAGTGGGGATAGAGACTTGTAAAAGAAATTTTCTACACTAAAGTTGTTCTACAAGCAAGATAATAGTACTATCTTGACTTTGCTGATCTGCACCAGCAAGCGATCTGGATTTGACCATATTTATCGCAAATCAAACTTATTAGTGTTAATATTTCTCTGATGCGGGTTTCATCTATGACTCAAAGTGAGCCCAGGTCAACCTATACCTGTCTATATTTCTGCATCTAAAGAATTGAGGCAGTATCGACTGTGTGCCTCCATGTTATATTGCAAGAGCAGAATCCTTACTTGGCAGTGGAGGCTGTTGATCTAACCAAAATTCATCCTGCATACCAGGCACCACTCAGTTAAGAAATTGTCTCCGGGCACTTGATATATCAAACTCAAGTACTCTCAGTTCCCGAAATGTGTATTAGATCATTCAGATTGTGATGAAGACAAACGTTCTTGTAATCAATACCCATTCATAGGAGCAAGAATAAATTGACACTGTTCCAGACTGACACATTTAATTACAGTTGTGAATAATAATATACTCAGTTATAAATTGAATTAATTTTATGTAAATACTTTGAATTATCATTTTGAGTTCAATATTCCGGTGTACACAAAATTGTGATACTGGAACAATAAATTGTAAAAAAGATTTCACATTTTAAACTTAACTCTGTGTGTTGTTAATTACTTTTCATAGAGTTTGTGGTGGGGCGCCGTTCGAATATATTTTGTGTTCGTTTATTATTATTATAGGTAAATTGCTACCTCTGTCCACAGTTAATATATATTTGATTGCTCCAGCGGTCGCTCATAGTACTGCTCGTTATCCCGTTACATCCCGGGTAAAATCTCTCACTTTTCATAGTTTTGTTCCCTCTATCACAACACGCATACAGGTTCTCTACCTGATCAATGAGGAACTAAAACAGTCTTCTTTTTAAAACGAATTCGACATCTTTTAATAACTGAAATTCTTTGTAGCATGCATACTCGTTATTCATGATTAATCCTTATTTATTAATTTTCTCCGTACATATTACTTTTAATTCAAGAGTATTCATGCTCTTGTACAAACCCTCTCCTGTCAGAAGGTACACACTTCGTAGTAGGTCCATACTGGAACTTAAAAAGAAAACACAGCCAAAAACCACAGCTGTCACAAAGTGCAAGGTTTTACTTCACCTTGGCCATACACATATCAACACAAACTCTGACGTCATTTTCCGGTGCGCCTCATTTTCAATAAATATCCCAAATAGTGCCGCATTTATCAGCACTAACTCAAACTCAATAAATCTAACATGTGGTGTGCATGGGCAGACACCACATATTACCCCCCCTGCGCGCTACTGGAAACTGCAGGTTTCCAGGTCATCATTAACTATACTTAACTATAATGATAAAAAGGAAAATCAAATTCAAGTAATGAGTGAAATGATATCACGATGAGTGAAATGCAGTTAAAATATGTGGCAACAACTTGTGAGCAACATATTAATGCTACGAAAATATCGCTCTATAATCTATCCATCAATTGATTATGAACATAAACAATGTTTGTTGTCACTTCTTGTACCCAGGACAGTTACATAGTTCAATGTATTACTCTTGATAGAGTGTCCGCGATTACATTATTATGTCCTTCTATATGGACGATATCAAAGTCATACGCTTGCAACTGTAATGCAAATCTCGTAAGTCTTGCACTTGGTGATTTACAGGTTTGCAGATACGTTAATGATCTCTGATCTGTCATTATAGTTCGAATATATTTTGTGTTCGTTTATTATTATTATAGGTAAATTGCTACCCCTGGCCAAAAAAAATTAGCCATCAATCTATAAGCTGTGCGGGCAATCCCCATATGACCCGCAAAAGGAACATCATGTGCATTAGATAAAACTAGTGATCGAAATGACGTAGGTACTACTATTTGTCTGAGTACCGAAGAATAATTGTCAAAACAACGTATCAAAATATTGTCATGAAATTGATACCAATGTCTGGCATTATTTGTATGTGTAATAGTTTTAGCCGTAGCTAAAGTGAATAAACGTCCCAAAGAAGAGTCATCTTTTTGTTGGTTAATGAATGCATTTTTATCTATGTAATGACTTGTTGTCACGTGTGGGATATTATTGCTATCATTAAGTTCATTTGCTTCTGCAACCGGCTGTGCTCTAGTAGTCACAGCATTGGATAAAGAAAGATATTCTCTTTCCCATGCAGAAATTTCATCAGTAGAACATTCTTTTATACCCTTTATGTTTCCCAAAATCAAGTCACAGCAAGGCTGGTTGAGAACACATACACGAACTTTCCCAGTAAAGAATGGCGTGGTTATTGTTACGTCGGCCATGGGATATATCTCTACCGTGCCTCCGAAAGTTATGCATTTCACTGACGTTCCAGTGAAACAAGATGGAGGGATTAACGACCTTCTTATCCCGACCGTTGTGGAACCCGTGTCCCTTAAAATTTTAATTGGAGTGTTAAACAAAAACCCATTATGTAAAGTGAGAGTACCAACACCGTCATAAGATGACAACACTGGTAAGACATGTCCACATTTAAGCCGTGGTGTAGCTCCAGGTTGAAATAACATCTTACATTCTGTACAATTATTAGAATTTTCTAAATCAACGTTACACGCATTGGCGTGATTATTGGTTGGATGGATGTCATTACTGACATTTCTATCTACCGTCTGACACGCATTGGCTTGTGAGCGTGCTCTATTATGACTTCTAACGAAGTGAGATCTTCTGCGATCTGAAAAATTGTCTGAATGAGAATGTCCATTGTTGTCCCTGTTATAATGGCCACCCCGCGGTGACAAATTATGATTGTCCGTATATTTGTTGTGTGAATACTGGTTATTTCGATACCATTGGTTATTGTTATAATTGTTGAAATTATGCCTGTCTCTACCTCGTGAAGGTGAGCGATTATGGTAAAAATTATATTTACCCCTATAGGATGTGTGATTATTTTCTCTATGATTATATCGTCTATCCAAGCTACGAGTGCGCGATCTCCCGTGCGTCGCAGCACACGCAGTAGATGAGTCCAAGACTTTTGCTCTGCTCAATGACAAGTTTGGATGAGCAACGGAAAATTGTTGACCTAATTTTTCCATTTCATCGATACTAGTCGGATTACGTTCTTGTAAGAATGATACAATATCCTGGTTTACCGACGAAACAATTTTATCTCTTAATAAGAGATCACATAATCCTTCAAACGTTTTAGGGATAGAAGCCTGTTCAACCCATCTTTGGAGACATAGTTTTATGGAGGAAACAAAATCCTCAAAATTTTTACCCTCTACCGGTAACATGGATCGAAACTTTTGTCTATAGCCTTCCTGATCCAGACCATATCTGCGTATAAATGCTGCCTTTACGGCCTGAAAATCATGTCTTTTATCTTGGTCTATACCCAGATAGACCCCAACTTCATCACCTGTGAGGAGACCCGAAAAAACACCAGACCACGAATCTTTATCAATATTTAAGCAAGAGACTCTTTCCTGAAATCTTAATAAATAAAAACTTATATCGTCGTGAGGAGGAGAAAAAGGTGGTAGTCTTAAATTAAAGTTAGGGGTTGTGATTGCCTTCTTCGATGAACCATTACTATCAGAATCATGGGAAACATGATGTTGTTGAAAACGAAGTTTCTCAACCTCAAAAGCTTTCTCCCTTTCAAATTTTGCCTCCTCGGCAGCAATTTCAGCTAAACGGATTGCCTTTTCATGTTCCATTTTCTCTCGTTCCGCAGCGATTTCTGCCATACGAATTCTTTCTTCCTTATTTGCTTTTTCTTGTGCCATAGTAAATTCCCTTTCTTCTCTTTCTCTTTTCTCATTTCTTTCTATTTCTTCTCTTTCTCTTTTCTCATTTCTTTCTCTTTCTTCTTTTGCCTCTGCCTTTTCATATGCAGTCAAAGCAAAATTTTTTAAAATATCACCTTCCATACCCAGCGCCTTGCCTTGTTTAATAAAATAGTCAAGAGTCGCCATAGTATACCATAAATTATAACTTTTCTAAACAATAAATCAATATCTATGTTCTCCTCTGCCTTACTTAGACCATCACACTATGGAATAGTGTGTCTGATTGGTGTAGTCACAATGTGAGTATATATATATAACTATATCACCTGCACAAATCCTTTATACGCTTATTAATATAATAATTAGCGTTTATGATCCTGCTTCTTGTTATCGACAAGAATCGCAGGATATATCACCAACAATATTATAGAATTATAGTTAATCAATAAATAGTTTATCATATACATGCTGCAAAGAAAAATTATCACATGACATGACTAACGAAAGACATGGATGGAAACAAAATAAAGAAACGACAAAATTGTAAGTAGTCGAAAATTCTAAGACAAAAGAAAATTAAAATTTCCACCAGTAATTAACGAGACAAAACGACAAATCACTTTTATCATTAATGTAAATTTTACAAAAGATAGCCAGGAAAGACCTACGCCAGACTAAATTTCCAAACAAAATTGAAATTTAAAAAAAATACGACGAATCACAGCACAGCTAACACGCATGAAAGCCTTAATTTCAAACAGAGCGGAAATCACGACAGCACTAAATGCTGAATCCCTGAAAGAAATTAATGCAATCAACCTATAGAAATACGACACTGAAACGTAAAATGCCTCCTAAACAGTCGCCCGCAAGAGACAAAGAAAAGAAACATATAACACAAAAGAAGCGAGATTTGCCCAACAATGATAGGACCAACAACCATGACGTTACATAACATTACTTATCTGAATCGACCATGAGCGTCCATTCTTCGCTGTAACTCCAATGGGTCGTTCCACGCAATATTAAATTGAAATGTGGATAATGTAGTAATCTTATAATGTAGTAATCAGCAACCATGATGTCGAAATATGAAGACGTTCTCGTAAATCGTTCACTGAGTATTCAGTTCAATGGGAATGTCCGACCTTTACTCGTGTGAGACACATTGTAGAGATAGTGTCAATATATAATGATAGAGACGAAATGTTATTTTCCAACGAGTGACCGACTAAACTGATGAGGTGACCTTGTCAATGTCCTAACGGTTTGATCTATTACTTCCGAGTCCACTTGTCCAGCGAAACGCCCTCCTCGTAAAATCGCAGATTCATATTTCTCCCGTGAAGATATTCGTCAGATTGGTATAGCATTCCTCTCATGGTAAATCAGCGTGAACGATTTCATCATGGATATAATGTTTTTTCTGATCCTCAAGTAAGGTACCAGGTCTGGGCATGACCTAGTATACGAATATTGTAAATTTCATGTCTGCACAAAATTGCATTCCAACAGCTGTCTCTGCATAAAATGTTCATTGTTGAACAGCGATAGATTGATCAAAATTCTCGATATTGTCCCAACATAGAACTCTGTCTGCCAATAGCCTGAGCAACCTTCAAATGTCCTTCAGATCCAACGGACGACAGCCTCCCATATCTGTGGTGGGGCGCCGTTCGAATATATTTTGTGTTCGTTTATTATTATTATAGGTAAATTGCTACCCCTGTCCACAGTTAATATATATTTGATTTGATTGCTCCAGCGGTCGCTCATAGTACTGCTCGTTATCCCGTTACATCCCGGGTAAAATCTCTCACTTTTCATAGTTTTGTTCCCTCTATCACAACACGCATACAGGTTCTCTACCTGACCAATGAGGAACTAAAACAGTCTTCTTTTTAAAACGAATTCGACATCTTTTAATAACTGAAATTCTTTGTAGCATGCATACTCGTTATTCATGATTAATCCTTATTTATTAATTTTCTCCGTACATATTACTTTTAATTCAAGAGTATTCATGCTCTTGTACAAACCCTCTCCTGTCAGAAGGTACACACTTCGTAGTAGGTCCATACGGGAACTTAAAAAGAAAACACAGCCAAAAACCACAGCTGTCACAAAGTGCAAGGTTTTACTTCACCTTGGCCATACACATATCAACACAAACTCTGACGTCATTTTCCGGTGCGCCTCATTTTCAATAAATATCCCAAATAGTGCCGCATTTATCAGCACTAACTCAAACTCAATAAATCTAACATGTGGTGTGCATGGGCAGACACCACATATTTCTTAAGTGTATTTGTTGTCATTTTATTATACCACAATTTCATTACCATAGACATTAGACGTAGCTGTCAGACATAATAGTCAAAAATAAGTCTGAGTGAGATCTTAGGTTTGTAGCAGAAAGGTTCTCTGAGAACACACCCTTATTATCTATTAGACTCAGAGGCCTTCACAGCTTGACCTCACTTAGTTACACTATAACAATAACACCAACATTCATAACATCTAAACCCACCACAATGGTCACCCTCCTAAATATCATCATTCTCATAATTTTCCTTTGCGATCCTTACGCAACACCAAGCCACGGCTGTATCTATTCTCCTTTCGGGAAACCTGCACCAAGCGTTCACATGGTGTCACGTGTTTTCTGTGGCAATTTGTTTTATACGAGGAGGCTGCCATCCTCATGAACTCCTTATTACTAGTTGCCTTATTCAATATGCCTGAGGGTACAGTAGGCATATACTTTCATTGTTTCTTCAGAGACACCCCCCCCCCTTTCTTCCCGGAACTACACTGGGCATTGTCAAATACAGTAACTATCTAAAGCACTGGAGAGGGAGATCACAACATGAAAAATTAGATGTCTGAGAAAACTACAATATCACTGCAAGAATTAAAGAAAATCGTTATTTATGTGGAGTTCATGGTTACAGTGCTTGTTTCTCAGGGCAAAAAGGAACTAGGTTCGAAATCAGACCGCGTCATGTTCCAGTCTACCCCGCTGTAAAAAAAAAATAAAAAATAAAAAAAAAATTGGTACCCGACTCTGATCTAGAGTGTTGAAGTGAAACTGGTCAACCCACCTCATAAATCTGAGAAATAGTGTGTGGTCTCTAACACTCCACTACCCTACGAAAAAAAAAAAAAAAAAAAAAACAAAAAGTAATATGTCTTACTAAGAGAAAGGACAAGGAAACCTACGTTGCGGCCACAAGGCCTTCGTCAGGGACAGACAAACAAAAGACAGAAGGGAAATAACGTGAGAATTAAGTGGAGAACATGAAACTATTGGAATAAGAGACAAATACTCCCTGATAGTGTCACATGTTGGAGCGAAAATGGCCGCTATTGAACCGGAAACCGGAAGTGAGTAATACATTGAAACTATAAATAAAAAATGATGAAAACAAGGACTGGAAAATCCTGTGGTGGAAAAGGTAATACATATTGAGGAAAAAACATAAATACAAGTGTAAATAAATTTAATTTAATTTTAAAAAATTGTTAATAAAAAAATAAATAAAATGAAAAATGGGAAGTCAAGGGTGATCGCAGTCATAATAGAACTGGGGCTAGATAGAAAAAGACGCCTCAGACAAAAGAATGTTGGGTGTTCAAACAATCGGGTTTGAGGCAACCCATAAGATGGATGAGGCGTTGTTCCAGGCGGAACCAACTGTTGGCGTCCGATGAACAAGATCTGATGGCTGTCACCTGGATGTCAGTGGCACCATGGTGGCCAGGGCCATTGAAGTTTATGGCCACATGTGTGGATTTTAGCTGCGAGATTTCGTAGAGGTGTCTGCAGAATCGGTCGCCCAGTCGTGTGCCCGTCTGGCTGATGTAAGTAATATTGCAACTTTTGCATATAATAGCATAAATGACGTTACGTGACTCGCATGTGAAGACCTGGGTGATGGTGAACTTGGCCTTAGGGAATGTCACTGTACGTGTTTGGATTACATACTGGCATGTCTTGCATCGTGTCCGGTTACATGGCTGGGTACCAAAAAAAAATGGCCATTGTCGACAGTTTTCAAACGGCTGTGGACTAGTAGGTCCCTCAAATTTTTATCCCGTCTATATGCCAGCAAGGGTAGCTCACTAAACACTTCCCGTGCCACTGGGTCAGCTTGGAGGAGAGGTAGGTGGCGATACAGGATCCTTTTAACAGCAACGCTGTGAGGGAGATAGGTCAGTATTAACTTGATTCTGTCCGAGGAGGTTTTGTGGCGGGGGCTGAGGGCCTCTAAACGTGAGATAGGGAGAACAAGCTCTAAGGCAGAGGTAAGGACATCCTCCGGATACTTTCTCCTGCGTAAAAAGTCCAACATTTCCTGGGCTCGGCATAAAAAGTCATCATATTCGTGGCATAGCCGACGGAGGCGGAGAAGTTGCGAGAAAGGCAAGGAGTCACGACAAGCCCGAGGATGAAAGGAAGTGTACAGGAGGTAACTGTAGTACACCGAAGTGTTAAGGTGGGGGGAGCGGTAGTGACAACAATGTCAAGGAAATTAACAGAGACAGTGGAGATGTGAGAGGTGAATTTGATCGCAGGGTGGAAGTTGTTGATGAAGTGTATGAACCTAGATAGATCAGCCTCTGGCATATCAGTAAGACCTATGCCATCATCGATGTATCTATTATACGTAAATGGAAAAGGTCTAGGATACTGCTGCCACACCTGATACTCCAGGTAGCCCATGAAGAGGCAGGCATAGCTGGGACCCATCTTGGTGTCCATAGCGACTCCACTGACTTGGTCAAAGAACTGTCCATTGAACTCAAAGGAATTGAGTCGAAGGACCAGTTCTGCAAGCCGGAGGAGAGTCTCTGTAGCGATAGAGGGGTGGGTGTGCTGGTCCAGGAAAAACCGGAAAGCTCGGAGAGCGTCAGAGTGAGGAATGGAACTGTTAAGCGAGCAGATATCCAACAGAAATAAACGGTAGGTACAGTCTAGGAAAAGCTGGATAGAGGAAAAAGTAGCAAGGGCATAGTTGGTGCCTGTTGCGTTCTTTTTATGTCCTTAACAGGCTTTAACAAATATAGACAGTCTCAGGTCCTGTCTTTGTTAAAAGTGTACGCACCAATTGAGATATTAGTAATACGTTTGGTATATTAAATGTATTGTGCACGAGAACGCACATTTTTGGGGATTTTGAAATTAACGCGCTTGTTGTCAAACAAAGGGAGATGACGTATCTGCTTAGAGAATGAAGCAGGATCCCTACCAGACAGTATGGTCTGTTGATGTATTTTAGCCCCTGTGTTCGGGCATATTGATGTTTACTTTGGTTTTCGGCTCACTGCATTCAAGACATAGCCCCCAGTATCACAGAGTAAGGTATTAATATAATTGATTATATATTTTATTGAATTAATGTCGTCATTGACATAACTTCTTCAAGTCGACCTCTAGCTGGTACCCTCATGCGTTGGGACCAGAATGGATCAAACTTGAACATTTATGCATTGAAAGTTTCGAGCAGCGGCCTGCATGGAGGCCGTAAGGAGGCAGCCCCTCCACCATGCAAAGGCACAACAGGCCAATCACCTGTTTGCTTTAAATCACAATTACTAGCAACACAAGAGAGAAAACTGGACTGATTCTAAAGGCGACGAACTGGAACGGACTACGGACTACGACTTATGGAACTTGGAACACAAGAAGTATAAATGGGAAGGAAGAGGAGCTGGTGGAAGAGATGAGGAAAGCAAAACTAGAAATCCTGGCTATAACGAAAACAAAGAAAAAAGGACAAGGAGTCATGGATCTCGATGGCAACACGCTGCTCTACAGTGGTGTACCCATGTCTGAAAGAGCTAAAGGGGGCGTGGGTTGCATTGTGGCCCAAAATCAAAAAGATAGTATCAAGGGATGGAACTTTGTCTCGGAGCGCATTATGGTTGTTAAACTAAAAGAAGGAGAAACCATAGTCAACCTGGTCATATTGTATGGGCCAAATGAGGATGAGAGAGCAGAGGTCAAGGAGGAATTCTTCGAGCTGCTTCAAAGGACAGTGGATGACTGCCTAGATGAAGTTATCATGCTCGGAGATTTTAATGCCAGAGTTGGAAATGACCATGCTAGATGGGGTGGAGTTATCGGAAGATATGGAGAAGATACTCTCAATGACAATGGAAAGCGACTCCTTAGATTCTGCAGTGAGCAGAATCTGATCATTACAAACACAAAGTTCCCCCATAAGCGCATACATGCATACACTAGATGTGAACCAACAAAGAATGAGAAGTCAGTGATCGACTATGCCATTGTTCGGAGAAGCTCATTCAAATATGTTCGAGATGCTAGAGTATGGAGGGGGCCAGAGATTGGAAGTGATCACTACCTGCTAACAATCAAAAGAACAACTGAAAGAGTTGCTCAGCCTAGGAACTGTCCAACATCACGCAAGAAACCAAGTAAACGAGCAGGAGAAATGAGCATTAGGACCTACAAGCTGAGAGAGCCAGAAATTAAGACCAGATATCAGGGGCTTATTGCTGCAGCGGTGAGCAACAAAGAAGAACGACCTGATGACTTGGAAACCCTCTGGAATAAATTCAAGGATATCATAAAGACAGCTGCTGCAGAAGCATGCGGTGAAGTCCGACTTGGGAACAAGAGAAAGAGGACACCTTGGTAGACAGAGGAAGTCAAAGAGAAAATAAGAGAGAAGAAAATGGCATGGAAACAATACTTAGGAGCTAAAAACACAACAGGACAAATGGAAAAATATAGAGAATATGTGACACTCAGAACAGAAGCAAAGAACAAAGTGCTAGCAGCAAAACAGAAGTCCTGGGAAGAATTTGGAGAAAAGCTAGAAAAAGATGCACAAGAAAACCAGAAATTGTTCTATAAGACCCTAAAGAACATGAGGAAGGAAAAACAATGCCCTCTCAAATTTATAAAAGACAAGCAAGGCAAATTGCTTACTGCCCCGAAGGAAGTAATGGGAAGATGGAAAGAATATTTCTCAGAACTCCTGGATGGTGAGCATGGTGAAGCATCAGAAATGATAAACACTAGCACAGAAGAGAAAACCAATGATGGTGAAGATGACATAAAGATGGAAGAACTGAAGGCAGCATTGGAGAAAATCAAGATGGGCAAAGCAGCAGGGCATGATGGTATAACACCAGAAATGGTTAAGTTCATGGGAGCATCAGGCGACCTATTACTCTTATGGGTTTTACAGGCAGCGTGGTACAACAAGACCATACCAAAGGATTGGGAGATTGCCATCATAACACCAATTTTCAAAAAGGGTGACAATCGACAGTGTGGAAACCATAGAGGCATATCCCTTCTCAGTGTCCCTGGTAAAATCTACTCTAGAATCCTAGAGCAGAGACTCCGACGCCTAGCTGAGCCACAATTGGATGAGGTCCAGTGCGGATTCCGAGCAAACCGAAGTACTCAAGACCTAATCTTCACACTCAGACAGCTGAGTGAAAAGGCACTTGCTTGAGTATAAGAGTGAGATGCATCTTTGTTTCATAGATCTGGAAAAGGCGTTTGACAGGGTCCCCTGGAGCAAACTTTGGGACTGTTTGGCAAGGAAGAATATTCCAGCACCTCTGATTCATGCTATACAGAGCTTCTACAAGTCTTGCAGAAATTATGTGAGGACAGCAAACCATAAATCGGAAGAGTTTAGGACCACCACTGGTGTAAGACAAGGTGATATCCTATCACCTTACCTCTTCATACTCCTTATGGATGATGTCATCAAGGCATGTAAGGAGAGAACAAGAAAGTATTCAGTGGGGTACTGGAAGATGAGACAGGTCTATATTTCGGAGCTGGCATTTGCTGATGATGTTGCCCTGATTGCTAAATCAGAGGCACATCTCCAATCCAACCTGCAAGTCTGGAAGGAAGAGCTGGAGACGAGAGGGATGGTCATAAGCAGCTCTAAAACAAAATCCATGGTGATATCACGAGAAGAAAGAAAACATCAGATTAAGCTGGGAGAACAGGTCCTGGAGCAGGTCGGCCCTTTTTAAATACCTCGGAGCTATTATAGACCGAAAGGGGGGCATCAAAGAAGAGTTGGCCACTCGAAAAGCAGCAGCTGGGAGACTTTTTCAGGCCATAAATCGAGGATTCCTCAGCAAGAGAGAGGTTGGTAAGAAAACGAAGATGGCTGTATACCGCTCCACCTATGTCCCAGTCTTGACATACGGATGCGAGTCATGGGCAATGACTACAACCCATAAAAGCCAGATCCAAACCTCAGAAATGAGGTATCTGAGGAAGGTGGTTGAAGTAACAAGAAGAGACATGGTACGCAACCAGACGATACGTCAAGGCCTTAAATCCTACCCCCTGCAGACCCAAGTAGAACAGTCCCAATTAAGATGGTTTGGCCATGTCTGCAGAATGGGAGAAGATCGGATACCACGACAAGCATGGGAAACAAAGAGCCAAGGATCCAGACCCCGAGGACGACCCAGAGTCCGCTGGGAGGAAAACATTAGACAATCTTTGAAGGATCGAGGACTAGAATGGAACCAGGCCAGGAGGAAGACAGCCGATAGGATAGTCTGGCGCTCTCTCTTCCAAACCTCTACACCTCACGGTAGAAGGGGAACGACTAAGTAAGTAAGTAAGTTTCGAGCATCTTCTTCTTCTTTGATCCATAACCGCCAACCGTCAAAGCAGTCAGCGGCTTCACGCCTGGTGGCGTCTTGTAGGGCAGCAACAAATTGATTCCACTTTGCTCGGTCGGCGGCCATCCTTCGTACAGTGCCCCAACTGTGGTTCATTCTTTGCATCTCAGCTTCCACAGTTCTCCGCCAAGTTGTTTTTGGTCGGCCTCTCTTTCGCTTTCCCTCGGGGGTCAATAGCATAGCTGTTCTTACGATGGTATCAGGGTCCCTTCTGAGGACATGGCCAACCCAACTCCAGCGTCTGCCAGCTATGATGGTGTGCATGTCCTCCTGGTTACTCCGAATAAGTAGTTCTTGGTAAGTTTCGAGCATATTTATATTGAAACTCGTTGGTTGAAATTACGGGATCTACGTTATTGAATATTGGAATTGCCGTCATACGATTAACGGCTCTTTTGATGGAAGGTGAACCAAAAGTTAGAAGTTCAGCCTAGGATATATATTTCAAATTAATTATCGTATTATGAAATCTAGAAGTCGTATTCTATTGACTATCTAGATAGGAGGGAATATCTATTTGATTGGATCTTATACTCTTGGTTGTACGAGGAGAGATTGTCCTTGAAAGGTCAACCGTCTTTGAGAACATTTGTTAAACCAACTATGCACTATTGTAAGATGAACCTTCAAGATTATGCTGATGTACTTTATATTGATTAACCATGTACCTGATGGAACATTACCTACCATTTGATGAGGAAGGAATTTTCCAATATATGCAAGATTTTTGTATCGTCCTTGTGTCAACGTGATTGTCAAATAAACTGTGGATTGTAACTTTACCCATCATGAGTTCCAGTGTCCTTCCCTCGACACTGTTAATGTTGATGTGACCATGAGGACTTGAACTATTTGTACATTCATATAAAATATCATTCGCGTCTGATTCAAGCAAATATCTAACTGTCTTCGCTTACACCACTCAAGCAAATAACTAACATTCAAACAAGTCAGTATACGAATATGACAGCTACACAAAAGCACGGCTACAATTGGCGGCACAGTGTGTTCTGAATTTTAACGGATTCTTGGGAACGAAAGCCCTCAATCGAACAAGCAATTGGGATCGAAAGAATACTTCAAGTCGACATTACCTAACGTGGAGGCCAAGGTCACTCAAAGTCTTCAACCGTCAACACGGAACTTCAATTTTCAAGGACAAAAGTGGAATGGAATCAAGTTCTTCCTTCATTCAAGATACTAAGGCTCAGTAACACAGCGCCCGATTTTCCTAATTCGGCAATCCTGCAAGGATCGGGAAACTTTTCGATATCGGAAATAAGATAAGTTGATAACGCTTTTGTTTATTCCACCGTGTTCGTTGACTGAGCTCTTCTTTTAAGATGTCCATTTCTTTATTATTCGTAATACTTGTTTTATGTTCAATATTTTATGCGGGAGGTTTGGTAGGTGAATTATGAAGAGAACATACCAGTTTGTCCACAGGTCCTTCATAATTGTTCTTTAGAATTATTTGCAGACTTCCCTCAGTGGAATGTTCCGACACCTGTGTGTCGAAGGATTCTAGGTCCACTGTGTCTGGTTGTCTGTGACACCTGACTGTTTAGTTGTGACGTCCAGTTTCATTGTAGTTTTCGTAGAAATTTTTATCCGTACTTTAGTTTTATGATGTATTTTGTTCGAATCATCCGTCCAGTCTCACCTTACTATCGTTTAGTTGTTTACAAACCTATGTCTATACACGGTGTTGTCAATTGTCTTGTTTAATTGTTTATCGCAGTGATCGTTGCACTTTTTGCAAAATTATTTCTTATTTTTTCATTCTAACTTTTTTTATTTCTGCGATTGTTTTCATTTGTCATTAACTACCTTGTCTTGTCACTATTGTCGTAATTGTCTATTGCTTTTGTCTTAGCATAACATTTCATTGCATAAATTATTTTTGTTGATTAATAATATATTAATAATTATATGATATTATATACCGTTCTTAGACATGAACGAGTAACACTTCTTAGAATGATAAGAGAAAATTATTGGACATTAATTAATATTTACGAAGAAGAAGTATAGTAACTAATTGGTGATCATAATGTATTCACTAGATTATTTTATTAAACAAGCTAAAGCCCTTCAGATGACTCCTGAAGAGGTAAAAGCATTCGCACTTGCAGAATATGAAAAGTCTCAGAAGTTGGAAGCTCAAAGATTAGAAGCGGAAAAATTACGGTTAGAAAATCAGAAATTTGAAGCAGAAGAAAATGAGAAAAAAAGGAGATTTGAGGCTGAAGAAAACGATAAAAAACTTAAATTTGAAGCTGCTGAAAAAGAAAGGCAACTTAAAATTGAAATGGAAAAGACTAGAATTGAAATGGAAATTAAGCAAAGGGAAATGGAAGAAAAAGAAAGACAACTTAGAATGGAAATGGAAGGTAAGCAAAGGGAAATGGAAGAGAGGAGATTGATAGCTCAGGAGAATGCAAGGAAATTTCAGCTTGATTCTGAGGAAAATGAAAAGAAACGACAGCATGATCTAAAACTTGCCGATTTAGAACATGATAGAATTAGATTAGCTCATGAGGTTAATACTCAAAAGACTCATGAAGGTCAAGCTTCATATGAACATGATAATTTTAGGGAAGTTAACTTAAAATTACCAAAATTCAATCCACCATCCGACGATGTGATTTTCTTCCTAGACAGGTTTGAAGCTACATGTAGATCCTATAACTTGGATAAAACACAGTATTGTAGCCATTTATCTAGGCTACTAACAGACGAAGCTATGGCGGTCTACCATATGACTAGTTCTAACGATAAAAATGATTATGATGCTCTTAAGAAGTATCAAATGTCGGAAGATGAATACAGGGTACGTTTTAAAACTATGCTACCACAATCAGGAAAGAACTTTAATGACTTTCTTTCTCAGATACGTCTCACCTTGGAAAGATGGATCGAATTGTCCAAGGTAGAAAAATCTTATGACGATCTTTTTGATTTATTGCTACGCGATAAAGTTTTATCTTCTGTAAATCCAGCATTTCTTGCTTTTTTACATGAACGTAAACCTACTAATATGAAAGAAATGGATGAAAATTGCAAAAATTTCTGCACTGCACATCCGAACATGGATATTAGCAATACTCAGATTAAGGATGAATTGCCTGTTGCTTTTGCTATGCAACAGAATAACTTTTAACGACACCGTTCATTAAGTAACGACAGATCCTTTAAAAAGGGAAATAGCGAGAATTTCAGTTCTTGTAATTTTTATAAGGGGAAACAATTCCAACAATCTTCTCAATATAATGTTTCTTGGGGTCAATCTCACAGATCACGAGATTTGGATAACAATAATTTCAGAAATAATCAAGGAAACAATTATAAACAAAACTGGCGATCCAATTCGCAGTATTCTCATAATAGACAGGGTTCTCTGAACAGATCATTTGGTCAAAGACATAACATTAATACCAATAATTGGCGTTCTAACCAAGATTTTAACTCCAACAGTAACAGTAATTATGGCAATTTCAGAGAAAATAGTCAGAATCGATCGCGGCGAAGAGATAGATCTTCGAGCAGACCTCGTCATCAGTCTAATGTTGCTTTACTTGAGGCACAAACTAACAAAGATCAGGACAAAAATGTTAATCCACATAATGCAATGTCTTGTATTGATCTTGAGCAGGTAAAGGCTTGTCACGAATGCTCAACGCTATTCCAGCCCAAGGCGATCACGACGCTGAGATGCGGACACATATTGCCAAGTCTCCCAGCAGTCTGTACGGCCACTTCTGCGTCAGTTCACCAGGGAAAAGGATGCCTTAAATTCAATAGAGGATATGTTAACTCTATACCTTGTTCTATTTTATTTGATTCAGGCTGCAGCACCGTTGGAGTGCGGAATTCGCTGATCGACCCTTGTTATGCTACGGGCAATACTGTCAAATGCGTCACCTTCAGCGGCACTGTAGAAACCTTTCCTACAGCTATTATTGATCTTAACACACCTTTCTTTTCAGGGAAGATCCACGCATGCCTTCTTCAGAATCCAGTTAGTGATGTCATACTGGGTTGCATACACGGTATAAAAGAGTGTACCCCACAGCAAATTGCTGAATGGGAAGAGCGACATATTCAGGCTGCAAATGCAGTAGTTACCAGAGCGCAAGCTACTGATATGTTGCGTAATACACCTTCTGAACCTGCGGTCAATGTTAATGATGATGTTGACACTCCTATTTCACGGGAGTCGTTTATAACATTGCAAAAAATAGATGCTTCATTGAACAGATTTTTTAAACTAGCTAATAACAAGACTACAAAAACAAATGCAAAATCTAGACATAATTTTATACTCAAGAATGGGATATTGGTGAGACTAATACAAGACACTGATTCTTCACTACGGTCTCAGATTTTAGTACCTCTTTCTATGAGAGCTCGTATATTGCGTCACGCACACGACTCTCAATGCGCAGGCCATATGGGTTTTTCACGAACCAAATCTAGAGTGCTATCTGCATTCTATTGGCCAGGCGTTCACAGAGATGTGAATATCTACTGCCGTTCGTGTACGACATGTCAGGAAGTCAAAGTTCGGGGTCCATACCACGCAGCTCCCATTCAGGCTGCGGACATTCCGATTCGACCATTTGAGAAAATGGCTATTGATATCATTGGTCCTATGCAACCTTCTGCAAGAGGACATACACATATTCTCACTTGTATTGATATGTGTACTCGTTGGCCGGAGGCCATACCTCTGAAAAATACATCATCTGCTAGTGTTGCAGAGGCATTATGGTTGATCTTTTCGCGCTTAGGTTTTCCGCGTAAGATCTTATCTGACCATGGTGTTCAGTTTGTATCTGAAGCTATGTCACAAGTCATGAAGTTGTTAGGTATTGATAGATCGCTTAGTTCGATCTACCACGCAATGTCCAATGGATTAATTGAGCGTAAGAATAGGACACTCAAACAGTTACTGGGTAAGATTACGCAAGATCATCCTCAGGATTGGGACAGAGTCCTACCTTCTGCCCTCTTTGCATATCAGGTGCAAAATGAATTAACTGGTTTCTCTCCGTATCAATTAGTCTTCGGCATCCAACCTCGCGGACCAATGTCATTACTCCACGACTTACTCATTGAAGAGAACATCGAAGAGGAGACTCAATCCTCTTATGAGTATGTGATCTCTTTGAGAAAAAGGATCATAGATGCATGTAGGTTAGCTACCGCATCATCTGAACAAGCAAAAGAAAAAGCTAGACTTTTTGCAAACAAGTATAGACGTCTTCGTCAGCTTCTTCCGGGTGACGAGGCATATGTATTATTGCCTTCTAAAAATAATCGTCTATTCATTACCTGGAGTGGCCCTTTTAGAATAATCTCTAGAATTTCGGATGTCGACTACATTGTCGATGTAAAGGGCAAACATAAAACCTTTCACATTAATATGTTAAAGGAATATCATACACGTCCTGACTATCTTCAGTCAGTATTCCAGTCAACTGACGATCCTACACCTCCTATTCATCACTATACCACTTTAGCTGTCATTCAAGAAGAAGAGTCATCTTTTCAAGACGCACCATTAACTATACCGGTGGTACCACTCCATCCGACTGAAAGTTGGAGTGATGTTACTATTTCTTCTGATCTTTCGGCTGATCAAAACCAGCAAGTTTCCTCACTTCTAAAATCTTATCAGGATGTCCTCACTGACATCCCAGGTCGTACGTCAGTTATTAAACATGACATTCTATTGACTGACGACACACCTATTCGAGTTCGTCCATACCCTATCCCTTTGCACTTTCGTGCTCAGGTTGATAAGGAGTTGGATGAAATGCTTCAATTAAAGATAATTGAACCTTCAACGTCACCATATTCTTCTTCTATGGTGATCATCAGAAAAAAAAGATAACAATATTCGTCTTTGTGTAGACTATAGAATATTAAACAAAGTTACACAATTTGACGCAGATACATTACCTTTGTTAGAAGAATTATTAGTTAAACTGTCTGACTCTATTTTCTTTTCTAAATTTGACCTGTCAAAAGGATATTGGCAAGTCCCATTGACAGAAAATGCAAAGCCACTTACTGCCTTCTCGACACCTCGGGGCCTATTCCAATGGAATTTTATGTCATTTGGGTTAGTGAATGCTCCTGCCACTTTCGTGCGTATGATGCGCCGCATACTGTCTCATCGTCCCGATGTCATTGCATACATCGATGACATTTGTCTCTTTAGCAACTCATGGGATAAACATGTTCAGGGATTGAACACATTACTGTCCACGTTACGGTCATTTAACCTAACAGCTAAGCCATCCAAGACATTCGTGGGTTTTCACGACATATCGTTTTTAGGCCACCGTATTGGTCATGGCAAATTATATACTGAGGACAGTAACGTCACAAAAATCCTGAACATTACCGCTCCTAAAACAAAGAAACAAGTACGATCTTTGTTAGGTATCATACAATTTTACGGTAAATTTATTTCTCATTTATCGACCATTACTGCTCCTTTCTCTTCATTGTTGAGGAAGGGCACAGCTAACGTGATTCGGTGGTCGGATGAACATCAAATCGCGTTGGATTCTATCAAGAATTGTTTTTTCCAAACCTCCGGTTTTGATGCTACCTAATCCAAACATTCCTTTCATCCTTCGCAGTGACGCGTCTAATTACGGAATAGGGAGTGTGCTACTTCAAGAATACTTAGGTACCTTGCATCCAGTGATGTATGTGTCAAGAAAGTTAACGGCAACGGAGCAGAAATACTCGGTTCTGGATAAGGAACTTCTGGCATTAGTTTGGTCAATTACCAAACTTGAGCGTTATTTGCTGGGATCTCATTTCATTGTTGAGTCTGATCAAAAAGCACTCACTGCTCTCAACACTAAGGACGTCAAGTCAGCGAAATCCACCAGATATGCTATAACTTTGCAACCTTACAGTTTTACCATACGTTCCATACTAGGATCTCAAAATGTGTTAGCTGACTGTTTATCTAGGTGTCCAAGCGATCCAAGCGAACAAATACGCCCTGCAGAGATTGGAACCTCTACACAGACAGTCTTGCAATTGTAACGTAATGATCAAATAACTTTGATGATTTATTTAACGTCTACTCAAGTTATATCTTCACTGTATTGCGTATGGAAATTGATTATTCAGACTTTTAGTATTATATAAGCCAATAACACAGTTGTGTCAATAACATTGACGTAAAGAAAATTAACTTTTGTTTTTAAATGGACAACATTTCCTTCCGAACGTTACATTGTGAATATATATAATCATCCTTCTAAGGTGATAGATACATGCTTTTCCAAGTGGAGTATGTTAACTTTCAGGATTACTCGGAAAATAACATTTCAGTGTCGTTGGATGTTAATAAAACGGAACTTCATTGATTATTGACTGTTTTCGGAAATGATAATGGAACTTCTTAATGTTATTAGAGATTATAATAACTGGGATTGGTAACAATTTTAAGACATGAACAATTTTGATTAGATAATAGCAATTAAGATCACTTAATTAGTTGTATATTTCACAGTGGTTAACAATAATAGTTTGTATAATAGTTCTTAGAACTAGAAACCACCACTTTTAGTGTATTATTTTAGCACTCTTAGTTAATTAGTGTCACTAATTATTTTAGAAACAGCTAAGTGTCTTGTTCACTTCGCGTGGTTTACTAATTGCTTTGATCACTTTGCGTGTTTTATTTACATTCTTTTCAGTTGTTTATGAATTCACTTCTCATTTATGATGTAATTTCATCTTAATCATTTATAATTCACTTGTTGATTTTTTAGTTTGATGGTTTCACATCCTCGTTGTTTTAGTTCATCATCCTTCATACTTTAATTTCTTTTCTTGGTGCCACAATTATTCCAAATTGATGGATTGTGGTTGGAATTTTTGTTGATTATACCTTTTGTTTATTGATGTTGAATTTAATTCTACATCCCATTTGTCATTAGTATATATAAGGGGGGGGGGGTGTATTATTAGTACATGAATATGTAAATTTGATTCACCTTTCCGCGTTTATTAACAAAGAAAAAAATTAATAGAGTTAATTTTTTTCAGGAGGGGTTGTAAGGTAACTGTTGCGTCCTTTTTAAGTCCTTAACAGGCTTTAACAAATATAGACAGTCTCAGGTCCTGTCTTTGTTTAATGTGTACGCACCAATTGAGATATTAGTAATACGTTTGGTATATTAAATGTATTGTGCACGAGAACGCACATTTTTGGGGATTTTGAAATTAACGCGCTTGTTGTCAAACAAAGGGAGATGACGTATCTGCTTAGAGAATAAAGCAGGATCCCTACCAGACAGTATGGTCTGTTGATGTATTTTAGCCCCTGTGTTCGGGCATATTGATGTTTACTTTGGTTTTCGGCTCACTGCATTCAAGACATAGCCCCCAGTATCACAGAGTAAGGTATTAATATAATTGATTATATATTTTATTGAATTAATGTCGTCATTGACATAACTTCTTCAAGTCGACCTCTAGCTGGTACACTCATGCGTTGGGACCAGAATGGATCAAACTTGAACATTTATGCATTGAAAGTTTCGAGCATATTTATATTGAAACTCGTTGATTGAAATTACGGGATCTACGTTATTGAATATTGGAATTGCCGTCATACGATTAACGGCTCTTTTGATGGAAGGTGAACCAAAAGTTAGAAGTTCAGCCTAGGATATATATTTCAAATTAATTATCGTATTATGAAATCTAGAAGTCGTATTCTATTGACTGTCTAGATAGGAGGGAATATCTATTTGATTGGATCTTATACTCTTGGTTGTACGAGGAGAGATTGTCCTTGAAAGGTCAACCGTCTTTGAGAACATTTGTTAAACCAACTATGCACTATTGTAAGATGAACCTTCAAGATTATGCTGATGTACTTTATATTGATTAACCATGTACCTGATGGAACATTACCTACCATTTGATCAGGAAGGAATTTTCCAATATATGCAAGATTTTTGTATCGTCCTTGTGTCAACGTGATTGTCAAATAAACCGTGGATTGTAACTTTACCCATCATGAGTTCCAGTGTCCTTCCCTCGACACTGTTAATGTTGATGTGACCGTGAGGACTTGAACTATTTGTACATTCATATAAAATATCATTCGCGTCTGATTCAAGCAAATATCTAACTGTCTTCGCTTACACCACTCAAGCAAATAACTAACATTCAAACAAGACAGTATACGAATATGACAGCTACACAAAAGCACGGCTACAGTGCCCTTTAAGAAGGAAGGAATCTACTCTACAATAGGCTGGAAGACACTGTCTAGGAAGTCAGATATATGTTCGGTAGGGCAAGCACAAGCCGAAACGATGGGTCTCCCAGGGTTGGATGGTTTATGAATTTTGGGAAGCATATAAAACACAGTGTTTCCCAGACAACTATCATGGATACGGAGATGAGAGGTGCTAGGAGGTAAGGACTTGTTAGCGATAAGACTTTTGATGGTGTCATGGACCAGGCGATTGTTGAGAACTGTCGCATCATTATCACGGCGGTGGTAGAAGGAGCTGTTGATGAGCTGATTATTACCTTCTTGGAGGTACAGGTCCTTGCGCCATACCACGATGGCACCTCCTTTATCAGCCGGTTTGATAACAATGTCATCTCTGCGGCGGAGCTAGGAGAGGGCGTGGGACTCGTCAGAAGTAAGCTTGGAATAACGCAGGCGTTGAGGATGGAGTTGCTGAATGTCGTGGAGGGTATTCTTAATGTATAAATCCAGAGCGTGGGAAGCCCCAGGAGAGGGTGTAAAATTCTTACTCTTAGGAGGAGCGAAGCGTGCAAAGGCATCATCAGAGTCGACCTGCGATCTCTTAGGACCATCACTGTTACGGAAATGGAATAGAAGTTGCAGGCTGCGATGAAACTGGTGAACATCTTGGAGGAGATTATACTGATCGGAGGATGGTCCTCTTATACTCATATCACTCCCTGCGGCAGTATTTGTTATGGGGCTACTTTTATCTTTTATCTGTAGGGACTTCTCGTTGTATGAAAAATTATATGCTCTAGCAGTGGCGTACTAAGTGGGGGGTGCGAGGGGGCGGTCCGCCCCGGGTGACAACCTGGGAGGGAGGCGGATGCCATCTGACACAATTATGATAGTACATACTGTTAAATATGTACTTTCAAGTGTGTTTATTTATGGGGGGGGGGGTGCCAAAGGTAAGATACGCCCCAGTTGCCAAACACTATAAGTACGCCCCTGTACTGTAGCATATGACATTGGTTGTTTTTCTGTGTTGGTTCTTCTAGGCTGCAATTTCTCTGCTGTTCGCTGTAGCGTTGCCAAACGACATTTGGGAATATGGTGTTAGGTCCATATTTTCTTGACCATACGGCACACTAGGGGTGATGTGGTCAGCATCATGCCGGCCGCCTTAATCTTCCCAGAGTTGCTCTGGTACCCAATTCACGAGGCTGGGTCGACCCCGGAGTGGTTTACGGTCTAAAAAATCCCACCTCAACTATGGACCACCGAGCTACGAAGCCAGTGCACTAACCACTGCGCTAATGTCTGTAGTGTTTATGGTGTATCCCCTTGCATGTCCTTATGTTTCTCTTTCTTTATTCTTTTGCGTTTTGAGAGGCTTGTAGGTTTTACAGGATCTTTTTTCTTATACAATTGAAATGATCACAAATGTATCTATTGGGCGTTTGATGATTTTTTTATTTTGTTGATTGGTATTTTATTTTACTTCTCGTACTGCTGTGAACATTCTATGGCTCTGAAACATGAATAACAACAAAAACAACAACCAAAAAAGCTACAGACCTTCATAAATGGATGCTTGCGTGGAATAGAAAGATTGAAATGGTATGACAGGATCATTAGCGTGGAACTGATGACAAGAACCAGACAAGGGTCAATGGAACAAGATAAGAGAAGAAGACGCTGGACATGGATAGAACACACATTGAAGAAATATGTTGATAGCATTAGAAGGCGGTCCTTATTCTGAAACCACCATGGTAAAAGAACCAGAGGTAGACCAGAAAAACAAAACACGTGGAGAAGAGAACTGGAGACAGAAGTGAACATGATGAGGAAGACATAGAAAGAACTTGATCTGATGGCACGTGACAGGAGCATGTGGTATGTGTTTGGTGAAGGCCAATGTTCCTTGGGGTGGGCTAAAGGGTATTCATTGATTGATTGACTGTTATAAACAACAGCTGTAGGGCTTCTGGGATATGACAAGAGCACTAAACCGTCTTGGGAGCCGCGGTAGCATAGTGGTTAGTGCACTGGCTTCCTAGATCAGTGGTCTATGGTTCGATCCCCAGATGAGGTGGGATTTTTTTTAGGCCGCAAACGGCTCCTGGGTTGAACCAGCCCCAAATGGGTACCAGAGCAACTCTGGAAAGGTTAAAACGGCCGGCGTGATGCTGACCACATCACCCCTAGTGTGCCGACGGTCGAGAAAATATGGGCCTAACACTATATTCCCAGTATGCCTCAATAGGGCGTGTAACGGGTTCCTTTACCTTACTAAACCGTCTACTGTGAAATTTAACGTTTTTTTTTTCATCACCGGCCATCTGTGCATGGATACTGAATTGCAAATCGCGGCATGGTAGAAGATAGCTGCCCACTACTGTGTCGTAGATGGTAAGAAGATAGGACTGAGATATTTATGGTCCCGCTGAAGCAGAGGTGATACTGACAGCTATGTGAAAGGAAGGTGTAAAAAATAGTATTGTTTCACGAGGAGGGGTAAACGTGTAGGGAAAAGGTGATAGTGTAGAGAGAAAAAGGCAGTCTTGGATTGAGTAATTGCGCTAATCCAGCCTATCTTACGACTCTATTTAACTTTGAGACGCCCTTACTCTACTTGTACAACATACAAGGTACACGACACTTAGTACACAAACTTCTGTGACATATAACTACTACGTACAGACGTGAAAACAAACTATGAATAACATATATATATATATATATATATATATATATATATATATATATATATATATATATATATATATATATATATATATATATATATATATATATATATATATATATCAGGGGTTTGACCGACACTATAGAGTAAGGTTAATTAAATTTATTTTTCGCTAAAATATCACAACACCAAGAAAAATATTATCATTACATCAATACATGGCAGTTAAATAAGAGAAATGAAAATATAAATCTAATAAGCCCAACCTCTGGTATTGGGAAAATTAAGAAAGATCCCACCCGAGGTAATATACCCAAAAGATCAAATACTTAACAATGGGAGTAGGGGCAGTCAGGACGGGTAAAGAATAAGTCCTGGATTTAATTATCCCGTGGGCATTGAGATTAGTGAGAGATCAATAAAAGAAGATGTTATATTAGTAGTAACTTAAGAAAAATAAGTTCTTTCGTTCTGTTTCACTCTACACACACACAGTGAGCTCACTTCAGTTATGCTTACCCCTCTGCCGACGCTGCATTCATTCCGTGGAATTTATCAAACACATTTTATTTAAGACTATTATGAGTCCTATTATTTGTCCAATTCGGCCCCAGACTCTCCGTTTAGGCAACTTCTATTTTTCGGGAAGTCGCTGAATTGGTGCGTTGATTATTTCTTTCCCTGGGTATTCCTCCTCGTACTGCAGGTATTAGTTTGGGATAAGTTTTTTCTAGGTGGTCGCACTGTCCTGGAAATTTATAAATTAATATAGGTTTCCCCGGAGTTGTCTAGCCTCCAGTGGCTGTGACTCTCTCTGTTGTAGTGAATGTGTAAAAAACGAATGTTACTCCCAGGCTGTTCTCGGAAGGAAATAGCCGAGTATGACCCGTGAATTCTCTCTGTAGAATTTGGTGGTAGGAAAAACGTTACTGTCATATGGTTTTTTAAAGAAAAATTAGTGCTGTAAGTTCTGCAACATCAGGCCAGTAATAGTTATATGGATAAGATGGAAAAATCTTCTGGCATAGTCCCGTTCCAGTTTAACATTTAACAAATTTTACATTGAAGTGTTCTGGTTATTTAACCACTCTCATGGATGGAGAAGGTGGACATCGAAGGGTCTCCAACATCAGATTTTCACCAGCAATGTTTGTATGTTTAGGAACATATAATTGGAATGCCATAAGACATCTGGCCATACATCTCTATAAGAATACCGCCGGATCGCAAAGGGTATGATCAACCTATATAAAATAGAATAGATAACAGGTAATCATCCTATAATTATATTCTAACACCCGGTGTGAGCGCAGATGTGTGTCTGGAAAACTGGCAAATAATTGTTTGACCAGGAGAGTGGAAGAGAAGATTGAGAGAAACGATTTGTTGTAAATAAGTCTGTCTTTACTCTCCTCTAGCACTCTGTGGAGCATCATATTTAATCTCTACATTTCTATCACTGAGCTTTTTTCACCATCATTCTACATTCTAAACCGGACTACTGTTTCTAAGACTCTTTCTCTCAAAATAAATTTACGACAATATATTGGGGGCTCGTCCGGGATCTTGAGCTACATTTGAGGCAATCACATAGCCGGGATATAGATATTTTGAGTCTGATCTAAGTCTGGGTCTAACTAGATAGAGTGTGAGTGATCTGTCTTTGTGATTTAGGGAAATAAATAAATAATTAATTACACCCCTAGACAACGCCTTTTAGTATTTGGGTCGTCCACACAGCATATTTACAGGTTGTTTTCTTTCCACAGCAGTAGAAAGTACGGATAATCATAAATTTGGTTAGCTAAATTATCCTCTGGCGGAGTAAATTAAATTTTTTTCTTTATAAGATTGGCTGGGATTGCATCACTGGTTTTACAGTCACTAAAGGTTTTTGAAGCGTTTGAGTTGAGCTTAGCTAAAGACGCCTTGTTCTGACTTTTTAAGTCTTGTTAACACGTCTCTTCTCATAAAAGTGACTTCAGGGACGGAGTTTGTTGTTAGAGAATTAAAATTTCGGGAAAAAATTTTTTTTTCCTTTTAAATTGTTTTAATATAAATCTTTCTCTACTGTTAGTAATAGTAGATTTTTTTCTAGTGTAACTTACCAATTTAATTGGCTTAGTCGCTTGCGTTAGGAGTCTTAAGTGACAATAATAGCGGCGATAAGTTAACACAGGAGGTAACACAAGTAAATTTTTTTATACTTTGGTTTTTTCTCGTAGCGGCTTTGAGTTTTTTTTCCCTTCTTGTTCTTTCTTGCTATTCTCTAATAGTAGAAGCATCAAGTTCTTTAATCATGTCAGAGAGGATTCAGATGAGATCCATCCTAAGGCTGGAGGCGAAAGAATCAGGTTTAGAAGGAGAAGCCGCTAACATGTTTGTCAAGCAGGAACTTGAAAGGTATGACGCGGAAAGGAAGGAAGCACAAGAGAGAGCAGAGAGGAAAGACGCTCAAGATAGAGCAGAAAAGAAACAAACGGAGAACCGTTTAATGGAGCAGAAGAAAATTGAGGCAGAGAACAAGAAAATTGAGGAAGAAATGGAAGCCCGCAGAGAGAGAGAGAAAGGGAACGGGAAAGACAACATGAACTGGCGCTTAACGCTTTAGAGAGTTGGGGCGCCTCTACTTCGAATAACGGAGAGCCGTCTTCGCCCCAGTCCCAGTCAATGGATCTCTCCAGCACTCAGTCTGCCCAATTAACGGCGATATCTTTTGCTTTAGAATCTTTTCCTAGCCCCAATGAAAAAATTGACAGCTACCTAGAAAAATTCGAAAGGCTCGCAAATCTGTATGGGTTAGAGAGTTTCCGCTGGGCACTTAAGCTCTCAACGTCACTAAAAGCTAATGCTTATGACGTATACACAAAGCTGGGACCGAACCAACATGATTACGACATGCTAAAGAAGGCCTTGCTAGAACGGTTTGAGATGACCGCCCGAAAATTTCTGCAAATGTTCAGAAACAGCCGGAAAGAGAGCACGGAAACTTTCCCGCAGTTCTCTTCACGTCTCATGGGCTATTTGATAAAGTGCATAGAATTATCGGACCTACCTCTTACATATGAGGGACTACTTGAACTTGTTCATGTGGAACAGATAAAGTCAACTTTGTCAAACGAAACCCGTAGATTTTTGGCAGAACAGGGCGCAGTTAGGCTTGAGGACATACTCAATAAGGCAGAACGCTATACCAATGCAATGGCCGAACTTCCCAGCACTAAACGTAAACCCACAGATGAGCCATCTCGTAAACAAAATCTAGAGCAGTCATCCTATTCCTCTCATTCCTCTTAGCATTATAACCAACGAGAAAGCAATAACCAGAGACCTCCCCAGGAAAAATCGAATTTCTACAAAACCCGATATCCCCAAAATAACAATTCTGATCAACCCACCAAGCCTACGTGGCAGCGCGGCCACCTAGGTCAAGGAAAAGGAAAGACACTTACAACAGGAACGTCTGATCAGGGCAAGCAGACCGGGCCTAACCGCGTCGGATGTTTGCATACAGCCTCGAAAGGTAGAGTCAATGTCAGTGATTCTCAACCTGAGGGGGACCGACCCTCAACTCGAGGAACTGTAATTTTGAATGGTACCTCTACTACTTGCCTCTTTGACACTGGATTAAGTTTTAGTTGTATTGTTGCTAGACACCTAGTCAAACCAGGTCAGGAGACAGAGGAAACCGTCAAACTTAGTGGAGTTTTTAAGAGTGATGCGCCCAGGACGCTTCCTATCGCACTGGTAGAAATACACTCTGAATTTGTCAGAGGCGTTATTAAAGCGGCCATTATGGATGATCCTATCTACCCAGTTATCCTGGGATGTAGATATGTCTTTATTGGGAGACCAAAGGAGCCGATTGTGGCAGCGGTAACCACAAGCGGGCAAGCCAAGAAGGAGAGGGAGCCTGCGCCAAATTTGTTACCGAATGAACTGAAGGAGGCGCAACAAAAGGACCCTACTCTGGAGCCCTGCTTTAGAAAACTGCCCATGGCTAAGGATCCCAGACACAACGGAGACATTTTTTCTAAGGACGGCGTATTGTATCGTAGAACGGGCAACCCGGACACGGGGAATAACCAGCTCCTAGTACCGACGCAGTACAGAAGCCAGATCTTAGAAATGGGGCACTCTCTTCCCTTTAGCGGACATATGGGACAAAACGCCACTATTCAGCGAATAAAAAAACCACTATTGGTGGCCAGGAATGAACTCTGACATTATCAGGTATGTGAAATCCTGCGCCCAGTGCCAACGGGTAGCACCAAAGCACTTGACACCCCCAGTACCTATGGGGCAAATGCCAATAGTGGGTACTCCATTTGAACGGGTTGCTGTCGACATCACTGGACCCCTGGAAAGGACCAAAAGAAGGAACAGGTTCATCCTGACCTTAGTCGACACTTGCACAATGTGGGCCGAAGCTGTACCGCTACCATGCATAAATTCCAAGCATGTCGCAGAAGCCCTCGTGCAAATCTTTACACGGTTGGGATTCCCTCAACAGGTTTTGACGGACAATGGATCCCAATTCCGTAGCCTGTTAATGGAGGAGATCTTTAAGATCTTGAGGGCCAAACATATCCACACAAGTCCCTACCACCCGGCCGGAAATGGGCTCGTGGAACGTTTTAACGGCACCCTCACCACCATGTTACGTAAGCTGGGTCAGGAGAAACCGGAAGACTGGGACCTATATATATCGGCTGCCTTATTCGCCTACCGAGAGGTTCCCCAAGCGTCTACGGGATTCGCGCCAGCTACACTTTTATTTGGCAGACCTATTAAGGGGTCACTAGAAGCCTTACTTCGGTCCCTGACAGACCAAAAGGCTGACGAGACAGTCGTCTCTGCAAGCAAGTATGTATCTGAGCTCAAGGAAAGGCTAAAGCTAGGATGGGATCTAGCTACCACCAACCTTAAGAAAGCCCGCGCTAAACATGCTAAAAGATACAACAACGCTGCAAAAGAGAGAGAACTACAACCAGGGGAGAAAGTTTTGTTGCTACTTCCAACCGGAAGCAATAAACTTCGCATCGGATGGCAAGGGCCGTTTACCGTCCTTAAAAAAATCTCACGTACCAATTACAAGATCTCCATCAAAGGAAAGGAGAAGGTCTTCCACATAAATCTGCTTAATAAATATTTGGAAAGACCGGTGCCATCCTCCGAGCATCTCCTGGCTGTCGCCATAGAACGGAAGACGAGGAAGATGATGATGGTTGCATGGAGTATCCATTGCAACCCACAGAATCCTTTAAAGATGTCAAGTTCGGCGACAATCTCTCACCAGAACAACAAACAGAAACCAGGGCTCTACTAAAACAGTACAGTGCAGTCTTAACGGATGTACCTGGTCGAACAAATCTCATCGAATTTGAGATGAAATTAACAAATGAGACCCCTGTTCGAACCAGAGTTTACCCCATACCGTACGCTAAAGCTGATGCACTTCGCGGGGAAATAGACAAGCTGCGTCAGGCAGGAATTATCAGTGAGTCTACATCTCCTTACAGTTCGAGCGTAGTGCTGTTGCAGAAGCCCAATAAGGAAGTTCGGCTGTGTATAGATTACCGGCTGCTAAACGCTGTTACGGAATTCCAGCCCGAACCTCTCCAAACTGTTTCTGAGTTGTTCACCAAGCTTAGCAAGGCAAAGATTTTCTCCAAGATTGACCTCAGTAAAGGTTACTATCAAATACCAGTCAAGGAGGAAATTAAACCCTTGTTAGCTTTCAGCACTAGTGAAGGACATTACACATTTAATGTGATGCCATTCGGTTTGCATAACGCACCAGGAGTGTTCACCAGGATGATGAGGAAGCTTCTAGAACCTTTGCAAAGTCCCCATATCCATAATTTCATGGATGACATATTAATTGCATCGGAAACCTACGAAGAACATATTGCTACGGTTGCTATGCTCCTCATGAGACTACAGGAAACTGGTCTCACAGCCAGACCTAGCAAATGTCTCATCGGGTTTGAACAGTTAGACTTCCTGGGGCATACTATTTCTCACGGATGCAGTTGGCCTATTAAGAAGAACGTGGAGAAAATAGTGGCAGCAAAAAGACCCCCAACGAAGAAAGACGTACGTTCCTTCATATCACTATGTGCATATTATCAGAAATACATCCAGAACTTCAACGGACTGACAGCACCTCTGACTGACCTCACTAAGAAAGGGCGTCCGGATAAGGTCATGTGGGATCAAAAGTGCGAACACGCATACAGCACTTTGAAAGGACAGTTGTCTGCATACCCCATTTTGAGGTTGCCTGACCTCAAGAAACCTTTTGTATTACGGGTCGACGCGTCAGGTCAGGGCATCGGGTCAACACTGCTTCAAGCCGATGACAGTGACCCAAACATGCTATTTCCAGTTGCCTATGGCAGTCGGAAATTAAATAAAGCTGAACGGAACTACAGCGTAGTCGAAAGAGAATGCCTCGCTCTGATTGACGGTATCAGACGCCAAAATGAGTTTCTCTATGGTACATCTTTCACAGTGCAAACAGACCACGCTCCGTTAGCATTTCTTGGTGCCAATAAAGAATTCAAAGCTAGGATCATGCGATGGGCCTTATTGTTATCTGTTTATTCATTCAAAGTGGAATATATTCCGGGAAGACAGAATGTCGGGGCTGATTTCCTGAGTAGAAACTGGTCTACAGAGGAAGAAGAGCAAACTGAAGATACCACTCATCCTAAAATCACCAATCAGGTCACCTCCATTGTCAAAAAATGAAACATGAAAAATGGTTTCATGTCTAAAAGGGGGGACGATTGTGACGTACGTCTAGTTCGACAAGTGAATTTTCCCTGATTTGATGGATGGTTAAAGGGACTTTAGCTTTTCATAACATTAGAACCCCTGAACATTTGTTGTAACTTTTTGGTTTCGCCAGAGCGAACCGATTCCACCGGGACTCATTTAGTATGCGGCATGAGATCTAAAGACACTGAGACGATCCCCGAGCAGTGAAGCTAGTTTCTCGCAGGTATTTATCATCTCCGCGCGAACACTAAACCTCTCGCAAGATGGACCAGAGCGGTCAGAAGAAAGACACGGGGGGAGATCTCAGGAAGGTCGGGCGGCATGCTATCAAAGTCAGTAGTGGTCCCTGAAACGATTTCGCATCTCGGTGTTAAACACGGAACCGATCGCAGTGGGAGCGAACGGGGAAAGCCGACTCAAGCAGCGAGCGAAGATACGAGAGGCCAGGGGCGGCTTCTCTCTTTGGTCTGGCGGTCAGATCCCCAAAAGTCTTCTGAGATCTAAAAAGCTGTCAAGTTTCTCATGTCCCACTCATCTTTCATTTCATTCTAGATATATACAGACCTCGTAAAAATACACTTTATCACTCGCTGGCCAGAACTTAACAGAAGCACTAGCTATATTTGAAATCTTGCTAGATTATCCCATGGATTTTATACATATTTGCAGTGAATTCTATTCTGTGCAAAGCGGTAATATATATTGTGTAAAGTGATCAGTGGTCTAGTTCAGTCATTCTATTTCACTGGATTTTGTGTTAATTTAAATCTATTAAATTAAACCATCTCAATAGTTCCAGTTGTAAATGTAATGATATACCTGCTATATTATTTCCAAAAGATAATAGATGTTAAATGCTTAAATTAACTTTTAAAGTCGCGAAGGAACTTATAATTAATAAATTTAGTTAAGTCCTATATTTACAGATGTGGGTTTAACCACTTAAACTCGCGCAGTGGTTTATTAAATACATAATTAAATACGCGAGCGTATATAAAATAGTCTTAACGGGAAATTCATCGCGCTTTAGACAGGTTATTTGTTTTTCGGTATATTACATGTCTTTTTTTTCTTTCATACAGAGTGATCGTAACCTGTGCGATCCCAGCATAAAGAAAGCAATAGAGAAATCATACAGAGTCCTTTTCAGACTCGGTTCTTAACTTCCAGATATATTGATGGAACATTTTAAATATAATTCTTGTGGCGGTCCGATGCGACCTAGCTATCAATTACATGAAAGAAAGCACCCCAAGAACTTTTTTTAAATAACTCATCAAATTTAATTACAATCTGTAATATAAACTGGAAGATGAACAGTGCCAGTAGCGATAACTTATTTACGGCTCTACTGTGAGAGAATACCTATTTACCTGACTGTGACTGAGCCTAATTTTTTCTCACTGGATTTAAACCATACCGGTCAGTTGCTATCATCACGCCTTGAAGGAATTTTACCTCCAGCAGCGAAATTAAAGAGACCTCATTTTCACCCCTGTATTGAATTGTGTCAGTGCCATCCCATAGACTCCTTTTCATATAATAAAACATAATAACTCTGAGTCTTCAAGTCCGGCGATTAGTGGGAATATTCGCTATCAGCAAAACCTCGCTACATCTGGGGCGGGACATCGAAGTACTAGACATTTTCACGTGTCAAGAGTAATTGTTGTTTATATAATTCTATGGATTGTCTGATGCTGCAATCGGTATGTGTGTGTGTGTGTGTGTATATATGAGTGTGGATCCTCACGCGTGTGTAAGAATGACAGGAAATTAAATCTTTTGTGTAACCATTTTTTTAACTTGCTTACCTGGTAATATATATCTTTTCTGTATACCCTACATTGTTCCTTTAAGTGGGATAGTTGATAATTTGTTAACTCTGTATAAAACCCTTTCCTTTTCATTTGCTTAGTAAAGGGAAGAACAATTGGGAAGAATAGGATTTCTTTCTACCACCTATACCTAATTTTGTCACACCTCTTTTTCAGAGTAATTAACTTTACCGTTAGGTTAACTTACCTACGTTCCTGATAACTATTTATCTTTGGACTGGGTTTATCTTTGTCTAATAAGCGGGACGAGCTTAGTCGATACCAATCTTCTTCACCCCCCCCCCCACCCCCCCTCCCTACCTTGTTATTTGCATTTTTCTGTAATTTTTATAATTCTTGCTGTAAACAATTGATTATTTTAGTGATTGTCTTTTTTAACTTTAATAAACATCATAAACAGAATCGTTACGGTGTTGGACTACCCAAAGCCCATAAAATTCCCCCTATTTGTTTAAGATAGTTGTATCCACGTCGTCTGTGTTTGAAGCACCAAATCGGTGTGAGCGCAGATGTGTGTCTGGAAAACTGGCAAATAATTGTTTGACCAGGAGAGTGGAAGAGAAGATTGAGAGAAACGATTTGTCGTAAATAAGTCTGTCTTTACTCTCCTCTAGCACTCTGTGGAGCATCATATTTAATCTCTACATTTCTATCACTGAGCTTTTTTCACCATCATTCTACATTCTAAACCGGACTACTGTTTCTTCAGCAAGAAAGAGGTTGGTAAGAAAACGAAGATGGCTGTATACCGCTCCACCTATGTCCCAGTCTTGACATATGGATGCGAGTCATGGGCAATGACGACAACCCACAAAAGCCAGATCCAAACCTCAGAAATGAGGTATCTGAGGAAAGTGGTTGAAGTAACAAGAAGAGACATGGTCCGCAACCAGACGATCCGTCAAGGCCTAAAATCCCATCCGCTGCAGACCCAAATAGAACAGTCCCAACTAAGATGGTTTGGCCATGTCTGCAGAATGGGAGAAGATCGGCTACCACGACAAGCATGGGAAACAAAGAGCCAGGGATCCAGACCTCCAGGACGACCCAGAGTCCGCTGGGAGGACAACATTAGACAATCTTTGAAGGACCGAGGACTAGAATGGAACCAGGCCAGGAAGAAGACAGCCGATAGGATAGTCTGGCGCTCTCTCTTCCAAACCTCTACACCTCACGGTAGAAGGGGAACGACTAAGTAAGTACTACTGTTTCTAAGACTCTTTCTCTCAAAATAAATTTACGACAGTAACCCCAATACTCATAGACCACTTGTATTCCCAATACTTAACAACTCCCTCGTGGACGACTTATATTAATATTCTAATCTCAGCTGAAGTATTGGATACTTGTTATAATCTTTAACTTGTTTGGTTAATTATTGATTCTTTTTTTAAATATAACTATATACGCATCTTTTCAAAAATGCAGACTAAGTAAACTGTTCTGTTGATTAAAATTAGATTTTTTTTTTAATTCAAAAAAAAAAAAAAAAATTACAAATCACCACAATACCGACAACAGTTCAATGAAATCAAAGACACAGGCTTTTAGCAAGTTTGAAATAGGCAATTTAGGGTTGTTGGACAGGTTAACAATTTTTGATAGTGAGGGTGGAGAGGTGAAAGCAAAACCATTCAGCAGTGTATTTTTTTTTTAAATAAAATGTTGCCTCATTTTTGGCGAGGCGCATCCCGTTCAACCTAGTCGGTTATATTAGGACGCATGCCCAAATATTAAAAGACCTTAAGGTCTGACGACTAATTTTTCAGGGAAAAGGCTGGGATGCGGCACATGTAAGGGAAGTTATTTGTAAAGGTCTGTTTAATTAAACACTATTTTGTGTGTAGCGTCACATAAGGAGGGGAGGGTTTAATTTTTGTGACTAAATGTGACAAGGGAAAAGGGAAGGGGGGTTAAATGACCGAAATTGCGTGACATCGTATGTGGACGACCTCCAACACGCTTTAATCTTGTTACAGCACGCCTAGTAGAGGATAAATGCTTATTGTATTTACTCTCATCTGCCATCACGGAAACTTCACGGGAGCTTTACTACTTCAACGTACTGTAAAACTTGAATGATTTGATTATATGTATTAGCGCTGTCTGCAGGGTTATAAATTGCAGTTATTCCGAAACCATGATTGCCCTGATGAACAGAATAAAATAGAAACAGTAAAGTGGTCCCTAGGGATTTTTCTGGGAAGGGGGAGGATGGAAAATTATCCCCACTAAAGTTATCTCGCTCATGGCCTATCGATTCGATTGCACGCCTCCAATGTTTGCCCAGAGAGATGATATACAGCTAACGTCAAATACCATAGGCGGCTGTGCTTCACACAAGCAATATAACAGGTACAACAGCCCAATGATGTCAAGTTTGTTATAAAATTTGGATAGCTTTTTTTTTAAATAAAATTTTGCCTCGTTTTAGTGAGGTGCGTCCCGTTCAACATAGCCGGTTATATTAGGGCGCACGTCCAAACATAACAGACCTTTAGGTCTGGAAAATAAGTTAGTTTGGATAGCAATTTTACAGACCGTTTACGGCCTTAAGCATACACTCGTGTAACAAAAAATGTCAGTGTCATCTATCCTAACTTCTGGTGCTGTCAAAATACAGTGTGCTGATACTGAAATTCATAGCAGTGCATGACGAAATTAATTAGTCGTCGGTTTCCTCAGAGTTCGTCTATGTCTAATCTACCTACTTACATTTTTTAAAAATTCTTATCAATGTAGCAGTCAATACTGCTTTCATCTACAGTATCACAGTGTGGAAAACAAAAGGTTCCTAGACCTCGATCGTGCCGTTCTTGTTGTCATGTTAATTGTTTTAAAAAAAAATCTTTATTAGGAATAAAAGACTATTGTACCATCAACTCCAATTACTGTATATAATATCTGCCTCTTAATCACAAGTCTCAACTTTCTTTCGTGTTGATTATTAGCTATTTGCTGTGTTCTCAAAGTATTTTAGTCTACAGATCACAAAACAGAGTCAAAGACTCGTGACCTATGCCTACTTTTCGTCGTCTGGGAAAACGAAATAAATAAATAAAAATCACAACTAATAATTTACTAATCTTGCGTTAGTTGCTAAAATAATATTTAATATTATAGGATAGTCTGGCGCTCCCTCTTCCAAACCTCTACACCTCACGGTAGAAGGGGAACGACTAAGTAAAAAGTAACATTAAAAATTGATGTATGAGTTTTTGAAAATAAGCAATGATTATGAAAAATTAAGACTAGTTTTCCCGATGGCCTCAGCCTCGTTGCCGGGCATTTTAGAATGATGACACATTGCATGCGGCCCAACAACCTCATATTTGAGAACCACAACTCCAGAGTTTAACAGTCATGCTACTTAAAAATATATTACTCCTAAACAAGTTATTTTTGTTTTTCTTCAACTAGTTTTTTTTTTTTTAGAGAGTTTCAAAATATTAGTTTTAGTCCTTTTGCTGTCGAAGTTTGCTCTCTCGATGGAGCCGAAAAAGCCTTTACATTGTGTCCCCTTCATATCTATGTATAATTTATATCCCCATGTTGTTGTTTTTTTTTTTCGGCTGTCCTTTACCTTTCTTGTCCCGGGGATTCTAGAACAAGAACTGACCTGCAATCATTGGCGTACTACGTGGTGACAGCGTGGGTTTGCTTGTTTTGTTCTGTGATAGTGTGGGCGAGATGATGATGATGCTGTTGTGATATGTGATCACTTTCTTGCACACTCGCAACCGACCCGATCAACAATAAAACTCTTGATTCTAAGGCAGGGGCTGTATTTATTCATACAGATAAACAAATAAACCAACAAACAAAACACCCAGCCAGTGCTCTATTGCTAATGTGTCATGTCTTTGTTCTTCTTCTACCCACACAGAGCGTGCCTAATTTCGTTTCTCTCTCGTCTGAGCGGCTCTTGAAAGAATAGTCTTTCGCAGGCTTACACTCTCTTTATATAGGCCCTAGGGCTAAACGCTCAACTTAGTCCGCAGCGCGTATTGATTGTGCCACTTAAATAACACTCGATGATATGCAAATTAAGGAGCGAAAACACAAATATAACCCACAACTATTTCTAGAGCGAAAACACAAATATACACCACAAATAATTTTTAGGCTTTATTGTGGCCTAGTAATATATCTTCTTCTTGAAGATGTTGTGATAAAAAGGCAGTGAACCACGGAGACAATGGGGATGACAAGATGGCGCGGTTACAGTTCCATAATAAAAACCCCATACGTCACGTTTTTAATTTTACTTGCACATAGTGCATTTGTATTAGGTCATTACACTATTGACATTATAACGACTTTTATATGGGACTGTGCCATCGGACACTATTCTTATATTACACTGTAAAAAATATATTTGCAAGTGTGTTTTTTTGTGGGGGGTGGGGGGGGGGGTGGTACCAAAGATAGGATCCGCCTCAGATGCCAAAAAGTACGCCCCTGCCTGCAATGCCACCAACCTGCTTTCTCAATCCGTATCCAGTCCAACGTCAGCGCCTTCTTCCCACAAACTGTTCCACTTTACACCTCTGTAATATTTGCCTGCCACAAACTGTTCACTTTACACCTCTGTAATATTTGCCTGCCACAAACTTGTAAAAAAAATGTGAACTCACCGCCGGTACCGATTTTTGACTTTTTTCCTCGAACCAAATGCTATACAATAGACCTGTTCTATTTCACGTCCCGGCCTAGCCCTTCCCCTTTTTTTTAAACATCAATAGAAAAATAAGAGTGATAACCTGTTTCCGGCCAGTTTCCTCGTATCACCATCCCACTTATATAGCGCTATCTTCATCTTTCACGTTTCCATTAAATTCTGCCTACCGTTAAGTACTCATGAAACGAGAACAAGGTAGCAGCAATGATAGTAGTAAAGAAAGGCATGAAGAGAAGATATCAACTGTTTCTGATAAAGAATAATGAAACATCATTGCTGCTACCTTGCTTCCATTATGGTGTTCAGCAAAGTGTTCTATGCCTTTTTAAATGGCCCAAATTCCTAAGTTTTTTAGGACCTCTTTGTTCTGTTTTTTTTTCCCCTTTACAGGAGATGCGCTCCATTCTTCTAAATCTCCACATCTCGAGGGCCTCAGTTTTTTTTTCTTCCAACTGCTTGTTGAAAAAATAAAATCGATATTAAAAATGACAGAATAAGAAAATAAAATTTATAGTGCAAGATGGCTTGGGACACCGGTTTTTTTTTTAAATGTAAAACTTTTGCCTCGTTTTGGCGAGGCGCGTCCCGTTCAACCTAGTCGGTTATATTAGGGCGCATGTCCAAATATAAAAGACCCTTAGGTCCCGGAACACCGGTATGTCACGTATATATTTAAATAGTGCAACAGTGACCCGACAACCTTTGCTTCCCCGTCTAAGGTTTAAAATTTTTGTTACGCAAAACCATGCGATTCGCTGACTGAATTACTCACTGTTGAAGCCACGCCTATTTCATCTGGTTTACATGCGTTGACAAGTTGTAACCTACGTTCGTACAGGCTAGATAACAGTCAGCGAGAGCACGATTCGCATATCGTAATTATCACGCGAGCTGATTGCCAATCATAATTGGTTGACAGACAGAAGAGAGCGTATAGATAATCGGTTCTTTGAAGGGGAGACGACCGACAAGAATTTGCGCGTAACGGTTTGATGTCCAGCATTTCAGGGGATATAAGCAAATCAAGGGCGACAAGATTATTCCCGTACCTTGGAAGTATTTGATCTACTGCAGCGGGAAAAAAATCAAAGAAGGCCTGTTCGCATGGCCAGGGCTTTGTGATGTCGTTTCGGCATTGATGAGCAGAAATTCTTTACCTCGAGTCAAACTCGTTGATTTCCCCTGATAGGGCCGAAGGCGTGAATTCTCTCAACCTTTAGTGAAATAACACCATTTCTGTATAAATACTCCGTCCTCCCAAAGTCAGTTATCTAGTCGCTAAGAAATTTTGGAAAATCTAGCTCGTTATTCTAGAGCCATTGTGGAAGTGTGTTATAGCTTTTTGTTGAGATTGTTCTATTTCTGATTGCGGTAAGAGATATTAGCATTTAAGTGATTTAATGTGTTAAGTTATCATTATAATTCACTGGGATTTTCTAAGTGCTAATACAAGCGTATTAAATAATGCATAGCTAAATTTTCCCAGTTGTAATGTGGATTTAATCACCCGCTATCACCCAGAAAGAGATGTTTTAATTGACTAATAAATACACTAGGCGACTGACAATTGACGGAATATAAATTCACTTCTAATTCATTATGTGTACTTATATAAGTGACTAGTGTAATATCATGTGGCGAAACAAATAGGGAGTAATGACAAGCGATATCTGTAAAGTAGTCATAATTAAATTAACACTGATATTATGCGCTGAGTGTTTTACCGGGCGGGAGGGAGAAGGCGCATACCTAAACCCAAACCCGTACCAGTTGAGCGAAGCGTGATCAGATAGGCTAAGATACGTGAGCTTTTTAATTTAATTAAATGACGGAGAGGTTAAGGGATCTTACCTTTACGAGTGATAGGATAGGATATTAATATTGTGGTTAAAATTTTATTTTCTTCCTAATTTAGTACGGATCACAAACCAGCTGCCAGCGGTCGAATAGCACCAGTAACAATTCTTATTATTTAGTATCGGGTCTTCGATGTTGACCTGTTCGGTCCTCTTGCTTCACCCAGAGAGAGTCCAAAACTATAAACAATAAGAATAATAATAACTGGACATACAAAATACCCAAATTTTGCATTCAATTTTATCTTTATCAGCCCGCTGTGGCCAAATATATACATATAGCATATTTTTCCGACTTCTGACAATTGTGTTTCAAAGTGGATTTATCCAGGGAATACATTGTTTCATAATCAGCACTCAACCCCAGAGAGAAAAACCGATAGGATATACCCTCATCAGCATTTTTTATTAACAGTTTACCAACCAGATGTTTCCTTTAACTATTGGAAGTACTGTCTACTGTGAACACTAGATCGTGGTTTACATTTTGCTACATGAACTATCTGATGTAACATAATCATATCCAATAAGCACCACTAAAGTAAGCGTTCCCCATTAGGAAAATTAATTATTCGGGGAAGAACTGGGGCTCATTTCGGAGAAGCACAACACTGGATTATGATTCATGTACATTGATGTTTACGTTCAAGAGGTTGTTAACCAAGTATTAGGTAAGATGTGATTAATGTGGCCACGAATGACAGATGTGAGAGGAAATACGTTCTAGTTACGGAAACTGAACCATCCTTTATTTTCTTTACAATTACTGTTATTTTACGGGATAGCTTAACTAGGAACTTTGTTTTTTGCTTTATTGTCTATCCTATACCCTAGTGTTAATCTTTGACCTTTTGGATTATTTACCTCTTGCGGGATCTTTTCTCAACAGAGGGGAAGGCACTTATGGGGTTATTTTCATAATTCTGTAACCTATGATTTTATTCATTTCTATATGTTTGATGTTGTGAAGAGTTTAAATGATAATAAACTAAACAAAAACTTAATTAATTGTGTTGGTCAGCCCAGCCCATACCCAATCTCCATTTACCATAGTTTTCACGTTTGTGCGTCTTGTTGTCACCTAACTGTGTGTGTGTGTGCGCGTGAGTGATTTAACGTATATGTTATATGTATGGCGAGTATGATTGTCTGCTAACAAAGTACAGCCGTAAAGATAGGCTGGACTAGAGTATCTTCTCAATCCAGTGACAGATTCTACCCTTAAACTATTCACTCGTGAAATCTATTTCGCATACCTTATTTCTCACTTATTTACCACTTTTTCTGTTCTATTCAGACGGGACCAAATATATCTCTAATACCTATCTAAATTTACGACACGGTAGAACATATGTTTGTTTTGTTTGTTTGTTTATAGCGATCCCCACGGGTTCCAGTTATTCACTCTGTTACCCTTCCAACAAAATTTGGGGTAGAGGTTTTGGGCTTTCTTGCAACCCCAGAGAGCTTCCTAGACTCAGCGGCATGTTACACCAAGCCCACCTTGGCGTGTGTGTAGTGTCCCGAGGTTTGATGGCTCTCTACCCTGCTAAGGGGGTTATATCTCCGAGACAAGCAGACGATAACTATCAGGAGCAGCCAAACAACGCACAGTTGTGAGCTTTGTTGCAACCCCAGAGAACCTCCTACTAATTAGCACGTGTGCAATGCCTCGAGGAGGACGGTTCTCTATCCTGCAAAGGGGGTCATAGTGCGGCGGTCAGCCTGCCGAAGGACGTCATCTAGACAGACACGCAGCTCTGCCCCATCTGAACTGGGAAGGCCCGGCAGCCAGGACCACACACAGTCTTATGGGGGCAGCGTTCACCTGCAACATAGTAGAACATATATAAGACGTTATAATTTCAATAGTGTAGATGACCTAAAACAAATGCAGTATATGCAAGTAAAAGCAAAACTGTTAAAAGTATGTAGTTTTTATTACGGAACAATACAAGTAAAACCCTTCTTCGGCTGACATGTTCAGCTGAAACGGTATTATATTTTTCACTTGATAAGCACACCATTGTTATCAGAATTAGCATAAATAAAAGTCTCCTTGTCAGTGGCGGCTCGTGCTTAGGGGATAGTTGGGGGTCCGTCCCCACGTGAACTTTGAAAAAACAGAAAACACTTCTTTTCATGTTTTAATAATCACATATAACAAGGCTCCGTGGATATACTACAGCAGCTATGATTCTACATTGAATCCTACTCGAGTTCTCTTTTCCACCAACTCTTGCTGATATTCCGCCCCATTTCTACTTCCATAATTTGCGTGCTTCGATTTAGGAACTTGTCTAAACTTAGGGATAACATAAATTATCCCCCAAAAATGCGATAGCATTGTTTCGAGAAGTTTACGTTTGATAAAGTTTGACGTAACAATGTTAGGGGAAATGTTTAAATGCGCATGCATATAACACGTCAGAAGTGATATTAACCATCCCTAAGATAACTAGAGTTGCTTTTCTTCAACTGTGCTGTGTTACTATGGACGTTGTTCTCAAATGATCTAGTTTTTGTAAATAACACAACTCTTAGATATAACCCTTACTTCTACAATGAACGAAGTATTTTCATTTTAACGACATTTCACACACAAATTTAATGTAAAATACTTAGGACCACATTAGCCTAATGATTTTTCTTGTCAGCAATAAAGTTCTTATAAATTGTAATGTTCCCACTTTTCCAACGTATAACAATTAAATATTTTGTCTTGTTAGTGTAATCTTGATGACGCATAACATGTATTGTGTTTGCTGTATATTCTATTGTCATCTTAAACCTTTGTTGTGGTATATGCTATTATGTTTGTGGTGAATTAGTTGTTATTATTGGTTACAATATTATATTAATGGTATCTGGTGTGAGGTCAGCTATGCAAGTCCCTGAGGTTTATTAAATACAAATAAGTTTACAGGGTACTTGTCTGCTTCCACCACGACCTCACCCGATTATATATCTTCCCCTACTGAAGTGTATTGGTGTGTGTATGTTGTCTAGCAAGTGTCTAGGGTATATGCAATGTGATGAAATGTATGAACAAGACAACAACTACACCTATTACTAATAAACAATGATTAAACAATTCACTGAGTAAAGTGTGGAATGTAACTTATTTTTTTTATAATTTATTTTCCTGTATCTAGTTATTCTTCTGACACAGGAATAATCAACTCAACATGATAATGAAATTATTTACAACCACTTATTTTACAACTGTCATTGAGTCGGTGTTAGCCCACAATTATTTATATGTCTCAAACTGGGAAAATGTCAAGTATCTCTTGCTCCTAGAAAAGGGTACAAGTTTATTGAACGTTTTTGTTCCTCACTGTCTGATACACTATCTTTTGTGAAAACTGAGAGAGTGGAGTGTTTGTGATATCAATTTCCCAGACAAGTCTTATCTGATGTCTCTGGAACCAGGCTGGTTGAAGTATGTATAAAACGCCAGCATCCACTGCCAAGACACGATTCTGCTTCTATAGGCAAATCACTGTGTAGGCACTCAGTAGCTAGGCCTCACTGCAGAACTTAGGGACAGGTGTTAGATCACCTGGGCTCACTCGTAGATGAAACTCTGGAACAATACAAATGTGTCCCACTCAGCATCTAATAATCTCTCTCTTTCATTATTCTAACATGGCAATATCATCAGACATCAGTATGGTAACTAAACAATTAGTTAACGTTCTCAATTTGGTTGGTACCCCCTTCTGGATAAATAACTTTCAAACCCCGTTTGACATTTTCCTTGATAAAGGAAACATTTTACATTAATACTATCAAGTCATGTACAATCACGGTGACTTGCTGAAGAAGACGGCCAGTGATCTTCCTGGTCTTATGTCATAACACAACTTTTTCTTTTCATCATAAATATTTAATTTTCTTTTCTCCCCATATGGCCGAAAGCCTGTCTGGCTTTTCTATACCAGGTTAATACAGTTCCTAACAACGCTGTGAAACAACACAGAGTGATGTTGCCTTCCCTCCAGATAAATGTTTCCCCTTTAAGGTTCATACAAATTCAATAATGCATACATAATAATGATAAAAATGACAATATAAATGTTAATATAAAGGTTTCAATATTTACCGCAATCAAAGAAATCTACACACTAAACAGTTGAATATTGCGGTATATGGCATAATCCAAATCGCTGCTTGTGCAGAATTATCAACCAAGACAGTACTCTTGCCTTGTCTTAAAACAACTTCTTTAGTGTATCAATTTTAGTTAACAAGTGGCCCCGAATACCAACTACTAATTGGTTTTATACAACCGTTTGTCTATTATACTACAGCCAATCAGAGACTGTTTAGTGAATAGCGTTCCTTTTCAAATAAAACTGACCTCAAATATTTAAAAATAAGGACTCCTTCCCCTTTAACCCCACCTCCTATCTCTCCTATTCAAATATGTAAACACGAACCGTGACACTCCTTCCGATACTCCGTCTCATCCCCTATTTAGTATTACACATTCAAACAAATCGGACGTTAACCTTAATTCTTTCCTTTTATTTTCAAACTACCGTATGTAGAACGAACACTACGCTACGTCACAAGTGTGTATCGTCTGCTAAACCCAGCGTGTGAATATATGTCCAGAACGCGTGTCGAGAAAAAGGGGGTCTTTCAAACGCTGCAAAGTGTATAATGTTTAACCGCGGCAAATCGTTTAGGCCTTACTTCGGTATACAAATTTGAGGGCTGGCATATGGCAGGAAGCCAGTCAGACACACACGGGCTGGGTCTATATATATATATATACATTTGGGAGTACAATTCTATGGAATTTAGCGTTTGTTCTCACAGATTTTACTACAATGTTCTCGCGTGCGTATGAACATATGGAACTACAAAAATAATTATAGATATCCCCACCAGCAAAAACAAAAGCATTGGAGCCGCCACTGCTCCTAGTTGATTCTATTTGACCCCATTTGCTTCTGAATGTGACACAGGCGGTGGGTCTGAACCAAACATTCATTAAACCTCCAAGTCATAATCACCGGCCGAGCCTAGTGACGGGAACTAAATCCTTGCCTCAACGAGATAGTGAAGTTGAATGCACTGAACAGTGAATGAGGTTGCCTTTATCGGTCACAGATTAAACACTGTTTTTTTTTTTTTTAAATCTATTCCGTTTTAGTCTTTGTTTTCTACTTACAAAGACCAATACATTACAAATTTTGTTTTGTTTTGAGGTGTTTATGGCGCATGGCCGTATGGCCAGAAACAAATCAAATACACGAAGTAGAAACCAGGACTATGCCAAATACAGCTAAAAGTGATAGACAAAAACTCCGCCTATGCCGGTCCCAAGCCCGGATGAAAAAGGAGGAGGGCGGCCTGCATGGAGGCCGTAAGGAGGCAGCCCTTCCACCATGCAAAGGCACAACAGGCCAATCACCTGTTTGCTTTAAACCACGATTACGAGTAACACAAGAGAGAAAACCGGACTGATTCTAAAGGCGACGAACTGGAACGGACTACGGACTACGACTTATGGAACATGGAACACAAGAAGTATAAATGGGAAGGAAGAGGAGCTGGTGGAAGAGATGAGGAAAGCAAAACTAGAAATCCTGGCTATAACGGAAACAAAGAAAAAGGACAAGGAGTCATGGATCTCAATGGCAACACGCTGCTCTACAGTGGTGTACCCATATCCGAAAGAGCTAAAGGGGGTGTGGGTTGCATTGTGGCCCAAAATCAAAAAGATAGTATCAAGGGGTGGAACTTTGTCTCAGAGCGCATTATGGTTTTGAAACTAAAAGAAGGAGAAACCATAGTCAACCTGGTCATAGTGTATGGGCCAAATGAGGATGAGAGAGCAGAGGTCAAGGAGGAATTCTTCGAGCTGCTTCAAAGGACAGTGGATGACTGCCTAGATGAAGTTATCATGCTCGGAGATTTTAATGCCAGAGTTGGAAATGACCATGCTAGATGGGGTGGAGTTATCGGAAGATATGGAGAAGATACTCTCAATGACAATGGAAAGCGACTCCTTAGATTCTGTAGTGAGCAGAATCTGATCATTACAAACACAAAGTTCCCCCATAAGCGCATACATGCATACACTAGATGTGAACCAACAAAGAATGAGACGTCGACTATGCCATTGTTCGGAGAAGCTCATTCAAATATGTCCGAGATGCAAGAGTCTGGAGGGGGCCAGAGATTGGAAGTGATCACTACCTGCTAACAATCAAACGAACAACTGAAAGAGTTGCTCAGCCTAGGAACTGCTCAACATCACGCAAGAAACCAAGTAAACGAGCAGAAGAAATGAGCATTAGGACCTACAAGCTGAGAGAGCCAGAAATTAAGACCAGATATCAGGGGCTTATTGCTGCAGCGGTGAGCCACACAGAAGAACAACCTGATGACTTGGAAACCCTTTGGATTAAATTCAAGGATATCATAAAGACAGCTGCTGCAGAAGCATATGGTGAAGTCCGACTTGGGAACCAGAGAAAGAGGACACCTTGGTGGACAGAGGAAGTCAAAGAGAAAATAAGAGAGAAGAAAATGGCATGGAAACAATACTTAGGAGCTAAAAACACAACAGGACAAATGGAAAAATATAGAGAATATGTGACACTCAGAACAGAAGTAAAGAACAAAGTGCTAGCAGCAAAAAAGAAGTCCTGGGAAGAATTTGGAGAAAAGCTAGAAAAAGATGCACAAGAAAACCAGAAATTGTTCTATAAGACCCTAAAGAACATTGTAAAATTTAGTTTTCAATCGTACGCTCTGTAAGTGTCAGTCTGTGAAGCAGTGTACAGAGTTGTTGAGATCAGGCATGCTCCATGTCTACCCAGCGGTAAATGGGTAACTCACCCTAGTCCTGAGTTAGGGAAGGCAAAGGCAGCTGTAAATAGTCGTTTCCCTCTAAGGCTCCAGGGGAAGCAGGCCCTAAGCTTGGTCACTTCAACCGACGCAGGATGGTGTATGTATGGAGTAGACGTGTAGACTGTGATCAACGCGAATGGTGTACTGTTCGTGTTCTGACCAATCTAATCACTCATACACTTGTGTCTACAAGGCACCAATGCAGACTGCTGGAATCTTTGTTTACACAATTTATTCAGACGTACACACTGGGACATAACGAGTACATCATGGGTATGTTGACACATCAATTTGTAGGCATACATAGCAGATCCGAAATCATGACACATTCATAAATAATGGGTAGTACATCAAAAGTTCAATGTCATGATACATTATGGCCGCATCCCCTATCTGACTAAACGCGTCAGTGAAGGCAGATCGGTAAATAACTAAAGTTGCTTGACGTCCATAGTTTGTAGTATATTATGGAACCATGAAAAGGGGGTTTCTATCAAGATTGAGATCTCCCTGTCACTGTCCGAGTAATAAGGTACATGCCCCGTTCTTTGGACAGTAATCAGAAAATATGATGACAGGAACACAGCATGGCCGCCTCCCTGAGTTGCCGCTCACTTACTCGTAGGAAGGGGAATATAGCCAAAGTTAATTTATAATATGCATATAAATAGTTTCATAAATGTTTCCATACAGCTCTACGGTAATCAGGTTAATTCACGTAGCCATAACCGCTGTAGGAAAGCCTGTCATCTTCGTCGATACAAAACACGGCCCTGGCGATACGAAGCACAATGTTCCATCTAGGTCTAACCGACATGAGATCATCAAAATAGGGTCTGGCAATACATGGAGTCCGAATTATACATTGTACCGTACCTTAGGAGAGTCTCTAACACAAACTCTAGTAGAGACACAATCTCCTATAGAAGAAAACCACTTCATAACTAAGTTTTCCTTAAGAATCTACCAGCCCTTTGAAAAATGCGTACCCGCCATTATCACGGTACATCGGAACTCATCACGACTTCTCAAGACAACTCATACTTCCGCCAGAGCGGAATAACAAGAATCTAGTCCCGCCTACCCATCCAAAATATACAATATAGGACTGATTCTACTTGTACTAATAATATGTAATACATATGAATTCAGGCCATAAACATAATAAGCAAATTAATCTATTTTCTGGCCCTAAAAAATAAGTACAAACATAAGAGCAATATCCGTGCGCCGGATCAATATCAAGAACGATTACTCCTATAATCAAAAGTGTGAATCAAACATGGATTACCTCGCTTTACCCATAGACAGCATTTTCATACACAAATGGATGAATGTCTATATTTTTCCCATATTAAATAGTCATATCGATTTTTGTAATATGTGCGTCAAAATATGCACGCAACAAACATGAGGAAGGAAAAACAATGCCCTCTCAAATTTATAAAGGACAAGCAAGGCAAATTGCTTACTGCCCCGAAGGAAGTAATGGAAAGATGGAAAGAATATTTCTCAGAACTCCTTGATGGTGAGCAAGGTCAAACATCAGAAATGATAACCACTAGCACAGAAGAGGAAACCAATGGTGATGAAGATGACATAAAGATGGAAGAACTGAAGGCAGCACTGGAGAAAATCAAGATGGGCAAAGCAGCAGGGCATGATGGTATAACACCAGAAATGGTTAAGTACATGGGAGCATCAGGCGACCTGTTACTCTTAAGGGTCCTACAGGCAGCATGGTGCAACAAGACCATACCAAAGGATTGGGAGATCGCCATCATAACACCAATTTTCAAAAAGGGTGCAATCGACAGTGTGGAAACCATAGAGGCATATCCCTTCTCAGTGTCCCTGGAAAAATCTACTCTAGAATCCTAGAGCAGAGACTCCGATGCCTAGCTGAGCCACAATTGGATGAGGTCCAGTGCGGATTCCGAGCAAACCGAAGTACTCAAGACCTAATCTTCACACTCAGACAGCTGAGTGAAAAGGCCCTTGAGTATAAGAGTGAGATCCATCTTTGTTTCATAGATCTGGAAAAGGCGTTTGACAGGGTCCCTTGGAACAAACTTTTGGACTGTTTGGCAAGGAAGAATATTCCAGCACCTCTGATTCATGCTATACAGAGCTTCTACAAGTCTTGCAGAAATTATGTGAGGACAGCAAACCATAAGTCAGAAGAGTTCAGGACCACCACTGGTGTTAGACAAGGTGATATCCTATCACCTTACCTCTTCATACTCCTTATGGACGATGTCATCAAGGCATGTAAGGAGAGAACAAGAAAGTATTCAGTGGGGTACTGGAAGATGAGACAGGTCTATATTTCAGAGCTGGCATTTGCTGATGATGTTGCCCTGATTGCTAAATCAGAGGCACATCTCCAATCCAACCTGCAAGTCTGGAAGGAAGAGCTGGAGAAGAGAGGGATGGTCATAAGCAACTCTAAAACAAAATCCATGGTGATATCACGAGAAGAAAGAAGACATCAGATTAAGCTGGGAGAACAGGTCCTGGAGCAGGTCGACCACTTTAAATGCCTCGGAGTAATTATAGACCGAAAGGGAGGCATCAAAGAAGAGTTGGCCACTCGAAAAGCAGCAGCTGGGAGACTTTTTCAGGCCATAAATCGAGGAATCCTCAGCAAGAGAGAGGTTGGTAAGAAAACGAAGATGGCTGTATACCGCTCCACCTATGTCCCAGTCTTGACATATGGATGCGAGTCATGGGCAATGACTACAACCCACAAAAACCAGATCCAAACCTCAGAAATGAGGTATCTGAGGAAGGTGGTTGAAGTAACAAGAAGAGACATGGTACGCAACCAGACGATACGTCAAGGCCTAAAATGCCACTGATGCGTGATGCCATATGATGATGGATGGTATCCGCATGTCTGGTTTTGTGTAGTGTGCAGATGTGTTCAGTCAAACAATGTTCATACAAAAATAACAGGGCAATCCACATAGGACGTCAGTAAACTCACGACGTATAAAGTCAATGATTCTTGTAACAGCCGTTGACGTTTTTCTTCATTATTTATTGTGGACGCCACAGTGACAAAATGGTTACGCGAATATGTAGGCACATCAAACAGTCATTATCACAGCAACATTCAATACAGCAATAGATGGTAGACAGCATTACAATGATGAGTCAGATGCATGTTATATTTCATAGTGCTGTAAATGTAGTCAGGTGAAAAACTCCATCCTTTTCTATAACAGCCAGGAGATAACCAGATGTATGAGATCAGTTCACTCTCCTTAGTCTGACTTCAGCAAGACAGACACGTCTGCCGAAGTATAAATAATGTCCTCAAAAATATCCTCTAGATAATAAAGGTTTTCCAAACCTAGTTCATTTAACAAAGTAGCAAGTAATGGTCCTTGGGACATGCATCAACCGATGCAGTACAATACAGCGACATGTGAGCTGGGAAAAACATCTCGTGACGACGACTTTCGAAGACAGGCTATGAATCGAAATCGCTCACGACCCAAAATCGATAGAGTTAATGAAAAGTCAATTTACCTTGCCTTCAGGAAATACACAGAAATATCACGCCTCCCGACATGTGGGAAACACTAGAGGTATTATCTCGAATAAACGAAATATCCATTAAGAGGACTACACATCCCTGACAGAACAAAAAATAGCGGAGATCCCCTCTTCAACGAGGCATCTCTTTCGCCATTCAAATCGCTCACTCCACTAGTGGTGGGCGGAAACCGATCGACCAAAAAACAAGACCAGTCATGCGCAGTCCAGCGCAAAAAGACCACAGCTCAAAACTTAACTGCATTCAATACCAACGCGGGAAGACAAATGCTTACCGAGAAAAGTGACTATAAATTTCAAGCAGTTGTTGCCCTTGCGTTATAAAATAGATATTGTAATAAAACGATGTTGCGAGAATTTATCACGCAACATATCACCACCTCCTCCCGATTAAAAAAAAATGTGGAACATATATATTTTTTTTTTTTAAATATCAAAGAGCATGCGATAAGCGGCTCAAAACGCACGAATTATGCGCTGATAATTAATTAAATTGCCTAACATGAGGCTAAATATAGAGTGTCTGGTGAGGATATACCTCAACAGAAAAATAAATATGTCTCAAAAAATATTCACATCGGGGAGGTGTCACCAACACACATCACGTTAGCATGTAAACACAATATACGTATGCAAGTTACCATAATCATCATTAAACAGCATACTCTAATATTGTCTTTAAAAATGGATGTACAAATCTGATAGGAAAATTTAAATAGTACATTCTTTGACATGTAATGACATAAGTACATAGTAAAGTTAAACTACATGACGATCCAGGACATATGCTCTGGTATTCCGAGGGTAGTACACAATCTAGAACTCGTCATGCTTGATACTAGTAAGGTAAGTCCTCAGCTCAACAATGACATTCTGAGAAAGTACAAGCAATATAATGCTAATTAATAACTAATATGCTTCATAAGGTACTGTAACTGTCTTTTTTTTCTTGTTGAGGTGATCACTGGCCCAAGACAGTTTACATGTTGTTAGATGTGTAGTGCGAGCGTATGATGAGTTGAGTGTGGGTGCGAATGAAGACGCGAATGTGTTTAGGCTCGTATAGATGTAGATCCTGCAACCCATACTCTCACATGCAGTAATCAAGGATGCTTTGACACTGCAGGCATGTTTCAAGACATTTATTGACGGGAACACACATAATATCAACAGGAACAGTCAGTGTAACAAGGTCATGCTGACCTGACATCGATAGGTATACATTTGGCATTCAAAAAGGTAAACATCAGAATAGACGTGCATGGTCAATAGCAAAGTTCTTCAATAATGACAGTTCGTAGCGTCGCCCTTGGCGTCTCTGACTAAACGCGTCAGATGCCTTAGTTACCTTGACACACAGGTGCAACTTGGCACTCCCTGCCAATTGCACATATCAGGCTGTAGTATAATAGCCGGAAAGCACAGGCCTCGTCCTAACGTCGGCCGTGTACTTCTGTTAAATAGGTTATCATCAACCCTGCAGTAATACTTATTGTAGATAGAAGTTCCGCCAATCTGCGGCTCCCACAATATATCTTCGTCACTGGATTTCTGGACAATATAAGACTAACAGTCTTGGATGGCTACCTCGAGCACAAATATATAAGTTCTGAAATGGCGGATCAGTGAGCTGCTGTTCACCCTAGGTAATCCTTTACATGTTCTGCCACCGAAAAGCGTAATAATGCATAAAGGTCGGTATTACCTGGTAAATGAATCCTCAGAACTACACAAGGAATTCTGTCGTCATCCCGACGCACAGAGATTCACTGGGGAAAACTGCCATAGCAGTTACTTCGAAGATTCTCCCCGAAAAACAATGGACTCTTGGTCCCTTCAGAAAAACAGGACCTCCCGGCTTCCCGGAAGTATATCTCACTCCCGCTTAAAAAACCTTCCCATAGGCCCACGCCGAACTGTCAACCTCTGACCCTAAAGGTCAAACACAATGAATGAATAAACAAGGGAAGACAACCCCTAATCAACCTGACATCGCAGGTAAAGACACAATTATACTTATGATACAAACATAAGCAAATAACTTGACAGATGACTCCGTCGAAAATGACAGCAACATTACTACCACCCCCCTGTAAAAAAAAAAAAAAAAATGCAATTTTTTTTTTTTTAATATGTTCATGAGCAAGATAGCACCAGTATCACTTCTGTGCTCATGCAAACAATGAACCTAATATCAGGTACAATAGAAGAGGGTACAAATCATCTCCCAACATAGGAGAAAATATTTCCTTTAAGCCAAACAAACTAAGGGATACCATTCAAGAAACCTAAGTTGCTGGCAATACCAATCATATATCAAACATTACTAAATAATATAATCATAGCAATATACAAATGTCAATGCTATTTTAGCAACATATCACTGATGGATGGACAAAATGAAATTTGTTAAATTATCTAAACATCATCCAAATACATTTGTATTACAACATATTATGATATTAAGGACAGACCTAAGTCTGAAAATATATCAGGAAAAACTAGGACACAAGATTTAACTGGAATCATGTGGGCATCTAGACAATATGTCCGCCATCACATTATCCGAACCACGGATAGCTCGCACCGTGAAATGGAAAGGCTGAAGAGCAATAGCATAACGAGTAGATCTCGAGCTCTTCAAATCCTTACTTTGCATAGCCGTAAGAGCTTTTTGGTCGGTTTCCATAAAGAAATGCGCGCCCAGAAGGAACCTTTGTAGCTTAAGAATGGACCAAACCATAGCCAACAATTCACGGTCCAAAACCGAGTAATTCCTTTCTGCCGCATTCAGCTTCCTAGAAATATACATTACAGGATGCAGAGTTCCTGAATATTCCTGCATTAGTGCCGCTCCAATGCCAGTGGAAGAGGCATCACTACGAAGGACAAAAGTCTTATCAATCGTCGGTAGTCTTAAGATAGGATGAGATGAGAACAAATTCTTAACCTGATCCAATGAAGATTGGCATTCTTGGGACCAACGCACCATATTAGGAGAACCTTTTTTCAATAACGTTGAAAGTGGTGCCATAATGGAGGACAGATTCTCAATGAATCTTCCATAGAATTGTATCAATCCCAAGAGACTACGCACTTGCTTTTTTGTCTTCGGAACCGAGATATTTAATATCTTTGAAATGTTTTGGTCCTCTGTCTTCAACAGACCATGACCAACTCGATGACCTAGGAAGGAAATTTCACTAAACCCAACAAAAGCTTTAGAGGGTTTAGCAGTCAAACTATGCTCACGTAGAGTAGATAGCAATTCCTTCAGACCCACATAGTGTTCTTCCCAAGTATCGCTGAAAAGACAGATGTCGTCTAAATATGCAATGACATCTGCACGATCTGATAGAATTCGTCGCATCATGCGCACGAAAGTCGCTGGGGCGTTCATAAGCCCGAAAGGCATAAAATTCCATTGAAACAGACCCCTAGGTGTCGAAAAAGCAGTGAGAGGTTTGGCGTGTTCCGTCAGTGGGACTTGCCAATAACCTTTCGACAAGTCTAGTTTAGTAAAGAATTTAGCTTTAGAAAGTCTAATAAGTAGATCATCTAATAACGGCATAGGTTCAGCATCGAACTTCGTAACTTGATTTAATTTGCGATAATCAACGCAAAGACGTATGTTATTGTCTTTCTTTCGAACAATAACTATCGACGAAGAATAAGCTGAAGTGGATGGTTCAATTATTTGTAGTTGAATCATTTCATCCAATTCTTTCTCGACTTGTGCTTGAAAATGAATAGGTATTGGGTATGGTCTTACTCTGATCGGATTACGATCAGTAAGTATGATGTCATGTTCTATGACATCTGTGTGTCCAGGAATGTCGGTAAGGACATCCTGATATGATTGTAACGTAGAGGATACTTGACGTTGTTCCTCAAAAGACAAGTTAGAAGAGACTGTAACGTCTCTCCACGATTCCGTTGAAATAAGTGGAATCGTAGGAAGAGGTAAGTTCACGTCAGAAAAAATAGTTTCCTCATCCTGTATAACGGACAGGGATGAGATGTGACCATGTTGAACTGGAGAGTCGTCCGTCGCCTGGAAAATAGGCTGTAAATAGTCTGGACGTTCAATAAACTCTGTTAACATATTTATATGGAAGGTTTTATGCCTTCCATCCACATCGACAATATAGTCGACATCAGAAATTTTCGAGACTATAGTGTATGGACCCTTCCAAGAAATGAGAAGTCTATTCTCTCTTGAGGGCAGTAAGACATATGCTTTGTCTCCAGGACAAAGTTGACGTAGGCGTCTTTTCTTATTAGCAAATCGCCTAGCTTTTTCTTTCGCAAATTCGGAAGATGAAGTTGCTAACCTGCACGATTCGATAATCTTTTCTCTAAGAGCTATAACATATTCATATGACGATTGTGTATCATCGTCAATATTATCGGAAGTTATCAAATCGTGTAACAAGGACATTGGCCCGCGCGGTTGCGCGGCAAAGACAAGTTCGAAAGGAGAAAACCCTGTATGCTCGTTGGGAACCTCTCTATAGGCAAAGAGGACTGCAGGTAAAACCCTGTCCCAATCTTCAGGATGATCCTCCGTTATCTTGCCAAGTAAGTTCTTTAGTGTCCTGTTAAGACGTTCTACCAATCCATTGGACATTGGATGATAAATACTACTGAGAGACCTTTTAATGTCTAGCGTAGCCATTACCTGAGACATAACGTCCGAAATTAACTGAGTGCCGTGATCCGACAGTATTTCTCCGGGGAATCCCAGACGAGAAAATACGAGCCAAAGAGCATCAGCGATATCGACAGTTGATATGCTCTTCAGAGGAATAGCCTCTGGCCAACGCGTGCACATGTCCACGCAAGTGAGGATAAATTGGTGTCCTCTGGCTGACTTAATTTTGAACGGACCAATGATGTCTATAGCCATTTTCTGAAACGGCCGAATCGGAATATCTGCAGCCTGAATAGGAGCAGCATGTCTCGGACCCCTAGACTTGACCTCTTGACAAATTTTGCAAGATCGGCAATAAATTCGGATGTCTTTATTCACGAATGGCCAAAAGAATGACGCAAGGACTCTAGTTTTAGTTCTGGAAAAAACCCATGTGTCCCGCACACTGAGAATCGTGTGCATGCCGAAGAATTAAGGCTCTCATACACTTAGGCACAAGAATTTGCGAGTGCATAGACTTGTCCGAGTGTTGTACCATTCGTACCAATATACCATTCTTCATAGTAATATACGATTTGTGATTCGTATTTTGATTGGGATCCCCTTTCTTTGCAAGAAGGAAGTATTTCTTCAAAGAAGGATCCTCTTCTTGACGTTTAACAAACGAGTCATGGGAAATCACCAAGTGCTCGTCTTGGCTATCAACTTCATTACTATTATCAGATGAAGTTGGGGGATTAAGAGCTTGAGCTCTTGTCACCACTGCATTGACCGTTTGAATGTTTTTTTCTTCCCAACTAGAAATTTGTTGCGGGGTGCATTCCTTAACCCCATGAATACGACCGATTATAAGATCCGCAATAGGATTAGGAAGAAGACATGCATGGACATCTCCTGTGAAGAAAGGAGTGTCAATCCTAATAATAGCAGTAGGATAGCTTTCCATAGTACCACCAAATGTAACACATTTGATTGTTTTTCCAGTGGCACAGCAAGGATCTATCAGAGACTCCTTAACCCCGACGGTAGTACATCCCGAATCGAAAAGTACTGAGACTAGCCTATCATTTATTAGACCTTTATGTAAGATGAGAGATCCTCTCCCATCATGCGCAACTGTAGCAGGTAGAGCAGGAAGAGGGTGACCACAACTTAGCGTAGATACAGTTGATGAGTCAAACAATGTTAAGCATTGGGGGCATTCAGTTGCTCTCCCAAAATCGAAAGCACAACCAGTGATAGCCCTAGAGTTACCACTATCATTTACTGTATTACAGGCTCCATCAAACTCTTGTTGCGCAGAGTTTGCCTGTTGGTAAGGTCTTTTTTTGTTAAACCTAGGTCTACCTCGATTATCATTTCCCCTGTAATTATTTCGACTATCATTTCCCCTGTAATTTAAGTGTTATCATATTGCCTATTGTAATCATCATTCCGGTTTGAATCCCGGTTTCTAAATTCACCATCGTCATAATCTTGACGTCGAGAATGATTACCTCGAAAATTTGAATAGTTATTATTTGGATAGCCTTTACGAAAGTGTCTCAAATTATTACCACTAAAATTACGAGAACTACCATCTTGTCTCCACTGCATAGACGAAGAACCATCATGTGTTGGATTACTCCGCTTCTGAGTGTAATTTTGATTACTTCCCCTATTCCAATTTTGTTGAGCACCCTGAAATTTTTTTCTGAAATTAGGGCCATATGGTGTTGCCGAAGCAGCTGGCAACCCTTCTTTCACTTTAGAATTGCTAACTGTAGCATGGGGATGTGCTGTGGCATACTGACAACAGTATTCCTCCATTTCTTTTAAGTTTTTAGGCTTACGCTCATGAAGGAATGCAAGAAAAGAATCATTAACAGATGACAAAACCTTATCTCGCAATAATAAGTCCATTAGACCTTCATATGTTTTCTCAATCTGAGACAACTCAACCCATCGTGTAAATGTACGACGTATCTTTGTAACAAAATCAGAGAAATCTACTCCATTTTCTGGCAACATTGTCCTAAAACGAAGACGATAGTCTTCTTGTTTTAATTGGTATTTCTTTAGTAATGCTGCCCTGACAACATCATAATTAGTCCTCTCATGTTCGTCTATTGTCATAAGAGTAGTCACTGTGTCACCTGTAAAAAATGGCATCAGTTGTTCAACATATTTTTCCTTTTTTATGTTATGCGTATCGCACAAAAATTGGAATCTATCTAGATAATCTGCTACGTCATCCTTTAAAGGATTGAAATGAGGCAATTTAATCCTACTAACAAACTCCTTTGTCGTACTCGAAGTTGTTTGCTGAGCACCCGTACTCGCCAATTTCAATTTCTCTAACTCCAAAATTGCGAGTTTTTCATCAAGTTCCATCTTCTGTTTTCTTTCCTCATGTTCCATTTTTCTAATTTCAGCCTCAGCAGCAGCTTGAAGTTTTTTTTTCCTCTGCAGCAGCTTGAAGTTTTTTTTGCTCTGCAGCAGCTTGAAGTTTTTTGTCTTCCATTTCCATCTGGAATTTTCTTTCATCAGCTGCAGCTTGAGCTTTCCTCTCCTCAGCAGCAGCTTGAGCTTTTCTCTCCTCAGCCTCTCTTTGATACCTTCTTTCTTCAAGTTCTAATCTTCTATTCTCAGCTTCTAGCTTCTTTAGTTCAGCTTCTGCTTTCAATTTAATTTCCTCTTTTTGTTTCTTTTCTTCTGACTTTAATGCAATGGCGAATTGAGCAGATGAATATTCTTCCAATTCTTTACCAGACTTACCAAGGGTCAACCCTTGCTGGATGAAGAAATCCAATGTAGACATTCTGTCTAATGAGATCAGAAACCTGAAAAAAAAATTAAATAAATTACCTTATCCCACTTCAATGGGAGACAAGTCTGAAATGCTAGACTTGTATACTCACTTCACTTTATTTTACTGTCTCAATCTTTGTAGATAACAAGTCTTTTATCAAAGAACTTGTATAAATATCTTATATAATATTATTTAACAAACTCTATATGAAGAGTCTACCTTATCAATAATATCAAAACATGACCAAGTATGTGTATGTAGACTGTGCATGACAGTAATGTAGTACAACCAAAAAAAAAAAATACAAAGACAAAAATACAAAACAATACAAATGGCAACACTGTTTTAACCAAAAATGTGTAGAGAAATACACAAGAAAGGAGAGACCTACAGAATACAAACAAAACAAATCGACAATCAAAACTGAAAAACAGACAAAATATTACAAAAACAACGTTAAGTACAATTACATCACAGCTAACATCAATAGCGACCAATTGTCACTAGCAAATTTCCAAATTAAGAAAATTTGCACCTACAGACCGCTTACAGTAAGCCTCGATCAAGTGGCATATTTACCGTAAGACCCACCAACCGAAAAACCCGCAGAAAAATACACAAAACAGTAGAAGTGACATAAACATATAGCAATCAATTTCAATGTGTTGCAGAACAAGTTCAGTCACAGCTGAAACTAAAATAAATTTCTTGCTCCTTGCGAACACAGAAACGAAATGTCAAACGCGCACTGAACGTCAAATCCACTGTAACATAAAGTGGTATTCACGAACCAAAGTTACTATGACCTTCTCAAATTAGGGCTTGCACATTGAATGTTTACAATTTCACGTACTGTTTACAGACACTTGACCTCCAACAATGTAGCTTGAATACTCTGACCTAGAAAAGTCTGTTGTTGAATGAAACGTGTAACAACCCGCAGTACTGTTTACAATAGGAACCCGCCTTCTATGCAGTTATGGTCCACGTAGCAAATGCCTAGTAGTTCACTTCAGTACTTGTCTTGTTATGCTTTATGTAGCATTATAATATAAATGCTCGTACTGTTTATTTGTGTCAACCGTTGATGACCTATATCTGTCCTGTTGTAGCCAAAACTTGCAAGTGTAGAATTAGCGCTGTGTGTTACGGCTGTCCCGTGTGTAGCTTAGACCCACAGATCAGAAGTGTAATGTGTACTTGTCCTTCTTGTAACTTTCTCGACAAAACTGGAGACATCATACATGTAACAGCCAACCAGGAATGTAAATTTCTGGATCCATAAATGTCAACAATAATGTCAAATGCTCGCTCTGTTCTTTTTAAACCCACAGATCTGGTCCATCAGAAATGTAAGTTTCTAGGCCACATTGGCGACAAGAAATGTATCATAAGAGCCCACGTAACTGGTCCACCAGAAATGTAACTGTCTTTTTTTTTCTTGTTGAGGTGATCACTGGCCCAAGACAGTTTACATGTTGTTAGATGTGTAGTGCGAGCGTATGATGAGTTGAGTGTGGGTGCGAATGAAGACGCGAATGTGTTTAGGCTCGTATAGATGTAGATCCTGCAACCCATACTCTCACATGCAGTAATCAAGGATGCTTTGACACTGCAGGCATGTTTCAAGACATTTATTGACGGGAACACACATAATATCAACAGGAACAGTCAGTGTAACAAGGTCATGCTGACCTGACATCGATAGGTATACATTTGGCATTCAAAAAAGGTAAACATCAGAATAGACGTGCATGGTCAATAGCAAAGTTCTTCAATAATGACAGTTCGTAGCGTCGCCCTTGGCGTCTCTGACTAAACGCGTCAGATGCCTTAGTTACCTTGACACACAGGTGCAACTTGGCACTCCCTGCCAATTGCACATATCAGGCTGTAGTATAATAGCCGAAAGCACAGGCCTCGTCCTAACGTCGGCCGTGTACTTCTGTTAAATAGGTTATCATCAACCCTGCAGTAATACTTATTGTAGATAGAAGTTCCGCCAATCTGCGGCTCCCACAATATATCTTCGTCACTGGATTTCTGGACAATATAAGACTAACAGTCTTGGATGGCTACCTCGAGCACAAATATATAAGTTCTGAAATGGCGGATCAGTGAGCTGCTGTTCACCCTAGGTAATCCTTTACATGTTCTGCCACCGAAAAGCGTAATAATGCATAAAGGTCGGTATTACCTGGTAAATGAATCCTCAGAACTACACAAGGAATTCTGTCGTCATCCCGACGCACAGAGATTCACTGGGGAAAACTGCCATAGCAGTTACTTCGAAGATTCTCCCCGAAAAACAATGGACTCTTGGTCCCTTCAGAAAAACAGGACCTCCCGGCTTCCCGGAAGTATATCTCACTCCCGCTTAAAAAACCTTCCCATAGGCCACGCCGAACTGTCAACCTCTGACCCTAAAGGTCAAACACAATGAATGAATAAACAAGGGAAGACAACCCCTAATCAACCTGACATCGCAGGTAAAGACACAATTATACTTATGATACAAACATAAGCAAATAACTTGACAGATGACTCCGTCGAAAATGACAGCAACAATAAGTACATACAACGATAGGACATTGCTCTGGTATTAAAAGTAATCTAGTGGCTTGTTTAGTAAGTCCTCAGCTAACGGACCCAAGCAATATATAATTAATAACTAATATGCTTCATAAGGTACAATACATTATTAATAATTGTGGCTGTTTCGTAAACTAACGGCCCTCTATCATCTTAAAAAACGAACAGAAGAAGATGACAACAAAGCACGATAGTGTGTACATATAAAGTAAGTACAGATGTGCTAATCTATTGTAGAAATATAGGTGTGTTATGACTCTGTAATATATGGAAATATAGGACAGAAGTATTAGTTGGAGTCATGTGGGCATCTAGACAAAATGTCAGCCATCACATTATCCGCACCACGGATAGCTCGTACCGTGAAGTGAAAAGGTTGAAGAGCTATAGCATATCGAGTGGATCTCGAACTCTTCAAATTCTTAGTCTGAATAGCTGTAAGAGCTTTCTGATCAGTCTCTAGAATGAAATGTGCGCCCAGGAGGAATCTTTGTAGCTTTAGAATTGACCAAACCATCGCTAACAACTCACGGTCTAAAACCGAGTAGTTCCTCTCTGCCGCATTTAGTTTTCTAGAAATGTACATAACAGGATGCAGAGTATTTGCATATTCTTGCATCAGTGCTGCTCCAATCCCAGTGGATGAAGCATCACTCCGAAGAACAAAAGTCCTATCAAGAGTAGGTAATCTTAAGATGGGAGGAGAAGAAAATATATTCTTGATTTGGTCTAGTGAAGATTGGCATTCTTCAGACCAACGGACCAGATTAGGCGAACCTTTCTTCAACAATGTTGAGAGAGGTGCCATGATCGAAGATAAATTTGGAATAAATCTCCCATAAAATTGAATTAAACCTAAGAGACTCCTAACTTGTTTCTTCGTTTTAGGAACAGAGATGTTCAGTATTTTGGAAGTATTGTGGTCTTCTGTCTTCAAGAGACCATGACCAACACGATGACCCAGGAAAGAGATTTCACCAAAACCAACAAAAGCTTTAGAAGGTTTCGCTGTCAAATTATTCTCACGTAGAGTGGACAGTAAGTCATATAACCCTAAATAGTGATCTTCCCAGGTATCACTGAAGAGACAGATGTCATCTAAGTATGCGATGACATCCGAACGATGTGACAGAATTCGACGCATCATGCGAACGAAAGTGGCAGGGGCGTTCATGAGACCAAAAGGCATAACATTCCATTGAAATAGACCCCTAGGTGTAGAAAAAGCAGTAAGAGGTTTGGCATGCTCTGCTAAAGGCACTTGCCAATAACCTTTAGACAAGTCAAGTTTAGTGAAGAATCTAGAATTAGAAAGTCTAATCAGTAGATCTTCTAACAAAGGCATCGGTTCAGCATCGAACTTTGTGACCTGATTCAATTTGCGATAATCAACACAAATTCGTATGTTCTTATCCTTCTTCCGGACAATAACCATGGAAGAAGAATATGGTGAAGTCGATGGTTCAATTATATTTAATTGAATCATTTCATCCAATTCCTTTTCCACTTGCGACTGAAAGTGTATAGGAATAGGATAAGGCCTAACCCTAATTGGATTATTGTCGGTAAGAATTATGTCATGTTCTATGACATCTGTGTGTCCAGGAATGTCAGTGAGAACATCCTGAAATGTTTGTAACATCGACGAGACTTGTCGATGTTCGTCACCAGAAAGATTAGGAGAAACAGAAACGTTTTTCCAAGATTCCGTAGAATGTAATGGAACCACTGGAAGGGGAAGGTTAACATCAGAGAAGGTAGATTCCTCATCCTGTATGACAGACAGGGATGAATAATGACCGTGAGGTGCAGGAGCATCATCCGTTGCCTGGAAAATAGGCAGCAAATAGTCCGGACGTTCGTGAAATTCCGAAAGCATGTTTATGTGGAAAGTTTTATGCTTTCCATCAATATCGACCACATAGTCAACATCGGAAATCCGAGAGACTATTGCATACGGACCTTTCCATGCAATAAGAAGTCTATTTTCCCTACTGGGGAGTAGGACGAATGCTTTGTCACCTGGACAAAGTTGTCGTAGACATCTATTCTTGTTAGCAAACTGTCTTGCCTTCTCTTTAGCAATTTCTGATGAAGCAGTTGCTAGCTTACATGCCTCAATGATCTTTTGTCTAAGAGCAATGACATACTCATATGAGGATTGAGTTTCATCGCTAATATCATCGGCAGTGATGAGATCGTGTAATAAAGACATAGGGCCGCGTGGACGCGCGCCAAAGACAAGTTCGAAGGGAGAAAATCCTGTGTGTTCATTAGGGACTTCTCTATAGGCAAAAAGAGCCGCGGGTAAAACCCTGTCCCAATCTTGAGGATGATCTTCAGTTATCTTACCAAGCAAAGTCTTGAGCGTTCTATTCAGACGCTCAACTAACCCATTAGACATAGGATGGTAGATACTACTGAGAGATCGTTCAATATGTAAGGTAGACATTACCTGTGACATAGTGTCAGATATGAGTTGAGTGCCATGGTCTGACAATATTTCTCTGGGGAACCCCAAGCGAGAAAATATCAACCAAAGAGCATCTGCGATATCTGTAGTAGATATGCTCTTAAGAGGAATAGCCTCTGGCCAACGTGTGCACATATCGACACATGTAAGGATAAACTGATGTCCTCTGGCCGACTTGACCTTAAAAGGGCCAATAATATCTATGGCCATTTTCTGGAACGGCCGAATAGGAATGTCAGCAGCCTGGATAGGCGCAGCATGTCGTGGTCCTCTAGATTTGACCTCCTGACATACCTTGCATGATCGGCAGTAAATACGAATGTCCTTATTGACAAAAGGCCAAAAGAAAGCCGCAAGGACTCTCGACTTCGTACGGGAAAAACCCATATGTCCAGCACATTGCGAGTCATGAGCATGTTGTAATATTTGCACTCTCATGCTCTTGGGAACAAGAATTTGCGAATGTGCCGACGTAGTCGAATCTTGTACCATACGTACAAGTACGCCGTTTCTCATTGCAATCCAAGATTTTCTATTTGTATCCTGATTCGGATCACCTTTCTTCGCAAGAACGAAGAATTTTTTTAAAGAAGGATCTTCTTCTTGCAATTTTATGAAAGAGTCACGAGTGATTACTAAGTGACTATCTTGGCTATCAACTTCATTATCACTATTCAGTGAAGTTTCGGGTGTTTGTAGAGCTTGTGCTCTTGTAACTACTGCATTTGTAGCTTGCATGTTATTATCTTCCCAAGCAGCAATCTGCTGTGGGGTACACTCCCTAACTCCGTGAATACGACCAATAATAAGGTCCGCAATAGGATTAGGTAAGAGACAAGCATGCACATCTCCAGTAAAGAAAGGAGTGGCAATGCGAATTACAGCAGTAGGATATTTTTCTAGAGTGCCGCCAAATGTGACACATTTAATAACCCTTCCTGTAGCACAAGATGGATCTACAAGCGATTGTCTAACACCAATAGTGGTGCATCCGGAATCGAAAAGTAGTGAGACCGGAGTATCATTAACAAGACCCTTATGTAGAATTAAAGAACCCCTCCCGTCATGCGCAACAGCAGCAGGAAGAGCGGGAAGTGGGTGACCACAACTCAAAGTAGTTATGGTACCAGGTTCGAATAAAGTACTGCATTGGGGGCATTTGTTTGCTCTCTCAAAGTCAAAAGCAGAACCAGTGACAGCGTCAAAGTTTTTACTATCAACAACATGATTACAGGCTCCCTCAGTTTCCTGTTGTACAGCATTAGCCTGCTGATATCTCTTTTTTTTTGTGTTGAGATCTACCCCGACTATTATTACCTCTGAAGTTATCAGAGTTATTATTATCTCTGCAGTTATTATTGTCTCTATTGTAATTGTTATCCTGGTTCGAATTCCAGTTTCCACGATTACTATCATGTTCACATTGATGCGAACATCTATTTGTTTGGTTCTGAGGTCTTCGGCAGGAATAACCTCTATTACCATATCCTCTTTTGAAATGCTTATAATTATTAGGGTGATAGTAACGAGTACTATCAGGTTGTCTCCAATTCTTCGAAGAAGAATCACCATGAAATTGATTTCCATGATTTTGACAGAAATTACCGCTACTCTTTCTATCAAAATTTTGTTGGAATCTACGAGCAAAGTTTTGGCCATACGGAGCTGCCGAAGCAACTGGTAAACCTTCTTTCACCTTAGAGTTACCCATGGTTATGTGTGGGTGCGCAGTTACGTATTGGCAACAGAAATCTTCCATTTCTTTTATTGTTTTAGGTTTACGTTCATGAAGGAAAGCAAGGAAAGACTCATTGACAGACGACATGACTTTGTCTCTAAGTATTAAGTCCATAAGTCCTTCATAAGGTTTTTCCGTCTTAGATAGTTCAACCCATCGTGAGAAAGTAATGCGTATTCTTGCAATAAACTCGGAGAATTCAACTCCATTTTCAGGTAACATGTTTTTAAATTGTAGACGATAGCCGTCTTCGTTAAGCTGATATTTCTTTAACAAAGCGGCCCTGACAACCTCATAATTGTTCTTGTCAGGTTCATCCACCATATTTAATATACTTAGAGCTTTACCTGTCAGTATCCCTGATAACTGATAAACATATTTTGCTTTGTCTATGTTATGAGCTGTACATGCTTGTTCAAATCTGTCCAGATAGAACATTATGTCATCACTGGAAGGACTAAATGTTGGTAACTTAATCTTAAAAGTATCATTATTAGCCTTACCAGAAGATGAACCCTTGTTTGAATCATTACCATTACTCATGCTCGTCAATTTCAATTTTTCCAACTCTAAAGCTAAGACCTTTTCTTCATGTTCCATTTTTGCTTTCCTCTCATCAGACTCTCTCTGTAATCTTCTTTCCTCAGCCTGAGCCTCTTTTTGAAGTCTTTCATTTTCAGCTTCTTTTTCAAGTCTTTTATTTTCAGCCTCTTTTTCAAGTCTTTTATTCTCAGCCTCTTTTTGAAGTCTTTCAGCTTCTAGCTGTAGCTGGAGTTTTCTCTCCTCAGCTTCTGATTCCCTTTTTTGTTTTTCCATTTCCATTTGGAATCTTTTTTTATCTGCCTGCATCTGCAGTTTCTTTTGTTCAGCTTCCATTGCTTTATCATATCGAGCAGTTGCAAATTCTTCTAACTTATCACCAGTCTTCCCAAGCAATTTACCCTGCTCAATAAAGTGCTCAAATGTAGACATGTTGTCTAACATATGAGTCCAAAACCTGAAATAATTAACTAATTTATTTCAAACCTAAGTGTAACAAGTCTTAATTAAGCACTTGTATATTCACATCACATTATATTATCCCAGTCTCTGTGGGAAACAAGTCTCCAATCAAAGAACTTGTATATGAAATATCAGCACTCAATTCTTGATCATAAGTGCACTTCTCATTCAATAGTGCACGACACTATTCATCATTCATTTATCATCAGTGTAGTAGTAACAGTGCATTAGCATAGCCCATTAACTAATTACTATAACTGTAAACAATGACTATGTAAACACATGCAGAATGTAAACATTGAAAATGTAAACAATGCAAACAATGTAAACAATAACAATGTAAACAATAACAAAGATCAGCAACAATACAAAAACGTTCGCAGAAATCAACTAAAAATAAAGCAGAAATTAATGAAATATCACAAAAAATGTGACGATATCTGCGCTATAATTAAACAAAATACATGACACCACAGTGTATAAACAAAAATGTTGTATGAAACTAAATTATAGACAAGAGTAGGCTAACAAATACAAACAAATCAAAACAAAACTAAAGAATGCGAAATAATAACGAAAACAATATTAAAACATGTCATCACAGCTAACATAAATAGCAACAGAAGTCGCTTAGCAAATTCCAGTATCGGAAATTTGCAAACCCTACAGAAAACGCTCACAATAGACGACCTCTATGACGTGGCATAATCTAACGGAGACACCACCCAACCGAGAACCCGCTGAAATATAAACATATAAATATACAAATAACATATAGACATATAACATATAGAATGAGATGATACACAGAAGACTCAGCAGAAGTATAAGGGCACAGTTTACATACAAACAGGCCACTTAACTTATAGGCTTCCAATCGTAGAACAGCAGAAAAAACGGATGTCAATCAACGTCCTAAAGAGCGAAGCTCCAACGATGATGGCACATCTGAACTGCTTCCACTGCTAACACGATGGTACAAGAGCTTCTGAAATACTGTGTGTTGAGTTGTTTCGGCACTTGACCTTCTAATCCAAAAGTAAGTTGATGGAAATCGGTACTTGGCCTTCTTCAGAAAACAACCCGTTTCAACCGGCACTTGACCTTCACAAAAACGACAGCACTGGAACCTTGACAGCAGCAACTTGCTTGACTTGCGTAAAAGATAACAGCAGTCCGAGTTATCCGGCAACATGTAACAACGCCGGGTACTGTCAAATTCTTGTTTCCGTCAAAAAGTTGAAATTTTGACTTTTACCGGGCAACGCCGAGTATTTTGAAAATTTTGAAGATGTTGACTGTATTGAAGAATGTTAATTTCTTGAAGGATGCTGATGAATTCTTGTTGAAAATGAAGTGGGTAAGGGACCCCGTGTTTGCTGGTACCAGAATCAAACCAGCTTATGGCCACCAAATGATGCGTGATGCCATATGATGATGGATGGTATCCGCATGTCTGGTTTTGTGTAGTGTGCAGATGTGTTCAGTCAAACAATGTTCATACAAAAATAACAGGGCAATCCACATAGGACGTCAGTAAACTCACGACGTATAAAGTCAATGATTCTTGTAACAGCCGTTGACGTTTTTCTTCATTATTTATTGTGGACGCCACAGTGACAAAATGGTTACGCGAATATGTAGGCACATCAAACAGTCATTATCACAGCAACATTCAATACAGCAATAGACGGTAGACAGCATTACAATGATGAGTCAGATGCATGTTATATTTCATAGTGCTGTAAATGTAGTCAGGTGAAAAACTCCATCCTTTTCTATAACAGCCAGGAGATAACCAGATGTATGAGATCAGTTCACTCTCCTTAGTCTGACTTCAGCAAGACAGACACGTCTGCCGAAGTATAAATAATGTCCTCAAAAATATCCTCTAGATAATAAAGGTTTTCCAAACCTAGTTCATTTAACAAAGTAGCAAGTAATGGTCCTTGGGACATGCATCAACCGATGCAGTACAATACAGCGACATGTGAGCTGGGAAAAACATCTCGTGACGACGACTTTCGAAGACAGGCTATGAATCGAAATCGCTCACGACCCAAAATCGATAGAGTTAATGAAAAGTCAATTTACCTTGCCTTCAGGAAATACACAGAAATATCACGCCTCCCGACATGTGGGAAACACTAGAGGTATTATCTCGAATAAACGAAATATCCATTAAGAGGACTACACATCCCTGACAGAACAAAAAATAGCGGAGATCCCCTCTTCAACGAGGCATCTCTTTCGCCATTCAAATCGCTCACTCCACTAGTGGTGGGCGGAAACCGATCGACCAAAAAACAAGACCAGTCATGCGCAGTCCAGCGCAAAAAGACCACAGCTCAAAACTTAACTGCATTCAATACCAACGCGGGAAGACAAATGCTTACCGAGAAAAGTGACTATAAATTTCAAGCAGTTGTTGCCCTTGCGTTATAAAATAGATATTGTAATAAAACGATGTTGCGAGAATTTATCACGCAACAGCCACCCCCTACAGACCCAAGTAGAACAGTCCCAACTAAGATGGTTTGGCCATGTCTGCAGAATGGGAGAAGATCGGCTACCACGACAAGCATGGGAAACAAAGAGCCAAGGATCCAGACCCCGAGGACGACCCAGAGTCCGCTGGGAGGACAACATTAGACAATCTTTGAAGGACCAAGGACTAGAATGGAACCAGGCCAGGAGAAAGACAGCCGATAGAATAGTCTGGCGCTCTCTCTTCCAAACCTCTACACCTCACGGTAGAAGGGGAACGACTAAGTAAGTAAGTAAGTAAGTGATAGACAAAAAGTCAAGATAGATTGGACACACATCTTCTGAGATGTTTCCAACTAAATATATAATATCGAATGGAGGTTTAATGGTGATGTTTGTACTTTTCAACATATTTTATTTCATGATTATAATTAGACTAGCAACAACCCGTCAACATTGATAGGCTATTAATTATACTGTAGTGTGTTGTTTATGTTACATGTATAACAGACAGTACTATCACTACAGTGGTCATTTCATTGCAGGCGACTGTCATTAGATTTTTTTTTTTTTTTAAACCAGCGGCTCTCGAGCTTTCCAGCTCTTTTGGCCCAATGACATGTCATTGCGAGGCTGGGGGGTCAGTGGACTTTCCTTCCAATCCGGTCAGGAGCTTCGCTCCTTCCCATCCACACGGGATTTATGTGCGGGAGCCGTTCATTAGATATTTGTAGTGAAAATTATATATGGATGTATTAAATATGAAGACATGGAGTAACCTTACCTAAAGGACTTGTGGAGCAGTGATAATGATCTAATGGACCGTAAATTGACTAAATAACTAACATTTCTTTTATGACAACATGTCTCGTAATTGTTGGTGCATCTTTTAAAATCTTGCCCTGGTCGACTTACTGCCTCCGAGAAACCATGGTCGACTTACTGCCTCTGAAAACAACGTTTGAAGTTTGACGATACTCCAGTTCATGTACTGTTTATCAATTGTGTTGTTGGCTTCTTTCCATAATCAAACTGTTCATGCACACTTTCATTTGCGCACTTTTTCTATTTTCGGGAGAGTACATATAAGGGGAAACAATACAATTATTGTCTAACTTTCAACCACAGTTGCACCCCCTTAGCTGTGGTTGAAAGTTGATGTACTCTCTCGAAAATAGAAAAAGTGCGCAAATGACGGTGTGCAAAATGTGACTCACCGACCGACCGACCGACCGAAGTACTTACGGCGGGAATTATGGTATTGAATAATGTGAATGTGAGTATGCTATTATTTTACTTTTACAACGTTGAATTCCAATTAATTGATTTGTAAAATGCATGTCAGAATAAATGAATTCAGTATAAAAGACGAGAGAAAGGAAGGGCAGAATGTCAGACTGGCCTGCGTGCCCAATTTTCAACCCTTTGAAAATAAAGTTCGTTCGTTCGTTCGAGACAACCGACTAGTATAACCTGACAGGCCATTGATGGGAACCCATATGGGGAAAGAGGGGGAAGGGGTTCACAGCCGGTCTTTCCTACTTTTCTCTCCCTTGTTACCAACATGGCCGTTGTGAGAGATTTCTGTATTTATTTGCTTTTTGGGGGGTTTAGGAAAAGGGAGAGCATATACACACATTCACACAATTTTACATTTTTTATTTACTCTATTTGAACTGAGTGGAATGGGGAAATAGTACCATATTTTGACAGGAAATTAAAAATTAGTATCCTGAATTAACTACACAATATATCCTAATTATAACCCATCAAAGGCTGAAGGTGATATTTTTATCTTTAAAAAACAACATATGGAGAAAAACGGTGGAAGAGCAAGCTAAGGCGTCAGGATCTTGTGAGCACAGCTGAAACAAAGGCAGCGCAAACAAGACATCAGTGGCGAGCAACAGCTGCAGCACTATATTCCACACGTAACAAAAATGACTGAAGAAGATACACTTTTAGTTACCTAATTCACAGCAACAACAAAAATATTCACATTATACGGCATGACTGAAAAGTGAAAAATTTTTAATTATTAAATCTTCAATCTTATCCAACTTTTTTAAAAACAATTTTTTGCCTCTTTTGGCGAGGGGTGCCTCGTTGAACTTAGAAACAAGGTCCGACGGTTATATTAGGTAGCATCTACAAGTATAAACCTTGCGGTCTTAAATCATTACTTTGAAGGTTTTTGACCGAACTAAATTATATGAAACAACGTCAAAATAAAGATGATAGGAAACTATACAGCGATACAACAGGAGGCAATCTGATCATCAGAAATGGTCCCCCCGTCGATCAAGTGTTTCGGCCCCTTAATCTCCTTTACACTCTGGGGGGGGGGGGGGAGGGCCACGACTCCCAAGTGTCAGCCTCCTGTTGTCTTGTGCAGAGAATTGAACCCACCCCACCTTAGTTGCAGCTTTCAAATTCACTCCTATTTTCTGCCAGCTGGAGGCAATTGGGAAAGTAACTCTTATGTTGAAAACAAATTACTGTCCCGAATTCCATCGCCCGTTGCGGTTGTTCCACAGCCAGCACGAAGACCTTTTCCGCAGTTTCGCTGAGCCTCTTAAGTGCCCTTGTTCTTGACTGTCCCCTCAACCCCAACAATTTCAGTAGAACATACACTGAGGCAACCACGAGACCTCTTGCACCCACCTCAACAACCATGACCCTTTCAGTGAACCCATCGTGTCTCCAGTCCGTGGCCAGATTAACGCCGTCTGCTAAAGGTTATCAGACGTGCAATTGTAAGAGGTTAAGGCATTTAATATATTGCGATAGAGGTTTCAATTTTGAACGCTCCACACACGATCGATTATGACGTGTATAGCGTTGTTTAGGACACAGTTGGTAACTAAGAAACGCTACCCTTTGTTACTTGACCGCCAAGCTGAATAGCTGCGTTGTTCTAACCTTCCAATGCGATGGCATGATATAGCCATTTATATGTGTATTTTTTTGATGGACCAGGGTCAGTCCTAGAACTCTTTATGAGAGGGAAATTTATGGAGGTTAGTATTTTAACTAGAATTCTCAGAAGGAGAAGAATAATCGTCAAATTCGTATGAATATATTCAGACTCGCAGTCTCACTGTCGGCAGGTAGCCATGTCTAGCTGCGCGTGCATATAGCTGTGATGTTCTGACGACAATTACTGCTCTGTATCCTTAAACGGACATTGACACGTAAAACAGCAGTCTACGCCATTGATTAATTTATGCATGACTCATGTTCTGTCCCTATTTGAAATGTGTACATGTGAATTAAATGTACGGACTCAATGAAATGACTTATCAAATCAATCGTATTCCAAAGTTCAAGTATTGTTTGGAATCTTCCACCCCAGCATTCGCTTAATCTTCCATCAAAGGCACGATGCACTAAAACTAACATATCAAGGAAGAAAACAATGGCCAGAATTTTATAATTGTTTTATTCATAACACATGGAACATTGTTCAGAGCAAACCACCACGCAACAGTGGTGTCCGGTGTCTGGGGACGACAAAAAAAAGTTTCTTCATGACTTTCGAATGAAATGTTTACGATCAAGTTTCGATCACATGACCAGTACGAGGCTGACGTGACGCAGTACTCATTATAATACCTAACAACGTGACGTCACTGAAAATCGTGTAGGTGATCTGTCGAAGAAACCAGCCGTTTCTAAGTCTAACCAAAGGAAACATGAGCCATTTGAAGCCAACACATGATATGGACTATAGGAGCAGACAGTCAGGGGCTTTAGCCTAGCTGTTGACGACCGCTAGCACTGATCGAAGCAACGGTAAAGATAAATCTAGGTGTTTAACTGTTGGTATTGCAAACAGTGCTAACTAAGTCCATTGTCCTCTGCCTACATCGGCATGTTTTTTTATCTATGTTTAATGTAATTTTTGTTGTCTTAATGTGTTGTTAATTCGTGGGAGGTAGGGAGGATGAACCGAAATTAGATTCTGTGGCTCTCACGATGCCTGAATTGATTTCGGTCGTTTCTTAGGGCAGTTAAACGATCGCACCTTTGGAAACCCCATTGAGGTTTGACATTGGACTTGTTGTCCAAATCTGCTATCGTTTGACGATTTTGCGTTAGCTGTACTGTCCCGTAGATAATTGGTGTATTTTATTCGTACTCAGTTAATAATTTTATTCAGTTCTGTACCATGTTCGTTACTATTCGTCCAGTCTCCTCTGACTATCATTTATTTTATGATTGTTAAATTTTCGTCCGTTATGAGTCCTGTGACGTCATCATTTTTCGCAGTCATTTTTTTTTTTGTGTGTACCTTGAATATTCAGTTGACCTCCGGTCAGACCTTGCCCTTCATTTGGTCTGTGACATTTCCGCTTATTTTATTTAGTTCATAAATTCATTTTAATTGTGAAAATGTCTTGTTTGCGTCTTGACATTGTTTGTACCCTTTAGTTGCATCATTGTTTTGTTTGTCCTCATGATATATATTAATATTACATTAATAATATGCTATTATATGCAATAATACACTTGTAATTTAATTTAATTAATTTTTTTTCTGATAATTAAGGTTAATATGGGACATTGCATAATTATGCAGTGATAGTCCAAGAAAGTAGCACTACAATTTATCATAGATGCCTAGGGCATAATAATATAATATATATATTGACAAAATAAAATAATCTTATAGCTACCTTTGAGGTAATAGACCCATTGTATATTATTTAATATACTTTTCTGGTACTAAGAGAGTGACTTAGTACATTGAACAATATAATTACTAGGAATTATACCCAACATTATTGGATATTGAGATTAATTGTGTGATATAATTACATTATATTTAACAGATATCATAACTATTTATGATATAGTATTATTTAGATACAATATTGTTACAAAATATTGTCTATTAGTTGAACTTAGACATTAAGTTCAGTACTATTGTGATTACTTATATTGAATATTTCTAAGTTGAGTAAGTATAATAATTACTCTGAAGCTACCATTGACTAATTTAATCAGTAATTATCAATAATTACTTACAGATAAAAGTCAAAATGCTTACTATAGACCATTTCGTTAAGATTGGTCGTGAATATGGTTATAAATCTCAAGAACTTCGTCAGTTTGCTGAATCAGAACTGGAAAAATATGAAAGAAAAGAAGAAGAGAAAAGGGCTGCATTAAAGAAAGAGGAAGAAGAGAAAAGGGCAGCATTAAAGAAAGAGGAAGCAGAACTTGAGATGAAGCAAATTGACAAGGAAAATAGATTGAGAGAGATTGCTCAACGTGAAAGAGAAGAGCAAAGAACAATCGCCAAACAGGAAGAAGAGAATAAATTGAAACGAGAGGAAATTATTTTACAACAAGAAATGGAATTGGCGCGTATTAAATTGGAGACAGCAAGATTACAAGCACAAAATGCTGATGCAAACCAGAATAATAACGCACAAAATGGATCATCATCCAGCCAACCTAAACATTTCTACAACTTTAAATTACCCATTTTCAACTTGAACGTCGACGACCTTTCATCGTTCCTGTCACGTTTTGAACAGACTTGCAAAACAAACCATTTGCCTGAAGAGTCATGGGTACTCAAATTAAATGAATTCTTGGTTGGAGAACCATTGACAGCTTCTCAAAATGCTGACCCATCAATAGCTAATAACTACGGTGCTATTAAGTCCTTGCTTTTACGAAGGTTTCACCTGGACGAGGAACACTGTAGGTTGAAATTTAAGGGAATTTTACCTGAATCTCCAAAGGATTTTGCAGGATTCATTGCGAACATACGCAATACATTTAATAGATGGGTTGAACTGGCAGAAGTCAACAAATCATACGACAAATTAGTTGATTTACTACTGCGGGATAAGGTATTATCTTCAGTTAGCCAGCCATTTTTTGCATATTTGCAGGAGCGTAAACCAGGTACCATGGACGAGTTAGAAAAAATTTCTTTAAACTACTGTTCGGCACACCCGAATGCAACCATTTCTAACTCCTCATTAAGAGAACCTCTACCTGTGGCGTCTAATATGGCCTACAATCACAATAACAAACAAAGACATCACAGTGTAGACAGAAGCAGGTTCCAAAGAAATCACAATGTTAACTTTCAGAAGGGACATAATAATGATTTCAACAATAAAAATGAGTTCAACAGAGGTAGATCACGAGATAGAAATTATTCACCTCAAACAAACTACCACAATAGTCAACATAACACTCATTATAATCGATCACATACTCCCAATAATAATAATAACTGGAATGGTAATAATCATGGCTCGAGACATCGAGATAATAGTTGCTATAGAGGACGACGAGATAATTCTAACAATTATACTCGGAATCGATCTCATTCTCGGGGATCATCTCATTACAACCATAATACAGGGGCGGCAGTTACAAAAAATACTACCCCTATAGCTCAGGTCCCACTTGACAATAATACAACACAGTCTTCTGCTGCATGTTTTGCTATTAATTATAATGTGGCAAATAGTTGCCAGCAATGCAATCTTATTTTTCAGAAGGCGAAAGAAACAGTGCTCAACTGCGGACATATTATACCACAGGTAGGTCTTGCAGTCAACGATGGAACAGGCCTACTAATTTTTAACAGGGGATTAGTTAATGGATCCGTCGTCTCAGTGTTGAGGGATTCGGGATCCACAACGATTGGTGTACGACAGTCGCTGGTACATCCTAGCTGTGCAACAGGGGAATATGTCCGTTGCATGACTTTTGGTGGAACAATAGAGTTTTACCCCACAGCTATTATTCATGTTAACACTCCTTTCTTCACAGGGAAACGTAAAAGTATGTATGCTAAAAAAGCCTATAGCTGATTTGATGGTCGGTCGTATACACGGCAGTAAAGATTGTACTCCAGATGAGATTATAGAATGGGAGAAACATAACCTATGCACTGGAAACGCCGTGACGACTAGAGCGCAGACTCAACTCCTGGAGAAGGTTGATGATAATAAAATGGATGCAGACAACCAAGAGGAATTTATAGTCAATTCACCTATTGACAGGGAAACATTTGCAACCAAACAAAAAGAGGATAAATCTTTAAAAAAATTTTTTAAGTTGGTTGATAAAGTTGACAATCTATCCTCAGGTAATAATAACAAACATTGTTTTGTTATTAAAAATGACATATTGATTAGATGTTTTAATGACAAATCACAAATGAAACAACAAGTTATGGTCCCGTATACTTTTAGACGGTACATTCTTCAACATGCACATGACTCACATTGTGCTGGACATATGGGATATACTCGAACACGATCTCGAGTACTGTCTTCATTCTTTTGGCCAGGGGTGTCAAGAGATATTTCGCAGTATGTACGTTCCTGTACTACATGCCAAGAAGTGAAAGCACGTGGAGCTTTTCACACGGCGCCTATTCAGGCTTGCGATATCTCAGTGAGACCTTTTGACAAGATGGCAATAGACATTATTGGTCCATTGCTACCATCGGCCAGAGGACATAGATTCGTCCTTACGTGCATTGATTTGTGCACACGATGGCCAGAAGCTATCCCATTAAAGACCACCACTACCACAGATGTAGCTGATGCACTACATCTCATCTTTTCTAGAATAGGGTTTCCTAGAAAACTTTTATCAGACCATGGGTCACAGTTTATATCTGACACCATGAAGGAAGTCATGAAAACTTGGGACATTGATAGGAATTTAAGTAGTATTTATCATCCGATGAGTAATGGTGCGGTTGAAAGACTTAACCGTACACTTAAACAACTACTACATAAGGTTACTGCTAAGCACCCTCATGACTGGGACAGAGCACTCCCAGCTGTTCTATTTGCTTATCGGGAGGTACCGCATGAACAAACTGGCTTCTCTCCCTTTGAATTAGTTTTTGGTGCTCCCCCAAGAGGTCCTATGGGACTAATAAAAGACTTATTAATTGACGAGGAGATGACTCAGGACACTCAGTCATCTTACGAGTACGTGATTAATCTTCGGAAGAACATTATTGAGTCTTGCCAGTTGGCAACAGCTTCTTCTGAGGCTGCAAAAGCTAAGGCTCGATCTCTACACAATAGGTCTCGACGATTACGCCAATTATTCCCAGGGGACGAGGCTTATGTGTTACTTCCTCACAATAACAATAAATTATTGATATCTTGGAATGGTCCTTACAAAGTCATTGATAAAATTTCCGACGTTGATTACGTCTTAGATATCAAGGGACACAAAAAGATATTTCATATTAACATGCTCAAGCAATTTCATACACGTCCTGAACACTTACAGTCAATTTTTCATGAACTAGAGGACAACACAGTATCCACTTGTCATTATTCTAACTTATCTGTCATCCAGGAAGAAGAATCTTCTTTTCCTGAGGTACAGTTACCGTTACCGGTACCAGTAGTTCAACCTACTGAATCTTGGCGGGATGTAACCATCTCTTCAACGGTTACACCGCAACAGCGTCTACAGATTGCTAATCTATTACAATCTTATCCAGATGTATTGACCGACGTCCCGGGTCGCACATCGGCTATCAGTCATGACATTACTCTCAATGATGATACACCTATTCGTGTACATCCCTATTCTGTTCCTTTACATTTCCTTGCTAAAACTACTAAGGAACTTGAACAGATGTTGTCTCTGGGAATCATTGAGACTAGTAATTCGCCATTCTCTTCTCCATTAGTGATTGTCCGGAAGAAGGACAATAACATTAGACTATGTGTTGATTATAGAAAATTAAATGCTAAGACTATAGTTGACAGCGAACCACATCCACTTATCGACGACTTACTGCCACGTCTATCCAACGCAACTATATTTAGTAAGATAGACTTAACTAAAGGTTATTGGCAGATACCACTGACCGAAAAGGCTAAGTACTACACCGCATTTTCCACTCCACAAGGTCTATATCAGTGGAATGTGATGCCTTTTGGGCTTGTTAATGCGCCAGCTACCTTCATTCGCCTGATGCGACAAATTTTATCAGGTAGACCAGACGTTATTACATATATTGACGACATATGCTTGTTTAGTTCGTCGTTTGAGGAACATGTTTCGGGACTTAGATATGTTTTTGACACTCTAAGGAATTATCATCTAACTGCTAAACCTACAAAGGTGCAAATCGCGTGTAATGAGATAACCTTTTTGGGACATATCATTGGATCGGGATATATCCGAACTTTACCTAGTACAGTCTCCAAAATTCTAAACATAGCAGTTCCTCAGACGAAGAAACAGGTCAGGAGTTTGTTAGGACTTGTTCAATATTACAGTAGATTCATACCAAACTTGTCATCCATCACGGCTGTATTGTCTTCATTGTTAAAAAAAGATATGCCGGTGAAGGTGACATGGACTGGTACATGCAATGAAACTTTCAACAAAATTATAAATTTGTTCTCGCATGAACCAATTTTAAGACTTCCCGATGCTTCCAAAAGATTTTTCTTACGAACAGATGCTAGTAACTACGGCATTGGTGCATGCCTGCTCCAGAACCATGATGGCATTCTACATCCTACGTTATACATTTCAAGAAAGCTGAAGCCGGCAGAAACGAAGTATTCAACAGTCGACAAGGAACTTTTATCTGTGATCTGGGCAATAACCAAACTTGAAAAGTACTTACTTGGTGCTCCCTTCACCATACAGACGGACCAACGTGCTGTAGCAGCCTTGCGTCGATCAAATCATACAAGCCAGAAGCTTGCCAGATATTCAATCATCCTACAGCCATTCGAGTTCTCCATTGAACACATACCTGGCACTGAAAATTGTGTGGCAGATGCATTGTCACGTAATCCTATTGACGACGAATAATCAATATTGACACTCTTAAACTATATCAATCAGAACTACATTGGATTGAACGAAGTATCAACTATAAGAGAACTAACCTTGCCTTCAATTTAAACTTTATAAACACTATATGCATCACAGAATTGAACTAAAAGACATATTGACATTGGAACTTCGTCTAACGTCCATGCACGATATATAAATACCGTTGAACAATCATGGAATAATATCTGACGACAAGTCGAACTTATTATCCTATGGACTCTTAATTCTTGGATGCAGTGATAAATGACATTTCTTTCCGACGTGAACGTTTGAACACTTTTGCCTAAAAGAATTCATCAGGATCAAGACTACGGATGGATCATCATATCCTATACTAATTAATTAGTTAACTTAACTTCTTAATTGAATTATTATCAATAAAATGAAAGGTGAGAAAAAAATTAAATGAAAAAAAAAGAGAACGAAATATAAAAAGAAGAAATTATGAAAAGAGAAAATAAATCTCACACAAGTATTAGATTAATATTTTTGTTAATGTACCTATACATTATTTAGTTAGTTAAATTAGATAGTTATTATTCACTAACACTTAACACACACAATTAAGTTAAAACTTATATTCGAATTTCTTTCTATTTCTTCTCACTTAGTTTGTCTTTTCTTCTCTCATGACATCACGTTACATTAGAACCTTAATAATTTAACTCTTAGTTTAATTAATTAATTTAATTTTAATTAGTCAAATTAATTCCTATATGACATACTAATACGACAGACCTTACTCTAATTTAATTTTATCATTCACTATTAACATTGGACATTTATTTAGTTGATATAATAATATGTATAATATTGATATATAATGTGATTTATGTTAGATGACTATTACAAATAGTTAGTTGACACGACCGCAACACGGTTCTACTCAGAACATCGTCGGCCATATGTCACAATTGTGTTAAATTTTTTTGAAAAAATTGTTAAGTCGGATAGATCTTGAAAAAAAATCTATCGATTTTTTTTTTCCCCGGTGTACAGGGAATTGTTACGGTATATGATATTAACGCCGTCTGCTAAAGGTTATCAGACGTGCAATTGTAAGAGGTTAAGGCATTTAATATATTGCGATAGAGGTTTCAATTTTGAACGCTCCACACACGATCGATTATGACGTGTATAGCGTTGTTTAGGACACAGTCGGTAACTAAGAAACGCTACCCTTTGTTACTTGACCGCCAAGCTGAATAGCTGCGTTGTTCTAACCTTCCAATGCGATGGCATGATATAGCCATTTATATGTGTATTTTTTTGATGGACCAGGGTCAGTCCTAGAACTCTTTATGAGAGGGAAATTTATGGAGGTTAGTATTTTAACTAGAATTCTCAGAAGGAGAAGAATAATCGTCAAATTCGTATGAATATATTCAGACTCGCAGTCTCACTGTCGGCAGGTAGCCATGTCTAGCTGCGCGTGCATATAGCTGTGATGTTCTGACGACAATTACTGCTCTGTATCCTTAAACGGACATTGACACGTAAAACAGCAGTCTACGCCATTGATTAATTTATGCATGACTCATGTTCTGTCCCTATTTGAAATGTGTACATGTGAATTAAATGTACGGACTCAATGAAATGACTTATCAAATCAATCGTATTCCAAAGTTCAAGTATTGTTTGGAATCTTCCACCCCAGCATTCGCTTAATCTTCCATCAAAGGCACGATGCACTGAAACTAACATATCAAGGAAGAAAACAATGGCCAGAATTTTATAATTGTTTTATTCATAACACATGGAACATTGTTCAGAGCAAACCACCACGCAACAACTATATCTGGCAGTCTAAGAGATCTTCTGATGCTCTCTGAATATGCCCCTAGCCCTGGTAGGTCTACTGCCATCTCCCAGTCATTTGCACAGTCAAGAAGAGATGGTAAACTGCTACTTGATTTACTTGGTTTGGGATGTGCTGACTTTCCTGCTCTCAGAAAGTATGTATTTGCAGTGCTTGGTCTGACTTTGCTGTTCGTCTTCACCCTTGCCAGGTCTATTGTAGCAGTCAGCTCATTTAGTACTCTGTTGTGGCGTCATGTGTATCGCCCTTGCCCTAATGACACATTGCAAGCTGAGAGCACTTATTCAAGTGTCTGCCTTTCATGGCACAGAGGACTCTGATCATCATCAGACTTTCCCCATCTCACAAGGTTTATGGACGATGGCAGGAGGTCATCTGACAATGAAGGTGAGTCTAAGACATGCTATATGCCATATATTATTCCATGTCAAGGACCTTTGCAGGGCTTGATCCTATTAGTCCATTGGACGTGTTGGGCCTGCTGCCCCGCTTTTTGCACCCTCTTATAATTCTCAGCTCCTCTGTCTCCTGAATTGCTATGTCTCTGCGTTCCCTGTTTGATGCCTTGGACCACCAGTGGATGTCACCATGGCCAAATCCCCGTCTATTCGTCCGTGTGCAACTGATGACCTCCCTCAGCTTGAGCGACTCTTTGGCAGCAACAACAGCTTCATCCACTTTCCACTTCCTTCCAGTTGTTAGTGTCGGCGGAATGGACTTAACTACGTCATCTGCTAACGCGCACAGCGTCATTGCGAGCCTTGCCTTTCCTGCTACCTGGATATAACAATTTCAAAATTGGAAGCGACTTTCCAACCATGCTGTATAACTCTATCCTGTGATTAATAATGTACCTTTAACACACTGTTCGTGACAGTCGATGTAATGGAGAGACAGCCCCTCTCCCCCTTCCGCAACGGTGGGGGAGGGGGGGGGCACGCCCAGCGATGAAGTTACGTATAATTACCTATATTCATAGCGCCAACAAAAAATGAAAACGGGTGAGTGGTGGGGGGAAGTGACCGAAACAGACACTGTTTGCCCCTAGCCCAACATATGCTGCTATGACTCTTAATCCATTAACTAAGGTTACTATATTTATGCACCTGTACCAAAATATACTAGGTTTTTAATGCGAGATCACGGAAAAGAGAACTGCTGTATATTACATAACTTACTTACTTAGTCGATCCTCTTTTACCGTGAGGTGTAGAGGTTTGGAAAGAGCGCTATAATATCCTATCGGCTGTCTTTCCCCTGACCTGGTTCAATTCTAGTCCTCGGTCCTTCAGAGATAGTCTAATGTTGTCCTCCCATCGGACACTGGGTCGTCCTGGAGATCTGGATCCCTGGCTCTTACTATCCCATACCTGCCGTGGTAGCCGATCTTCTCCCATTCTGCAGACATGGCCAAACCATCTTAGTTGGGACTGTTCTACTTGGGTCTGCAGGGAACTTCACTCCCCTACGGCAAGGAGAGACCCAAGTTGGGCTAGGGGCAAACAGTATCTATTTTAGGCATATATTAAATAAGCCAGTTGAAATTCACGTTACCTTGGATTCTTAACAGAACTGCACAAGCTATTACAAGCTTGCAAAACATTTTTTTTTAAACATTTACAACGTTGTTTCCAGCAGCTGAAGTGTGGAAAAGCCTTGCAGTGTTATGTACAGCCAATACTGTTTTATTGATGTGAATATCGAATCATAAATAATGAATTAAACCGAACATTTTAGCAACAGAAATATGGTTCCTGGAAAGAGTGCTACAATATCACGGACACCTAAGCAACCAAAGGAAGCAACAGGGGAAAAGCAATATTACAAAATCGCTGCTAATACAAGTTAAAAGGCGGCAGACAAAAACTTACACTGGCCACAAGCTAAGAAAAGATCTGGAAAACCTCGTGACAGCAGGAAAGGTAAACGATCCCGTTACACGCTTTATTGAGGCATATTGGGAATATGGTGTTAGGCCCATATTTTCTCGACCGTCGGCACACTAGGGGTGATGTGGTCAGCATCACGCCGGCCGCCTTAACCTTCCCAGAGTTGCTCTGGTACCCCTTTGAGGCTGGGTCGACCCAGAAGCCGTTTGCGGCCTAAAAAAATCCCACCTATTCTGGGGATCGAACCATAGACCACTGAGCTAGGAAGCCAGCGCACTAACCACTATGCTACCGCGACTCGACAGCAGGAAAGACTGAGGGCAAAAGAAGCAGGCGAATACAGAGAGGAATATCTATGATGACATGACAAGACACCTAGGAAAACAGCGAGTAACTGTAATACTGGAATTTTCAAGCGACTGGATGGAATGGATATTCAAGATACTAGGTTTGACATATGATCTTCTTTGATCCGTAGCCGCTGACTGTCAAAGCAGTCAGTGGCCATCACGCCTGGTGGCGTCTTGTAGGGCAGCAACAAACTGCTTCCACTTTGCTGGGTCGACGGCCATCCTTCGTGCAGTGCCCCAGCTCTGGTTCATTCTTTGCATCTCGGCCTCCACAGTTCTCCGCCAAGTTGTTTTTGGTCGGCCTCTCTTTTGCTTTCCTTCAGGGATCCATAGCATAGCTGTTCTTGTGATGACATCAGGGTCTCTTGACATATGATTAGACATTTATATCCTTTGGTAATTGTAAGCTAAGGGTAGAAAAGTAAGGCCAGAGACAGAAAAGTACAACCTTTAGTACAACATGACAACAATCACGTCTAGATACATTTTCAGTGCATGGAGCCTATTGATGAGGCATTATGGAGTCCCCCTGAAGATCATTATCTTGATACAGAAAACACATGAAGACATGGCATGCAGAGTACTTCATGGCAGACAACTTACAGAACCATTTGAGATACGAACTAGAGTGCGACAGGGATGCCTCTTGTCACCATTTCTTTATTGTCTGGCTCTGAAACATGGAGAACAACAAAAACAACCAAAAAGCTACAGAGTTTCATAAATGGATGCTTGTATAGAATTGAAGGACTGATGTGGTATGATACGATCACTAATATGGAACTCATGACAAGAACCAGACAATAGTTAGTGGAACAAGAGATGAGAAGGTGCTGGAGAGGGAAATCAAACTCATTGAGGAAACTTGTTTATTATATTATCAGGCAGCCCTTGTTCTGTAATCCCCAGAGTAAGGGAGGTAAAGGGAGACCAAAGAGCACAAGGAGAAGAGAACCTGAGCCAGGATGAAGGGGGATGAAGAAAAGACATAGAAAGATCTTGAGCTGATGGCACGGGACAGGAAGACTTTGCAAAAGTTTTGTTGAAGGATTATGCTCCTTGGGTGATGGTGACAGAGACAGACTATGACATAATGAATCTTTTAGATACTAGACTTGATACATGATGGTTGTATATTTATAACATTTTCTACTTTTAACCTAGGGGGCAGAAAAGTAACGCCAAAGGCACATAAAAAAATACAACCTTTAATAAGACTGAACACAATCACGCGTAGATACATTTTTCAGTACAGAAGGGGAAGTAACCATAAAATATGCAAGATTATCAGAGGTAATACCCTTTCACATCAGACCATATTTTCTGACTCATTCCTCACACTATAATGCAAAAAAAAAAGTAGAAGAGGAGGGGGTGTGTATACGTGTCCTTTTATGGGGTCGTAATTCTCAGCTGTCTGTAAGCTGCTGGTACAGCATTCTACATCTTTTTTAGTATTTGTAAGACTGAACCACTAATTCACTGGTCTCTGTGCGCACTTATGTAAAATGCGTTCTTGTTGGCGTGTTATTGAAAGTAGTACATTACTGCAGTGTTAAATCAGTCACTTCTATAACTGAAGTAATGAGGCCTACGTCCAAAGCGTATCAGCTCATCAGTACCTACAGATAGACATGGTAGAATTTTTCAATGCAACTGTATAGCAATACACACAGCAAGGTCAATAAAACCAGTCACAGTTACATATGGAAACATTAACAACACTATCAGACGTGTCGCTAACAACACTATCAGACGTGTCGCTAACAACACAATCACAATTAATTACACAACACCCAGGGGTCTCTGATAAGATAAAGAAAGAAGAGAACTACTGCCCTCTCAGGCATGTCGTACAAGGCGACATATGAGGCTGTGCAAGGGACTAGCTTCCTTCTTATTAGATCCTTAGCCGCTGACTGTCAAAGGGGTCAGTGGCCATCACGCCTGGTGGCGTCTTGTAGGGAAGCAACAAACTGTCTCCACTTTGCTCAGTCCGCAGCCATCCTTCATGCAGTGCCCCAGATTTAGTTAATTCTTTACATATCTGCCTCCACAGTTCTCCGCCAAGTTGTTTTTGGTCGGTTTCTCTTTCGCTTTCCTTCAGGGGTCCATTGCAAAGCTGTTCTTGTGATGGCATCAGGGTCTCTTCTGAGGACATGACCAACCCAACTCCAGTGTCTGCCAACTATGATGGTGTGTATGCCCTCTTGGTTGCTCCGAGTAAGCAGTTCCTGATTGGTGATGGTATTCGGCCAAAAGATTCGGAGAATTTTCCTTCGGCAGATTGTGTGAATAGAGGACAATTTCGACGTTTCTTTCTCTGCCACTCTGCAGCATTCCGCACCACAGACACTTCTTCTTCTTCCATCCTTAGCCACCAACCGGCAAAGCAGTATGTGGCCAGTACGCCTAGTGGCGTCTTAGGGCAACAACAAATTGATCAATCTATCGCTGTTTCCACCACGCCTAGTGGCGTCTTTGTGGAACAAAAACAGACCAAACAATCTATCGCTGTTTACCACAGACACAGCTCTCATATAATCTTAATTTGATGCTTGTGCTGTACTTAGAGGACTTCCAGATGTTGTTTAGACTAGCAAAGGCTGTTCTCGCTTTATTCATTCTGTTGTTGATGTCTTTACATGTTTCATCGTCCTTTATTCCACACCAATGGTGTTGTCTCTGTTTTCCAGACTTGAGTAAACAGTGATTCTAATAGTTCTGCTGCTAGAAGGGGCTGGCAACTTCATCATAAAAAACAAACTGCCACAGAGACTACTACAACAAGAGCATGTGAATGCTTGGTGCAGGTTAACAGGCTTCCTGCAAAAGAATCAGCTACAGTGGTGTCTCCATGATCTGTAAGGAGCGCAAACAAAAATGATGATGAATACACACAACAGTATTAACAACAACTGACATAAAGTCCTGGAGACAGTAATGCATGTAACAACCAATGTATTATTTTAATTTCAGCTGACAGAAATGATGATGATGATGAATACACACAACAGTATTAACAACAACTGACAAAGTCCTGGAGACAGTAATGCATGTAAAAACCAATGTATTATTTTAGTTTCAGCTGACAGAAATGATCATGATGCTGCTGCTGCTCAATCAGGGTCAATAATATATTATAAGGGGCTCTCAGGTCACAAATTAAGTGTTGTCTTCCTTAAATAATGGGGTGAACAACTACATTCAATACAGGGCAAATATGTATAAAGAATATAAGAACTTACTTCATCATCATATGCATGGAGGCATATCTGGAGTCATCTTTTTATGACCACCACCTATACACAATGCTACAATATACGTATGTGGAAGTAAACCTCTGTCTGTTTGGCTAATGACACCCTCATTGACTCTTGAAATCATCCATACACTTCTAGGGATTCCTCCTGTGGTGAAACATGTTGAGAACCTAGCATTGCACACTAAGCTTGGAGGAGTCACTTGAGCCCCAGATGTAACTCTGGCTTTTACCTGGTTGGTTGCATGCAGGAGGATCTCACTATGGACCCAGTGATAGGCAGAGGGAGCTGAGAAGTGGCTCTGTGCAGGACGTGACTATTCCTTGAGAGAGCCCAGGACCAAAGCACAGTATTTTAGCTCTGCATAGTTGGAGATTCCCCGTGGATGGTGGGGAATGCACAGTATTGTTATGAGTAAATTCATAACAGGTTTTATCGCACTCGACATGGTTTGTGTACATACTTCCTTGTTGCTTTACGTCGCAGATTTGAGCTAGGAGTCATCCTCTTTCTCGTCTTATTTCCTGTTTCTTTTAAAAAACAGTCGAGCCTTTGACTTTGCCCTTTCCGATGACTGCACTGCTATTTGGCATGCGTCAATGATCTTTCGCCTTAAATTTACGACGTATTGATAAGAGGACTGTACTTCCTCATCCATATTAGTACCAATAAGTAGTTGTTTTAATATAGCCATGGGACCACGTGGCTTTGCACCAGAAACTAACTCAAAAGGAGAAAACCCGGTACTAGAATTGGGAATTTCTCGGTACGCGAAGAGAACAGCTGGTAAGATTCGATCCCAATCTTGGGGATATTTAGCTGTGACTCTATCAAGCATTTGCTTTAAGGTCCTATTAAATCTTTCTACTTTCCCGCACGCTTGGGCGTGATATAATGAACTGAGTGATCTTTCAATTCCAAACATGTTCATTACTTTTTTCATCGCATCCGAAACAAATTGCGATCCATTATCAGACTGTATGTTTTCGGGAAAACCCAGTCTTGTGAAAACTAAAAATAGTGCATCCGCTATATCGTCATTGGAAATTTTTTTCAAAGAAATAGCCTCGGGTCAACGAGTACACATACCGATACACATTAATACAAATCTATGACCCCTGGCTGAAGTAACTTTGATAGGACCAATAAGGTCAATAGACATCTTTGCGAATGGACGCAAGGATATGTCTGCTGCTTGAATGGGTGCGTTATGACCAGGCCTTTTAGTTGCAACACTCTGGCAAACTAAACAAGTGCGACAAAAGACTTTGACATCTTTGGTCACACCTGGCCCAAAAAAATGGGACAAAACTCTGTTTAGTCCTTGCGATACCCAAATGACCCGCAGCATTTATATCATGTGCATGTCGTAGCACCACTGGTCTATAACAAATAGGTACCATTATTTGTTTCTTAACAGAATTACCATCTTGAAAATTTCTCAGCAAAATATCATTATTCAAGGTATACCAATGTTTTGCCTTATCATCAGTAATTACCTTCTTAGATGTAACCAACTTAAAAAATTTTCTTAAAGAGTCATCTTACTGTCTTTGAATGAAAGATTCTTTCTCAATCAATTCAATTTGTAAATCATCATCTTCTTCAACAAGAGTCGTTTTATCATTTTTATTACCCTCATCATTATCAATGTCATCATTATCATCACTCATGACATCACTTAAGTGCTCATCATCATTGGTAACTTCCTCTAATATAATATCAATGGCAATCAAAAGCCAGTTCATAAAACAGTCTATCGTCACGTAGACTAAGGACAAGATGTCTGATGCATATTACTGAAATTCTTTAATATATAAGTTCCACACTCATTCCTCTCCATACAGCAATAGCTTGTCCGTTTAAATATTATCAAGCATAGACTCCATCTGTAGGACGAACTAGCTGATATAATTCATAAAAACTCTGTAACAAGAGTACACTTTCTGGAGCTCGTCAAAAACACGTCTTTCACACACAGTGAATACACTTCGAAAGACTGTAACAAGAGTACACTTTCTGGAGCTCGTCAAAAACACGTCTTTCACACACAGTGAATACACTTCGAAAGAGGACGACTCCTAGCTCAAATCTGCGACGTAAAGCCGGCAAAGAATCGTCTGCTAAAAATTAGCAGACTATGTGACGTACTTCCGGAGTAGTTCGGGTAACGCATGTCAACAATGAAGTATGTACACAAACCATGTCAAGTACGATAAAACCTGTTATGAATTTACTCATAACAAGTATGCCACACGCTTCTTACTCCTAGCTTGGGACCACATGTGGTGATCCTTTAAATGCAAGCCAAGCTGGAGAAACTGGAGCTCATGACTTTAACTCAACACGTTTCGGAATGGCAGAAAAGCCACAGGTAAAGCCTTGGTCTACAGTGTAGATAATGCCAAGGAGTCTTCAACTTGGTATTGGCTGCAAAAGAGCAAAAAGCTCAGCAACCCTAGTTAAACAACAACAATTTCATCATCATCACCCTTCAGCACCATAAAGGCCATAGGCTTTGTGCCAGGTCTCCTGCCCTATTTCCCTGTGTTCAAGATATTTCCATGTCATTTTTATCCCTTTCAATTTATGTCTTCATTTTTTTATTTTTTTTTTAAATAAAGTTTTGGCGAGGCACGTCCCGTTCAACCTAATCTGTTATATTAGGGCGCATGTCCAAACACAAAAGACGCTTAGGTCTGATTATGTCTTCAGTAAACTGGGAAATGATATGACATTTAAACACAGGAAATTAAAGGATATACAGGGTGTTTCAAAATTATGTATACGCACTTTGAATGCTGATAACTCAATAATCATTTGAGATAGAATTATGACATTTTTATACGAGTATTTAAAGTCACAAATTTTCAAAGTGTCGACGACCTGCAACAATGCATTGTTTACAGTGATGAACAACTGACTGGTATTCTGTATTGTTACTAAATGAATTGTAAAACATGCAGTTTTAATTTAATGTCTTCTTCTTCTTCTCTTCTTTGATCCTTAGCCGCCGACCGTCAAAGCAGTCAGTGGCCATCACGCCTGGTGGCGTCTTGTAAGGCAACAACAAATTGATTCCACTTTGCTCGGTCGGTGGCCATCCTTCGTACAGTGCCCCAACTCTGGTTCATTCTTTGCATCTCAGCCTCCAAAGTCCTCCGCCAAGTTGTTTGTGGTCTGCCTCTCTTTCGTTTTCCTTCAGGCATAGCTGTTTTTGTGATGGCATCAGGGTCTCTTCTGAGGACATGGCCAACCCAGCTCCAGTGTCTGCCAGCTATGATGGTGTACATGTCCTCTTGCTTGCTTCGAGTAAGCAGATCTTGGTTGGTGATGGTATTCGGCCAAAAGATTTGGAGAATTTTTCTTAGGCATGTTGTGTGCAAAGAGGACAATTTAGACATTTCCTTCTCTGTAACTCTCCAGCACTCCACACCACAGAGAAGTACAGAAAGCACACAGCTCTGATATAATCTTAATTTTGTGCTTGTGCTGTACTGAGAGGACTTCCAGATATTGTTTAGACTAAAAAACAACGCTGTTCTTGCTTTGTTCATTCTGTTGATGTCTTTGCTTGCTCCGCCGTCAGGTGTTACTATGCATCCTAGGTATGTGAAGGTGTCTGTCTGTTCCAGTTGTTGATTCCTTACTGATATGGGCTCAGGGTTGCTCACATTGAGTGTCATGACCTCTGTCTTCTTTAGATTGATGTTCAAGCCCACCTGCTGGCTATACTTATTAAGACTATCCGTTTTTTCCTGGATGCGATGATGAGAATGTGCTAGTAGTGCAAAGTCATCTGCATATTCCAGATCTTCCAATGTAGAAAATGTAGTCCATCTTATCCCTCTTGGACTGCCCTCTGTTGTCTGGCGCATCACCCAGTCTATGACTGTTAAAAGTAGAGTGGTTGATAAGGGGCATCCCTGTCGTACTCCTGTCTTCATCTCAAAGGTTAGGTTGCTCTGCCCAACGCTACACGTAAAGTTGGCATAGAGGCTTTTTATGATTGACACTATGCAGCTTGGAATTCCATAAGCCCTCAGTATTTTCCATACTGTCCCTATGTATACTGTCAAAAGCCTTTTCAAAATCAACTAAATTAATGTACAGCTGTCTTTGCCATTCTGAGCACTGCTCTATAATGTTCCTGAGGGTAAATATATGATCTACACATCTTCTGTTCTTTCTAAATCCTGCTTGTTCTTTCCTCAGTTTGTGGTCTACTGCTTTTGAAATTCTCTGTATAATTATCCTGCCTAGTATTTTGCTGGGAACTGAGAGAAGAGTTATTCCTCTCCAATTATTGCAGTCTGCAAGATCTCCCTTCTTGGGCAATTTGACAATTATTCCTTTGTTCCACTCCGTTGGTGCTGTCCCCGTTTTCAAGACTTGTGCAAATAGTGGTACTAATAGTTCTGCTGCTAGCTCAGGGTCTGTCTTAAATAGCTCTGCATTTAAGTTATCATGGCCAGGAGCTTTTGCATTCTTTAACCCTTTGATTGCTGTGATGATTTCTTCTTTTCGTGGAATGCCTGTATTAACATCTAGATCATTTTCAGCATCAGGAACATTCAATTGTGTCTCTGGTGGTTCCTTGTTCAGAGCTTCTCTGAAATGCTCTGCCCATCTTGTTTCCTGTCCCTCTGCTGTCGTGATGAGATTTCCTTGCTTATCTCTTACTAATGTAATATTGTTTGCACCTCGTTTTCCGCTGATGATTTTAGTTATTTTGTATACTGTGCTTTGTTCATTTCTCAGTGCTGCCTCTTCTGCCTGTCTCACAAGATCGTCTAGGAAATTTCTGTTGGCTCGGGTTTGGCGTTTAACTTCCTTGTCCAGCTGACTGTACTGTTCGCTATATAGTTGCTTTAACCTGGGGGACTTTGTTTCTGTTTTCTTTCTTTTCATTTCCTTTCTCATCGTTATGGTGTTTAATGTTTCTAGTGTTATCCAGCCTTGCTTCTTATCTGTTATTGATGGGTTTCCATTCCAGTAATGTCCTTTCTATTCCTTTCTGTAGAATAATGGCTACACCTTCATTGTGCTGTCCATCCTCTCTTCCAGAGTAAAGTACTGTTTCTCCTGTTGCTGTTTTAACTTTTCCTGCCCCTGTCCATCTGCTCTCGCTTATCCCTAGAATGTGTAATCTATAGTTTCTCATTTCTGCTGTGACCTGTTTTAGTTTACTCGTCTCGTTCATTGTCCTGACATTCCAAAATCCTATTCTTGTTTCACGTTTTGCGGTCAGGACGTCTGTTTTCGTGTCAGTGGCTTCCTTTCGGCTTTCACCACTGACAGTCATACAAGCCTCAGACTCCGGATGTCCATCCTGCAGCAAAGTTTGTTCATTTTTTGTCAGTTCCATAACTTCATTTCTTTTTACACAGACAGGGGTGTCAGCCCTATGGTAAAACCCCCAACCTGGAGGACCAGGGTGTCTGTTTTAGTCTGACTCCTGCCCGCGCAAACCTGTCCAGCTTGGTAGAACCTTCCAGGAGTAAAACTCCAGCTGGCATAGCTCTGGGGGTAATCAGGGTACGCAAGCCGCCATATCTCGACAAGGTATGTGACATCGGTGATGGCAGAATTTAATGTCTTAGGTCCCTCAATGTGCACGTTTTGAAATGAGCACTACCTTCTATTAAATAAAAAAAACCTTCACGAGTAGTAATCTAATGGCATTATTAATTTGTATCTAACATTATTCCGCTCTGTTCTAGCAAAATTGCAAAACTCTTGTGTTATTTGCGAGTTATATGCATTCAAGTATGTATATATAATTTTTAAACATCCTGTACATAAAACCGAGGGTCCCCTCAGACTAATACTTTCCAGGGCCCACTTGGCAGTGACGCCACTGTGCTCAATGGTAGATTTGCTGGTACAAAACATTACATTAGTAAGAGTGGACCACGCAGATGTTAGCAATATTACAAAAATTAAAAAAGTATTTTTTTCTTAATATTAATGTTAGGAATATAAAAAATTAGCTGGCCGGATGGCCTATTCTGAGCAGTGAACTAATATGTTCTTAATTTTACAGACGGATAGATAATATTGAAGATAATGACAAAAGACAGTGTTGTTCACATCATCGACAGACTGTATTGAATCTAAAAGTGTCGCTAATTGCACAAAAAACACGACTTTGGGACGCAGGTGTTCAAATTTACTTAGTATGGAGGAGAGGGTTTTTGGGTGGTAGCTGTGTCTAAATATAACTTTTAACGACAAAATTTTGGAGGGGAGAGAAAGGTTGGTTCAAAAATCAAGTACATTTTGTAGAAACACAAGTAGAGACGGACAGACTAACAGATAACCATCCATACTTGACTGAAGCATGACTGAAATGACTTTATGGTAGGAAATTTGAATTTAAAATAAACCTAGGCAGTGATTGGCCACAGACAATCATATCATTAGCGCTCAGACGCGAAAGTGGGGCCATTCTTCAATAGTTGTTCAGTGATAGACACAGATTTTAAAGTGTGGTGATTTCCATATGAAAGAAAGTGTAATAAATTTAGGGACGCCATACTATAGCCAGCAGCTCAGCTGAGTTTTGCTAGCAATTCTGTGTTATTTATTCATAATCTGGTAAGATTGAAATTATTTCCATATATATTTTGAATATTGTTTCATGTTCGAGTGATTTGATACTGCCATATCGAAATCTAGCCTTACAAACAAGTAGGGATTTGCTCTAGACCCCCCGCCCTAGTCAGGGTCTAGGGACCAACAATATACATAAACTCCAGCAGGGGTTAGGCAAGACAGATCGAGTGTTGAGAATAATGAAACATATTACCTATCCTCTTTTAGGGCAGACAACTACTAAATATTTTTCAGAACCTATAGTCTGGGAGGATCTATCTGATGTAAAACCACCATGGTAAATGTGCTGTTTGGTCAGAGAGATCTGACCTGTCTGTATGATGTGGTTGTTGTGTCAGTGTTGTGTCCAGACGTGGGTAGAGAATAGATTTTGACACATGGCCCATACTTTGATTGCAGAGCTGCGAGTTTCTGTTGTCAACAAAGCAGTGACTATTCAGTTGGTGACTTTACTCGAGTGTATCTGTGCAGTACTTGTGACAGAGACCACCATTATTGCCCGCCAGCACGGAGAGGTGGGACCACCTGATTTCAGCACCAGAGCTACCACGACAAGATGAGTGAGCCTCTGGTCTGCTGGACATTCACCAACGCTGTGTAGTTACTAATACCCCCATAAAATTCCCACCATTTTCTGGACACTGTGTAGTCAATATAGACAGGTGTGATGAGACCACCCCAACAGCACAAACATTAACTATCCTCCCAAGTAGATGACTACTAGAACATTTTAATAAAACTAACTAGTATAGTACATATATATGTACACTATTGCATTTATGATATAATATTCCATGCATTTCTTTCATAATCTTTAAATCCTTTTAAGTTCTGGTCAACCTAAAAAATTGATCCAGAACAAAATAAATGTAACATAATTTTATCAAAAATTTTACACACGTGAGTTAGTTCAGTGTATTTTAACATTTATTAATATTATTAGTCTTGTTAAATATCTGTGGGTACATCTATAACCTATTACACCACACTACATATCATAACCCTAGACACTTTACGTAGCCACATTCATTAAAAAAAAATTAAGTGTGAGGTCGTAGTGGTAGCAAGAAAGGCCTTCTGACAATTCTCAACTACATTTTATCTCAGGAGCCTTCACAGCTGGCCTCATACAATTACAATTAGTAATATCACCATCATACAATACCATCAAACACCACTACATAAATTGGGGTCTTGTCCAGGGATAATTAGCCCAACAGTAATATTAGGATCTCCTGGTGGGAGAAATAAAAGTAGGGAAATAAATTGTAAAATTTCCTTTAAAATTAAAAGTGTCCCTGCAGATAAAAGTTGGTGAATCTTCACAGCCAGTAATAATTAATTAGTTAACTGGTTAGTTAGAATTAGTTAGACTATAGTCATAAGAAGTACTTAGTGTATTTACTGGTTAGAGATTTAGCTTGTATATTATTATATTGTCTAAAAAGTATGGCGGAGCTGGCAAAATTTAGATCAGCTGCTGTGCTCACCGCGAAGGAGATGGGAATGGATGGTCAAATTTTAATTCAATATGTAACGGCTGAATGTGATAAATATATTGAAAGGGAAGATAGAAAGGTAGCTGAAGAGAAGAGGTTACAAATTGAGGCTGATAGAGAAATCAAGAGGCTGCAGATTGAGGCAGAAGAAAAACGACAGCAAAGGGAGGCAGAAGAAAAACGACAGCAAAGGGAGGCAGAAGAAAAAAAGGTTGACTGCCGAAAGGGAGGCAGAAGATAAAAAGGCCGAAAGGGAGGCAGAAGATAGAAGGTTGCAAAGGGAGCACGAATTACGACTAAGGGAGCTGGAATTACAAGGCCCCGGCTCCTGAAAATGGTGCCAGCCCTTTTGCCTCAGATGCTACGCCCAGTCTGGGAGCCTCAAACTCAGCTATGGGGTTTCATTTAGACCATTTTGTTGAAAAAGACGATGACATAGAGGGGTACCTAGGACGTTTTGAGTTATTAGCTACTACATATGGGTTAGAGAGAGAGAGGTGGAGCTTAAAGCTATCACAGGGATTGAGAGGTACTTCTTATGAAGTATTTGCTAAAAATGAACAGGGAAGACCAAGACAATTATGACATGTTAAAGCAGGCTTTGTTATTAAGATACGAGAAGAATGGTGAATTTTATCGTAAGAAATTTAGAAATGCCAAACTGTTGTCTGGGGAGACATACCACCAATTCTCTGCTAGACTAGAAAACCTATTTGGAGAAATGGACGGCTCTGGGGAAGACCCAAGATCTTAAAGAAATGATCATGATTGAGCAATTGAGAGAGTCCATGGCTCCAGACATGAGAAAATTTCTCATGGAACAAGGTGCAGAGAAGTTGGGGGAAATTTTAAATGTTGCTGAGAGGTATCAGGCAGCCCAGGCAGAGGTAAGTGGTGCTAAGAAGAAGCACATAGACAATTTTAAAGCTCCACAGCAATTTAATAAATTTGATAATAGAGAGCAGGGAAATAAAGGTAGGACAAACTTTGAGCGGCCAAGAAATGACTATCGCGACAGAAACTCACAGTTCAATGACCAAAAGTTCAATGAAAGAAAACCGTTGAACCAAGGAAAAAGATGGTGTAAATGGTGCAAGAAGGATAACCATAACACTGAATTTTGTAGAAGGAAACCTTCAAACATTGCTGCAATGAAGTCGGGGACGCAAAGATTAAAGGTTAATCCTAAGGAGCAACAGGAACCTTATCACCCCCCAGTTTGTGAGGATGTTATTTGTAATGGGGTCACCATAAGGTGCCTTTATGATACAGGTTTGGATTATGATTCAGTTGTGAAGTCTAGCCTAGTGGACCCAAGTCAGTATACCACAGAAACAGTGGAAATACAAGGGGCGGACTAAGGACATACCACTCATGACACTTCCCATCGCAAGGATAACGGTGAAAACTCGCTATGTGGAAGGAGAAATCAGAGCAGCAGTGATAGATGAACCAATCTACCCTCTGATATTGGGGTGTAGATACGTCTTCTTGGGGAATCCCGAGAAACCTGTGATCATGGCGACAGTGCAGACCAGGTCACAGAAGAAGGAGGAAGAAGGTGAACCTATAAATGCTCATCCAGAGGAGATGAGGAAGGTGCAGGCTGAGGATAGGACACTCAAGCCCTGTTTTAAAAAATTGCCCAAATGCCACACACCTCCGAGCAAGGGGGAATATTTCATGAAGAACAAACTATTATACAGGAAGACAGGAACTAGATCCACTGGTCACGGACAGTTAGTTCTTCCCAAGATATATAGGGCAAACTTAATAAGGAGCTTACATGTTGGAAAAGATGGTGACCATGAGAAAGTCGGTACCATCTGCCAAAAGATTGCTCGAAAATACTATTGGCCCGACGTAAATGTCGATGTTGAAAACTTTGTAGAAGCATGTGGCGTATTTCATGAGGGAACACCCACAAAGGGAAAATATGTGCAGGACCTAGAAACGCCACGGGGCAACTTTAGGCCTGAAAGGAAAACTAATTATACTCGGGTAGACAAAGTGGAATGGGAGCCCCCTTTTCACACCCAGTCTTCACTTGAATGGATTAACATGGCCACTATGCGAAGAGTACAAAGAAGAAATTTTACCCAGGATAGGATGACAATCCCTCGGTCAGACTTATATAAACTGGAAGAACAGACAAGAGAGCGAAGATCTCTCATAAACAATCTTAAGTGGGGAGACAAACCCCAGAGAAAAATTGGTAGTGGTCGATTTGTGAGTGATGATTCTAGGAAGAAAAGTCCTCATTATAAAGCTTCTAAGGGACGGGACCAGACGGGTTCCATGAAAAATACGTATGATAAATTAAAGATCCAGATGTAACTTTATTAAGGACCTGGACAGATGAGAAGGCGGAAGAGACTGTTACCTCATCGTATCAATATGTGAACGAACTGACCACTCGTTTGAAAGCTGGATGGAAACTGGCAAATGATAATTTGAAACAAGCCAGGAAGAAACATGCAGCATATTTTAATAGGAAGGCAAAGGACAGGGAACTGGCAGTCGGAGAGAAGGTGCTGCTTCTACTACCCGGAAGCCAGAATAAATTACAAATTGGTTGGCAAGGTCCATATACGGTTCTAGAGAAGGTGTCTAGAACAAACTATAAAATTGACAAAAAGGGGAAGGAGAAAGTTTATCATGTAAACCTGTTTAAAGAAGTATCTGGACAGACCACTCCAGGAAAGCACCCCCTTATTGACCTTGGCTATTGCAACCCAGATGCAAAAAGAACCACTCACCTCACATGAATACCCATTACATCCTTGTGAAACCGCAGCACAGGTAAAAGTCAGTAAGCACCTGACTAAAAACCAGAGGGAGAGAGTTCAAAAGGTTCTGGAGGAACATACAGATGTATTAACAGATAAACCAGGCCATACAAATTTGCTACAGTATGACATGAAACTGGTAGACTCAAACCCAATCTGTATGAGAGCCTATTCTATTCCGTTCGCGAAGGAGAAGGCATTGAAGGAAGAAATAGAGTATTTGTTGAAGGAGGGGATTATTTCGCACAGTGAATCATCTTTTAATTCTAGTGTCGTTTTGTTGAGAAAACCGTCTGGGGAACACAGATGTGCATAGATTACAGGAAACTGAATGCTGTCACAGAAGGACAAGTGGATCCATTACCAGACACAAAACAGTTATTTGCCAGACTGAACAAGGCAAAATATTTTTCAAAGGTGGATCTTAGTAAAGGCTATTACCAGATCCCAGTGAAGCCTGAAGTGAGACCTTATTTGGCTTTTAGCACTTCGGATGGACATTATGAATTCAATATGCTACCATTCGGACTGAAAAATGCTCCGAGTGTGTTTTCAAGGATGATGCGAAAATTGTTGGATCCCCTGAATAACCCATGTATCACGAATTTCATGGATGATATTCTCGTCGCCACAGAGACATTTGAAGAACACATTGAAGCTCTGGAGATGTTGTTTGATAGACTTCGGGAGGCGAATTTGACTGCTAGGCCAACAAAATGTTGTATTGGATGCAAAGAGTTGGAATTCTTGGGGCACACTGTATATCAGGGTAATATGACCCCTGATCCTAAGAACTTGGAAAAACTGCAGAGAGCACCTAGGCCACAAACAAAAAAAGACGTGCGATCATTCGTGTCGTTATGCGGATTTTATCAGAAATACATCAAAAATTTTAACGCTATTTGTGCTCCTCTGACTGATCTGACTCGCAAAGGACTTCCAGATAAAATTATTTGGACTGCACAATGTGAACTAGCGTTCCAAGAGTTAAAGGAAAAACTCACTAGCAAGCCTATTCTCAAACTGCCTGATTTGACACAGGACTTTGTCTTAAGAACCGATGCAAGTAATGTAGGACTCGGAGGGGCTTTGTTGCAAAGATCATCTTCACCTGATGGGGAACTGAAACCAGTCGCTTATGCAAGCCGCAAATTGAATGTCGGTGCAGATTTCCTCAGTCGGCACCCCTGTGATCAAAATTAGAGTAGTGGCAGACGTGAGGAGTAATTTTACCTATGTGTATCGCTGGTGTTGGAACTTGCCATAGGCATGTTTTCAAGTGGGGAGATGTGTAGTGAAATTGACAGAGATACAACGGTAAAATATCTCCAAAGATAACATTTAAGGATAAAAACATAATGCGTAGGCTGCGAATAGTACATGATCGCCTAGACCGCGGGTCATCATCCTCCATAATAATGACTTGCTAGACAGGAGGGGAACGGCGGATCAAAAAGGAAAAAAATATGACTGGAAAGATTGCGTGAGACTAGAAAGGCTAAGGAGACGCAATTGGGGGGGAAACGGAGAAAAGTCACGTTTCCCAAGTTGACATAAAAAGTAAGCAACTCGACAGAAGGGACCATAGATATGTTACGCCACAGTCATTTATTGGACGCTTTTGCGCGATACCAAGCCCTTGATTTGAATTCAGCGGCTAAAAACGCAGATGTTAGGAATATTACAAAAATTAAAAAGTATTTTTTTTCTTAATATTAATGTTAGGAATATAAAAATTAGCTGGCCGGATGGCCTATTCTGAGCAGTGAACTAATATGTTCTTAATTTTACAGACGGATAGATAATATTGAAGATAATGACAAAAGACAGTGTTGTTCACATCATCGACAGACTGTATTGAATCTAAAAGTGTCGCTAATTGCACAAAAAAACACGACTTCGAGACGCAAGTGTTCAAATTTACTTAGTATGGAGGAGAGGGTTTTTGGGTGGTAGCTGTGTCTAAATATAACTTTTAACGACAAAATTTTGGAGTGGAGAGAAAGGTTGGTTCAAAAATCAAGTACATTTTGTAGAAACACAAGTAGAGACGGACAGACTAACAGATAACCATCCATACTTGACTGAAGCATGACTGAAATGACTTTATGGTAGGAAATTTGAATTTAAAATAAACCTAGGCAGTGATTGGCCACAGACAATCATATCATTAGCGCTCAGACGCGAAAGTGGGGCCATTCTTCAATAGTTGTTCAGTGATAGACACAGATTTTAAAGTGTGGTGATTTCCATATGAAAGAAAGTGTAATAAATTTAGGGACGCCATACTATAGCCAGCAGCTCAGCTGAGTTTTGCTAGCAATTCTGTGTTATTTATTCATAATCTGGTAAGATTGAAATTATTTCCTTATATATTTTGAATATTGTTTCATGTTCGAGTGATTTGATACTGCCATATCGAAATCTAGCCTTACAAACAAGTAGGGATTTGCTCTAGACCCCCCGCCCAAGTCAGGGTCTAGGGACCAACAATGTACATAAACTCCAGCAAGGGTTAAGCAAGACAGATCAAGTGTTGAGAATAATGAAACATATTACCTATCCTCTTTTAGGGCAGACAACTAATAAATATTTTTCAGAACCTATAGTCTGGGAGGATCTATCTGATGTAAAACCACCATGGTAAATGTGCTGTTTGGTCAGAGAGATCTGACCTGTCTGTATGATGTGGTTGTTGTGTCAGTGTTGTGTCCAGACGTGGGTAGAGAATAGATTTTGACACATGGCCCATACTTTGATTGCAGAGCTGCGAGTTTCTGTTGTCAACAAAGCAGTGACTATTCAGTTGGTGACTTTACTCGAGTGTATCTGTGCAGTACTTGTGACAGAGACCACCATTATTGCCCGCCAGCACGGAGAGGTGGGACCACCTGATTTCAGCACCAGAGCTACCACGACAAGATGAGTGAGCCTCTGGTCTGCTGGACATTCACCAACGCTGTGTAGTTACTAATACCCCCATAAAAATTCCCACCATTTTCTGGACACTGTGTAGTCAATATAGACAGGTGTGATGAGACCACCCCAACAGCACAAACATTAACTATCCTCCCAAGTAGATGACTACTAGAACATTTTAATAAAACTAACTAGTATAGTACATATATATGTACACTATTGCATTTATGATATAATATTCCATGCATTTCTTTCATAATCTTTAAATCCTTTTAAGTTCTGGTCAACCTAAAAAATTGATCCAGAACAAAATAAATGTAACATAATTTTATCAAAAATTTTACACACGTGAGTTAGTTCAGTGTATTTTAACATTTATTAATATTATTAGTCTTGTTAAATATCTGTGGGTACATCTATAACCTATTACACCACACTACATATCATAACCCTAGACACTTTACGTAGCCACATTCATTAAAAAAAAATTAAGTGTGAGGTCGTAGTGGTAGCAAGAAAGGCCTTCTGACAATTCTCAACTACATTTTATCTCAGGAGCCTTCACAGCTAGCCTCATACAATTACAATTAGTAATATCACCATCATACAATACCATCAAACACCACTACAACCACAACTATCATCACCTACTGCAACTATACAGTAATTATATGTGAGATACAAAGACTAAAACATGAACTCAAAACACACCAAACTTTGTCCCTCTATTTGCAAACATGATCATTAAGAATATCATATGTAATTATTAGGGTCAGCAACCACAACATGTAGAACAAAGTGCCACAGAAGTCGCTATGAGTCACAGAAAAGCATGTAACTGCCTTGTGCAGGCTTCCTGTGAAACCAGCTGCAGTTATGGTTCCATGCTCCATAAGGAGCGCTAAGAAAAATGATGGTGATGTACGATTATGTATACACTGTTAAAGTTTGAACTTTCTGTGACAATGATTACAAGTAACTGCCTTCATTGTGTCTACTAGGGATGTACCGAATAGTGGTTTTTAACTATTCGGCCGAATACGAATAGAGGCCTTTAACTATTCGACCGAATATGAATACAAATATGAATAGCGAGTCAACGTTTGGCATAAAAAGTTGTTCAATAGGACTACTGACATTTCTATTATTATAAAGTAATCACCAACTAACACGTGACGTTTCAAAGTGTTACAGCGTTACAAAAATGGGGCAATATCTTGGAACTTTTTAATGCTACTAACTAACCACAAATCAAATTTTAAATTTAGTTCAAAAGTCATTGCTGCATGAAACTTTCATTCGCTTTAAAAAAAAACTGAGTCTCTTAACATTCTCTGCCATAAAAGACAACATCTGTTGTCTGAAACGTGTTGCCAGATGTTCGTATTCGATTGCTGCGTACTTTTACTGAATATGAATAGTTCATGGAATGCACTATTAGGCATCAAATCGAATATTCGGTGCATCTCTAGTGTCTACAACTCAATCAGATGAAGGGCGGGAACAGTAGTTTGCATCAAGTTGAAGTGGATGCATCTCAGAATAAGAGAACAGTGTGGATAAATCTGGACAAATCTGAGCTTTGACTAAAATGTCCCATTTTCACCCTTGCCTCAAAAGCTTCTGCGCAAACATTAAGCTGTGCCTGGAAAGTTAGTTATGTCTAAATATAACACACTTCAAAATATCATATCGCAAAGGCTTTATCTAAACATTTTGGCAATCACATTTGTATTAAGGCTTTCTTCTGAACTTCTTACTACACGTCTGCATACTTTTGTCCAACATCCTCGAGGAAAGCTTTGTTCCGGAAACTAGATTTTTTCAAGTTTTCTGGTCAAAATAGCCCAACTTCACTCAAAATGTATTCAGAAAGCATCCAAAGTAGCCCAAAATACGAGGGGCGTTCAGAAAGTAATGCACCACATCGTTTTTCTCAGGAGCTGTTTATTCAAAAAGCATGAAATTTATACACAATAAACATGGATATGTCATGTATCTTCTTCTTCTTCCGTCCTTAGCCACCGACCGTCAAAGCAGTCAGTGGCCATTACGCCTAGTGGCGTCTTAGGGCAACAGCAGATAGGTTTTCTTTGCCATTGTTTCCCATCACGCCTATTGGCGTCTTTAGGGCAATGGCAAATCAATCCATTTGCTGTTGTTTCCGTAATCGAAGTGACTGGCAAACGGGTGATCAGCCCGTTGGTATATGTCATGTATCTTCTTCTTCTTCTTCCATCCTTAGCCACTAACCGACAAAGCAGTCCGTAGCCAATACGCCTATAGGCGTCTTAGGGCAACAAGAAACTAATTGTTGTTCCGTTACGCCTAATGGCGTTTATTGGTACAACAAAAAATTAATTGTTGTTTCCGTAATCAGTATGGCTGGCAAGCGGGTGATCAGCCCGCTGGTTATGTCATGTATACATCGGTATTATTCAACATAATCCCCATCAACTTGTACGGCTTTATGCCAGCGCGAAACAAGTGCATGTATTCCTAGCCCGTACCAGATTTTGTCTTGATCATGTAGCCATTTCTTCGCTGCATGAAGAATCACTCCTTCATCATCTTCAAACCTTGTCCCACGGAGTGCATCTTTAAATGGGCCAAATAGATGAAAATTAGAGGGTGCCAAATCGGGACTACAGGGTGGATGGGGTAGTACAGTCCAACCCAATTTGGTGATTGCTTCCCGTGTTGCCAGGCTTGTGTGAGGTCGCGCATTGTCGTGAAGGAGAAGCAGGTCTGCTGGATTTTTGTGCGGCCGAACTCTGCGAAAACGTTGATTGAGTTTTTTCAATGTCTTAATGTAAGCTTGCGAATTGATTGTCTCTCCTCTTGGCATAACGTCCACAAGAATCACACCTTCAATGTCCCAAAAGACAGTGATCATGACCTTTCCAGCTGAAGGAATTTTCTTGAATTTCTTTCTTCGTGGTGATTGCGGATGATGCCACTCCATTGACTGTCTTTTTGTCTCAGGTTCAAAATGATGTGCCCAGGTTTCGTCACCTGTAACGATCTTAGCCAAAAAGTTCTCTCCATCAGCATTGGAAACGCTCCAACAATTCAGAAGAAATTGCTTTCCTTTGCAATCGGTGGTCATTTGTGAGACTTCGAGGAACCCATCTTGCGCAAACCTTAGAAAATCAGAGTTTTTATAACTGCATTTGCACTACCAATGCTGACTGACAGCTGTAAGGCAAATTGTTGAGTAGTGATTCGCCTATCACTAAGAATAATGCCCTCAGCGCATTTCAACATTTCTGCGTTGGTGGCTGTGGCAGGACGTCCACAGCGCAGCCGATCAAGCAGCTCCGTATCTCCACTTCCTGATTCTTTGATTCTCTGAACCCAGCGACTGACTGTACTCCTGTCGACTGCAAAACTTTCATACACATCACATAGACGCTTGTGAATGTTCACAACAGTTTCCTTCTCTGCAACGATAAATTATATCACAATTCGCTGCTTATAACGCAAGTTGCTAACACGCTCCATTTCAACGGTTTAGGGCAGCCGTATTATTTGGCCGGTTGCGGTGCAATTTGGTGCACACAATTGGCACATGCCATATTTGAAGTGTGCAAAATTTCATGCTTCTATCTTTATTATTAGCTGAGAAACACGATGTGGTGCATTACTTTCTGAACGCCCCTCGTATGTTCAAAAATAGCGCAGTCGCAGAGAATAGTCAGAAATCGCCCAAATTGTGATTGAAAAGTAGCCTAAAGTAACATTCAATTTTCAGAATATTTCGGTTTTTTGGATAAGATCATATAGACCTGTACTGTATAAGACTTGCCTCAAGGGGTCTGTCTAAACACCAAGTTGTCACCGTTCTCTAGAAAACTATCACCTTTATCTTGAAGTTCACCTTCTTCTTCTTCTTCCTCGTTCGCCCTGAAAAGGACGGTGGTTGCGTTGTGTCTGTTTACGCCTAAGCTGTGATATCTGCACCTTTCGGTCGACACATCCGACTTCAGCACGGCATTTTTTAGGGACCGGGTTTGCCTTCCCATGCGATCCGCACTCGCTCAGCCAGACTGCACTGCTGCAGACTGTTTCCAGGACCACCACGTGGAGGTGGAGTGCGGTCTTGACCAGCTCTGGTTCGCTGGTCCTGATGCAAGCAGTACAGCTATGGGTTGCTGACTGCATTCACTACTGCTGCATCTTGTTCACCTTGTGTAGTTCCCAGAGCTCTCTAATGAGACACATAAAGATTACGTTTACTGCACTATCAGGCATGTCATATAAGGTGACTAATATGAGGTTCTGCTGGGGGGGCCACACCTGGCAACCTCCTTATGTAAAACAAACTGCTTCAGAAACCACCACTGCAAGAGAACGTGACTGCTAAGTGCAGGCTTCCTGCAAGGGGATCAAATACACTAGTGGCTCCATGCTCTATATGGGGTGAAAAGGAAAATGATGATAATTATCATCTTGATGTTTCCCATCTTCATCATCTTCTGCGTTCGTCCTGAAAAGGACGTTTGTTACGTTGTGTCGCCGTTTACAGCAAAGCTGCGATATTTGCGCCTTTCGGTTCGACACATCCGGTTTCAGCATGGCATTTTTAGGACTGGGTTAGCCTTCCCTCTTCGATCCCTACTCTCTCAGCCAGACTGCAGTGATGCAGCCTGTTCTCAGGACCACCACTTGGAGGTGGAGTAGGGTCTTGGTCAGCTCTGGTTCGCTGAACCTGACGCAAGCAGTCAAGCTATGAGTCGCTGACTAAACACTGAGTGCCAGCTTTATCTGGAAGATTCTATGCATCCTGTTACCTGATTTTTTTTCCCCTGGAGAATTTCACCGTTAACTGTTATCTTTATGCTCTTACTGCCCTACATCAGTATTGCTGCATACATCTGCCGGAGAAAACAGTCAAGGTAGTCCAATAGCAGATACTGCATAGGGGAGCGTAGTGTTAGTGATTACACTATACAAGGTCCGATTTTTGTTATAAGGTGGGGTGACCGGTTTCCTTTCTTACTGCCTTTGCGTTCCTTAACTCGAGAGGGGTTGAAGTGGCTAAGAGGTATGGCATCCACCTCGAATTATAAAAGTACCGGGTTTGATTCCCAGTAGAGGGAATATAATTTATGGAAATTATTTTTCAGAAGCAGTGGTCCTAATGATCATTTGACCTGGTTGACTGCATGCAGAAGGATCTCATTATGGACCTAGTGATAGGCAGGGGAAGCTGAGAAGTGGCTCTGTGCAGGACGTGACAATTCCTTGGGAGAGCCCAGAACCAGTACAGTATTTTAGCTCTGCATAGCTGGAAAGCCCCCTTGGATGGCGGGGAATGCACAGTATGCCACACACTTCTTACTCCTAGCTTGGGACGATCCTTTAAATGCATGCTAAGCTAGAGAAACGAGCTCGTGACTTCAACTCAGCAAGTTTCAGAATGGTAGAAAAGCCTAGATCTACAGTGTACATAATACCAAGGAGTCTTCAGCTTGGTATTGGCTGATAAAGAGCAATAAGCTCAGCAGCCCTAGTTAAACAAAAACAACAACATAATATATATATATATATATACACACACATTTACAATGTACATACACATATATATGGGTAAGTAAATAAGATTACATATTTGTTTTTTAATGAGCTGCCATATACACACAATGAACTTCTGAACAACAACTTTTTTTCTACCTTTGTAAATATCTTTTGCAGGTAGGTAGGCAGGGGACTCTTCAGTAAGAGTTAACACTGTTCTAGATCCTCCATAGAAAGAAAGCTTGGCTAACACTGGCCTACACATTAAATTCTTTCTTCTGTTCCTTTATCACTCCTTAAGGAACATGGTTCAAAATAGTAGTTGGCCTTTAGCAGGAAGCCTGTGCCACATTATTACAATTACTCTTAGCAACAGTGGTTCATGTAGCAATATTTTCAATATGAGGTTGCTATTGTCATGCATAACCCTTCACTTTTTCCCTTTTTCAATCCTTATGGAGCACAGAGCCACCACTCTAGCTGGTGCCCCTTGCAGGAGGCCCCCCATAAAAGCCCCCATGCTCTCTTGTAGCAGTGGTTTCTGTAGCAATTTGTTTTACATGATGAGGTTGCCAACCTCATATTAGTCATTAGTCACCTCTCATCTCAAACTGAGGTGGTGGCACTAGTCTTTATTTGTCTCCTCAGAGACCCCCCAAGAACTACATGGGACAAAACCCTTTTTTAGTCACTTTTAATGACACACCCTAGTTGTGATTTATGGTAGATTAACTCTTTAAGTACCATGAGCCGATAAATCAGATCAGGAGGTTGTTCTGTTAGGACTGGCTTTTTGGCTGTGTCTCGTTTACAGTACAATTCTGAAACTTTAAACAACCAAAGAGCGTCATTTCCAACGACAAATATTTTTTTCTATTTTTATGTGGTCACTGAACGAAAAGACGTGTGTTTACTTATTAAATTGTGCACTTTTAGTGTATATTTTCTCACTTTTTATAAATGACAACACCCATCAGATCTAGCAGGCCTTGTAGACTGACTTTGAATCGAACTAGGAAATTATGTGAAGACATTCTGGATTATAATACTAATTCAGATTATTTTAGTTACAAAGATAATGATGAAAATATGTCAGATTATCAACAGAAGTCTGAAATCAAGTCACATGACAGTGTAGATGATAACAGCATGACTGATGGCAGAAACAGTGTTATGGGGGCAGGACAGCATAATGAAATTGCCACAAATTTATGAGCTTTGTCTGACAAAATTAAAGAAAATGAGATGACCTTGATGCAATACAATACTATGTTCATGACATCAAAACTGTGTGATATTTGCTTTTCCCTCCCAATGATGTGTTTCAAAATTGTATATTTTTACTGACCAGTTACCTGTTTTTGTAATCTTTGAAAATAATGATTTCCTGAGGATTTCTAAACATAATCACTGTTTTCACGTTATTACAATACTTCTGTATGTGATATTTTAGTGTTTTTCATTGGATATTTACTTGAGACGCAGTGTCACAAACTAGTAAGTGTAATTTTTTTCTTTTTTGTTACATCAAATTCTTCTATCGACTTCCATTTTATCTTGCATAACTAATAATTTTTTTTAAGAAAGCCTTTATACATCATACACACCAGTAATCTACATACATTTACCTTCACTTTCATACGTAACAAGAAAAGTATTTCTGCACATGAACATCATAAAAATGTATTTACTACAGACCACTGTTAAAACACACTAGGGTCAGCCATTTCTGCTTGGGCCAAACCCACATTTTTGCTTGGTACTGAAAGAGTACTCAATGCATTTCTGATAAAAAAATTAATCATGTTTCCTGACAGGATGTTACAATTGTAAAACTAAGAATGATGTGTAACAAATATATGCCTGCCTCAATGATAATAATATAATAATGATATTAATGTTAATTTGAGATAACTGATATTGGATACAAGATACTGTGTAGATACACTTTTTATTCTGATGCAACATTATTTATGAAGTTAAAACATATGTTTGTATGAGAAAAATATGAACACAGTGTTAAACTGTTCAAATGCAAAACTAGAGAGATACTGTTAGTTCACAATAACACACTACATGAAATAAATGTAATACCTTAACCTCCCTTAAATGTCTTCAATCACTCATATTCATTTATATCCTTTGTCAATGATTAGTAGGATACCAGAAGGTGGCAGATAAAACTCACATTTTATTTTTACTGAGTCATTCCTCGTCTTTCCTAGGGTGTAGAGGTTTGCGAGAGAGTGACCTTCTATCATTTCAGCTGCCTTCCTCCTCGCTTGGGTCCTTAGTCCTTCAGAGACTGTCTAATGTTGTCCTCCCAGCGAACTCTGTGTCGTCATGCAGGTCTGTATCCCTGGTTCTTGGTTTCCTCCATTGGCATGGTAGCTGATCTTCTCCTATTCTGCAGACATGGCCAATCCATTGTAATTGGGACTGTTCCACTTGGGCCTGCAGGGGTTGATTTTTGAGGCCATGACGTATCATCTGGTTGCGAACCATAAAAGTTTTTTTAAACAGCCAAAAGTTTATTACAATGGATTAACAACTGACTCTGTTCCTCAAACACCCAAACATTTCCCAGGAGAAGAGGTGGCAGTGTTAAACAGCATATTCTTTAACTATTATTTGCTATCAATGTCAAACACAGTCACTATTGGAAAGAAAGATTACAACATGTGAGATGAAATGCCTGAGAAATGAGATGCCTTAGATGAGATGTCTGAGATGAGATGTTTGAGATATGACATGTCTGAGAGATGAGATGCCTGGGAGATGACAAGCCTGAGCGATGACATGCATGAGAGATAACATGCCTGGGAGATGACAAGCCTGAGCGATGACAAGCCTGAGCGATGACATGCATGAGAGATAACATGCCTGGGAGATGACAAGCCTGAGAGATGACATGCCTGAGAGATGACAAGCCTGAGAGATGACATGCCTGAGAGATGACATGCCTGAGAGATGACATGCCTGAGAGATGACATGCCTGAGAGATGACATGCCTGAGAGATGACATGCCTGAGAGATGACATGCCTGAGAGATGACAAGCCTGAGAGATGACATGCCCGAGATGACATGCCTGAGAGATGACATGCCTGAGAGATAACACGCCTGAGATGACACGCCTGAGAGATGAGATGCCTGAGAGATTAAACATTTAGGTTAACATAACCTAAATTTTTTAATGTAAAATTTGTAATTATGATTTTATGTAAATTTTTTCCCCAAGAAAGGGACGGATAATCAAAGGGGCCCATAGCCTTCATTGGATAATTAAAGTGGTCCACAGCCTTCATCAGACAATCAAAGGTGTCTAAGGTACAAAAAGGATTAAGAAACCTTGCATTAAACTGTTTTGACAAAAACATACTTTAGTCTCACCAGTTTTTTTGTTTGTTTTTGTTTATTCTCTACTGAATTATAAGACAGGCAGTGAGAAGCAAAAACAAAAGCATCGTTATATGAGACATGACATAAGAGCCAATAGATACTGACTCTGTATAACCCAGGTGGGCAATAGGATTTAGTCAAGCCACAGTTGTGGTGAATTTCATGATTCACTCACCACATTAAATAAACTTACTTACTTAGTCGTTCCTCTTCTATCGTGAGGTGTAGAGGTTTGGAAGAGATAGCGTCATACTATCCTATCGGCTGTCTTCCTCGTGGTTCCATTCTAGTCCTTGGTCCTTCAGAGATTGTCTAATGTTGTCCTCCCAGCGGACTCTGGGTCGTCCTGGAGGGCTGGATCCCTAGCTCTTAGCCTCCTATACCTGCCATGGCAGCTGATCTTCTCCCATTCTGCAGACATGGCCAAACCATCTTAGTTGGGACTGTTCTACTTGGCTCTGCAGGGGTCAGGTTTTTAGGCCTTGACGTATCGTCTTGTTGCAGAACATGTCTCTTCTTCCTACCACATTAAATAAACAATCTTTCTATATACTCTGTCCTATCTACTCTGATTCAAGGGCAGACATTATGAAATTCCTTTAAATGACTTTTCAAGCATTATTCTTTCTTACAGAGTTAAATACAAATGAAGGAAGGTCAATGATAAATATATCAATGTGAAACTTTGCAACCTTTCTCTCTGACGGGACTTGTTAAAATTTGGCAGGATATCTGAATTTCATAGGCCTGTTAAATCATATGGATATGGAAGAACCCCTTTGAGTTTTCAGGATAGGCCAGAATATCAGTTTATGTTTAAGCATACATTCTGAAGAACTGTTTTCATGAAAGTTTCTTTCAGTATCAGGCCAGGTATAAATATGCTTATTTGCAACACTTTTGTTGCCAAGTCACCAGAAAAGTCGACTGACAAAAGTAGTGTCCACCCCTGCAGCACACAATGTATTTCTCCTGCCACAAAACAAAGATGACAGTCTAAATTATAACAGCAAAAACGTAACTGCCAGAACACAAGGCCTGAAAATCAATGCCAAGGAAAGCAAGGCCAGGAGAATATACTGCTAAAATACAGAACAAAGCAAGCTTGAGCAGACACAAGCTGAGGATGTCAAAGAATTTAAAATTAAGTCTGAGAATTTGAAGGTGTATAAGAATTTAAGTATTTTAGCAGCCATGTCACTAAAGATTGAAATACAAATAAACATTTAAAAATCAGAACAGCAATTGTGGCATGTAGGTAACTGGATAACATATGAAATTAACATCAACAAATAACAAGCGAATACTCAAAACTCAGTAATTACAAACCACATGTTTTCTAGATCAGAGGTTCTCAACCTTTTTTTTTTGCTCATGGCCCCCTTCTGAGTCTCATTTACCATAGTGGCTGAAAGCTGGAAAATGCTTTACCATCTTAATGTGGCCTCCTAGAAATATGGCATGACCCACGATGAGAACCACTGTTCTAGAGTATGGTATGCTGATCATCATCATCATTTTCCTTTGTGCACCATACAGAGCATGGAGCCACCACAGCAGCTGGTCCCATTCCAGGAAGCCTGCACTAACCATTCTCATTCTCTCACAGAAGTAGCTTCCGTAGCAATTTGTTCTACATGATGAGGTTGCTAGCCTCCATGCACAACTCCTTATTAGTCGCCTTGTATGAAATGCCCGAGGGTACAGTAGTCCTATTCTTTCTGTCTCAGTCAGATGTTGCGGTGGTATGCAGATCAGGGGCACTGAAAACACATACCAAAGAAACACATTCACAAAGTTTTTTGTTTTTTTTAAATTGATAACCTTTTTTTTAGAAACAGGCACAAAGAGAAAACAAATACGAGAAAACACATACCAAAGAAACACATTCACAAAGTTTTTTTTTTTTAAATTGATAACCTTTTTTTTAGAAACAGTCACAAAGAGAAAACAAATACGAGAAAACACATACCAAAGAAACACACTCACAAAGTTTTTTTTTTTAAATTGATAACCTTTTGTTAGAAACAGTCACAAAGAGAAAACAAATATGAGAAAACACATACCAAAGAAACATACTCACAAAGTTTATTTTTTTTTAATTGATAACCTTTTGTTAGAAACAGTCACAAAGAGAAAACAAATACGAGAAAACACATACCAAAGAAACACACTCACAAAGTGTTTTTTTTTTTAAATTGATAACCTTTTGTTAGAAACAGCCACAAAGAGAAAACAAATACGAGAAAACACATACCAAAGAAACACACTCACAAAGTTTTTTTTTTTTTAAATTGATAACCTTTTGTTAGAAACAGTCACACAGAGAAAACAAATACGAGAATACGAGAAAACACATACCAAAGAAACACACTCACAAAGTGTTTTTTTTTTTAAATTGATAACCTTTTGTTAGAAACAGTCACAAAGAGAAAACAAATACGAGAAAACACATACCAAAGAAACACACTCACAAAGTTTTTTTTTTTTAAATTGATAACCTTTTTTTAGAAACAGTCACAAAGAGAAAACAAATACGAGAAAACACATACCAAAGAAACACACTCACAAAGTGTTTTTTTTTTAAATTGATAACCTTTTGATAGAAACAGTCACAAAGAGAAAACAAATACGAGAAATTTAAAAAAAGTCAATCAGAACATGGAAAACAAGTGGAACAAAATAATAATGAATAAACAAATAAAATTACTGAACAAGACAGAAATATTAGTGCAAGGAAGCTAACTGCAAAAACACAAGGAAAATCAAATGCAAGAAAAAAACATAACCTGACGACAAAGTATGATCCAGCACTGAATAATGTCAATAGCAATGGACGCTGGAGGATAGGAAGTGAAACCATGGGCCCTATAATTCAACACATGCACAAACAGATCTGAGCAGCCATGCCCAAGAAAAGCCCTTTAATTCAACTGAAACCAAACAGTTTCTAATACAAAAATTTACAATTCATATGGACAATAAAAACATCACTTATGAAATTATAGAAGAAAAAGAAACAGCCACAGCACATTAAAAATTGTGAGATAGAACAGTATAAGAAACATAAGAAAAAGCAGAGACATAGTTCAAAGGGAAGGAGCCAAGAGAAACAGGAAAGACAAGGAATTAACTCTACCGGACTGTGTGTTTCCTCATCATTTTCACCTCTGTATCCAGTTCTCTTCTTCATGTGTTTTTTGGTCTGCCTCTTTTTCGCTGTGGATTCCAGAACAAGGACTGCCTTGCAATGCTATCAACAGGTTTCCTCAATGTGTGTCCTATCCATCGCCAGCGTCTTCTTCTCAACTCTTGTTCCACTGGCACTTGTCTGGTTCTTGTCATCAATTCCACATTTGTGACTTTGTCATACCATTTCAGTCCCTCTATTCTACGCAAGCACCCGTTTATAAAAGTCTGTAGCTTTTTGGTTTTGTTTTTGTTGCTCTCCATGTCTCAGAGCCATACAATAGGACTGACTTCACATTTGAGTTGAAGATCCTTATTTTCGTGTTGGACTTGATTTCTCTTGTTCTCCATATGTTTCTCAATGCAATGAAAGCTCCTCTTGCTTTTTGTATTCTTATTTTGATATCATTGACTGTCCCTCCAACTTTGTCTATATTACTTCCAAGATATGTGTACAATTCTACATCCTGTAGTGGTGTTTCTTCAAGTTCAACCTTGTTATCGTTTCTTACTGATAGCGTTACCAGATGGTAATTGTTCTGGAATCCCCATGATAAAAGAAGTAGTGGTACACCAAATAAAAAAACATACGAGATACGACAACTGGAGACAAATTAAAATTATAAGAACGATGTGGAAAGACCTTGAGCTGAAGGAATTGGACAGGCCTCTGTTCCTTGGGGAGCTGAATGGCAATCATTGATTGATTGATTAGTTTGATAGTGAGTGATAATGAACATTACAAAATGTGAAGGTAAGAAGAGGTGCAGATGTGGGAAGTGATCACCATTTAGTAGTAGCAAAACTGAAAGTGAAACTAAGAAGGGCTGGACCAACTGTAACTACACAGAAAAGGTTTGACATCAGCAAATTGAAGGATCCCCTTACCAGAAAAGCTTTTGCGGCTGACATAAAGAAACGATATCAATTTGCCAAAAGTCAGGAAAAGACATTGACTGATGATAGAGACCAGAAATTCAACACCATTTCAACAATATATAAGGAAAGCAGCAAATCATGCTTGGGATTCCAGGAAAGGAAGAAGCAAGACTGGATAACACCAGAAACATTAAACACCATAACAGTGAGAAAGGAAATGAAAAGAAAGAAAACAGAAGCGAAGTCCCCCAGGTTAAAGCAACTATATAGCGAACAGCACAGTCAGCTGGACAAGGAAGTTAAACGCCAAACCCGAGCCAACAAAAGGAATTTCCTAGACGATCTTGCAAGACAGGCAGAAGAGGCAGCGCTGAGAAATGAACAAAGCACAGTACACAAAATAACTAAATTCATCAGCGGAAAACGAGGTGCAAACAATATTACATTAGTAAGAGATAAGCAAGGAAATCTCATCACGACAGCAGAGGGACAGGAAACAAGATGGGCAGAGCACTTCAGAGAAACTCTGAACAAGGAACCACCAGAGACACAACTGAATGTTCCTGAGGCTGAAAATGATCTAGATGTAAATACAGACATTCCACGAAAAGAAGAAATCATCACAGCAATCAAAGGGTTAAAGAACAGAAAAGCTCCTGGCCATGATAACTTAAATGCAGAGCTATTTAAGACAGACCCTGAGCTAGCAGCAGAACTATTAGAACCACTATTTGCACAAGTCTGGAAAACAGGGACAACACCATCAGAGTGGAACAAAGGAATAATTGTCAAACTGGCCAAGAAGGGAGATCTTGCAGACTGCAATAATTGGAGAGGAATCACTCTTCTCTCAGTTCCCAGCAAAATACTAGGCAGGATAATTATACAGAGAATTTCAAAAGCAGTAGACCACAAACTGAGGAAAGAACAAACAGGATTTAGAAAGAACAGAAGATGTGTAGATCATATATTCACTCTCAGGAACATTATAGAGCAGTGCTCAGAATGGCAAAGACAGCTGTACATTAATTTCGTTGATTTTGAAAAGGTTTTTGACAGCATACATAGGGACAGTTTATGGAAAATACTGAGGGCTTATGGAATTCCAAGCTGCATAGTGTCAATCATAAAAAGCCTCTATGCCAACTTTACGTGTAGTGTTGGGCAGAGCAACCTAACCTTTGAGGTGAAGACAGGAGTATGACAGGGATGCCCCTTATCAACCACTCTATTTTTAACAGTCATAGATTGGGTGATGCACCAGACAACAGAGGGTAGTCCAAGAGGAATAAGATGGACTACATTTTCTACATTGGAAGATCTGGAATATGCAGATGACATTGCACTACTAGCACATTCACATCAACACATCCAGGAAAAAACGGATAGACTTAATAAGTTTAGCCAGCAGGTGGGCTTGAACATCAATTTAAAGAAGTAAGAGGTCATGACGCTCAATGTGAGCAACCCTGAGCCCATATCAGTAAGGAATCAGCAACTGGTACAGACAGACACCTTCAAATACTTAGGATGCATAGTGACACCAGACGGTGGGGCAGGCAAAGACATCAACATCAGAATGAATAAGGCAAGAACAGCCTTTTTTAGCTAAACAACATTTGGATGTCCTCTCAATACAGCACAAGCACAAAATTAAGATTATATCAGAGCTGTGTGCTTTCTGTGCTTCTCTATGGTGCGGAATGCTGGAGAGTTACAGAGAAGGAAATGTCTAAATTGTCCTCTTTTCACACAACATGCCTAAGAAAAATTCACTGAATCTTTTGGCCGAATACCATCGCCAACCAAGATTTGCTTACTCGGAGCAAGCAAGAGGACATGCACACCATCATAGCTGGCAGACGCTGGAGCTGGGTTGGCCATGTCCTCAGAAGAGACCCCGATGCCATCACAAGAACAGCTATGCTTTGGACCCCTGAAGGAAAACGAATGAGAGGCCGACCAAAAACAACCTGGCGGAGGACTGTGGAGGCTGAGATGCAAAGAATGAGCCAGAGTTGGGGCACTGTACGAAGGATGGCCGCCGACCGAGCAAAGTGGAATCAATTTGTTGTTGCCCTACAAGACGCCACTAGGCGTGATGGCCACTGACTGCTTTGACAGTCGGCGGCTAAGGATCAAAGAAGAAGAAGAAGATAATGAACACTTTGACATTTAACTTGTGGACAAATGAACAGCAGTTCATACTCATACAGACAAAACGAAAGTGGACAAAAATCAGACACTTCAAAGGTAAAAACAGAGTTTCACAGTTGCTGAAGAGACAAATATTATCCTTACCAGAAGGGCATGTCAAAGCCAAATGGCCGGACATAAAAGAACAATGTAACACAACAGGTGATGTAATAGCAATAATTCCCAACCTACGTACTGACAGAAAACACTGATGCTTCACTAATTCAAACAAGACATTCTATCACACAAATCAAAAATAAACACAGATTGCCTATTTCCAAAATTTATCAAAAGAAATTAAGTCAAAAGAACATATGATCAGATCTACATTTGTCACTGTGTTTTCACTTCAGTGTCCAGAAATGAATGTCTTGGTGTTAAATAACAAGGAAACAATGAGAAACATTCTAAACAATAAAAATTCATAAAACTAAGACTAAACACAAAATCAACAAGTTAGCAAAAGTTACTGGAAAATAAATGAAAACAAGTCTAAATGCATTAAAGGCAATACTTGGTCCTTCTAACTTCATATTACTACCAACAATATGTTTTTTTCTAAAGATACTTTATTAAACCAAATTTTTTTCACTTTTTAAACAGTTTTCTAAAACAAATGAGATCAAGATCAATAAAAGACTTCTGCAGATTTATTTTATTTGCTCGATTCTCCTTCACGTTAGTCATTCCTTTGATGGTTACGGTCACACTTCCACTACAGAACAATTAGGACTAGTTCACTTTCATACCAGAATAAACTAATTCAACTCAACAAGAGAATGCTGCCAATGTCCGCAACTGAAAGCAATATCTTCTGCTTTTTGGGGGTTCTTTCCCCCATGTAACACTGCAACACATAATGTAGGCAATGTAATTCTACTATAACCTGCTGACAAATCTTCCTGAAAGTAAAACCTCCAAGTAGAGACACTGCTGGCGCTGCTATTACCTAGAACTTTCAAGTTTGTGAGAAGGAATGGATTCACATCCTCAGCTTTTCTAAAAGCACTATCTGAATTGTTGATCAAACATCATCATCTATCAGCTCCCACAAGGAGCATTGACCTTCAACAAACATACCAAGTCCTTCATTTGCACGGCATTAGCTCAAGCTCTTCCTCATTATTTCCATTTCTTTCACCATTTTTCTTCTCCACGTGTTTTTCTCCGTCTACCTCTGCTTCTCGTACCCTGAGGATTCAAGAACAAGGACTGCCTAGTAATGCTACCAACAGGTTTCCTCAATGTGTGCCATGTATATCGCCAGAATCTTCTTCTCATCTCTTGTTCCACAGACCCTTGTCTGCTTCTTGTCATCAGTTCCACATTAGTGATCTTGTCATACCATTTTAAATCTTCTGTTCTACACCAGCACTCATTTATGAAAGTCTGTAACTTCTTACTATCTGAATATTGATACAAACAAAGGCCAAACGTGTACTCATTCTACATACTAACAGAGACAAATATAAGTTTTCAAAAAATGTTTTATGAGCTTATGCGATTCTATACAACGGCTTATGAGAGATATCAGATACATGTACTGTACAGGTGTCAGGCTTTTCCTGAAAACTCATGAAGCTGTCATTTCACACATTATGTGCTAACATAATCTGACTACCATGGGCAGGGCATCCTAATACAGTATTACATGATACCTTAATGTTTACAGCCTCTAATGATGTCATCATACACAGTGTATGTTGTTAAAACACACCACAAATATTCGTGGCTGCTAATCCTGTAAGGTCTTTCCAAAACACGTTTATAACATGGGGAATTCATGAACAGCTTCAAAATACATGTAAGAAACATTCTTGTTATGTGGTAGCTTTTGCCAAATCAACTATGCCTGAATCCTAAGCCATCCACACACATATATGTCTACTTATCTTTGTATCATTATGTACAGTGGGGTATAAAAAAAAACAGGCCCCGTGTAGTTCCCGTGGGGGCCTTTGAAGACACAAAGAAAGAATACTACACCCTCAGGCATGTTGTACAAGGCGACCAATGAGGCTGTGCACGGTGGAGTGGGGGTGGGGAGTGTGGTGGAGGTGGTGGGGTGGGGTGGGGGTGGGGTGGGGGGTGGGGGGATGGCAACCTCATCATGTAAAACAAATTGCCAATGAAACCACTGCTGCAGCAGCATGTGACTGCTTGGTGCAGGCTACCTGCATGGAGACCAGCTCCATAAGGTGTGCAAACAAAAATGATGATGATGAAACAACAGATTGTACATGTCTTACTATGACAAAGGAAAAACAAACACCCAATGTTACGACCACAAGGTCTTCGTCAGAGACAAGCATTATTAACAGAACTTGGAGACAGAGGCAGATGACAACGGTAGAATATGCGAAGGCGGGCCATACTCATACTATATGGAAAACAAAGACACATTAAATGCCATCGCAAATCCTTACCACCAAGTAGAGATGTGGGAAACAGGACACCAAAGGCTACTTTACCTATGTTAAAAGCTACTTCGTCATCCAGCATAGACCAAACAACGTATGGAGAAGAGAATTAGAGACAGAAGTGATAATGATGAGGAAGACGTGAAAACAGCTTAAGCTGGATGGCATGTGACAGGAAGACTTGCTTGGCATGTGTTTATTGAAGGCTGCTCCTTGGGTATCTAGAGGGTATTGATTGATTCATTGATTTCATCACCTTAAGGTCCCTAAAGAGCAATCTTTAAACAAACGTAAGCCAAGTCTTCCAGTCCCGTACCCTCAGCTCAAGGTTTTTCCATGTCTTCCTCGTTTCTTTCACGTCTGCCTGCAAACCCTCTTCTCCACACATTTTTCTGTCTCCCACTAGATCTCTTACCCTGGGATTCCAGAAGAAAGACCTAAAAGCTACTTCAGAGGAATGAAATGTCTTCCTGTCCCGTGCCATCACCTCAAGGTTATTCCGTGTTTCCCTCATCCCTTTCCTGTCTTGTCTCCACTTCTCTTCACGTATTCTTTGGTCTTCCTCTAGATCTCTTACCCTGGTATTCCAGAACACGGACCAAAAATTACTTCAGATTAATTAAATGGTAGCTCAAGAACAGAAATGAATAAATAGGAGATGAACAAAAATGTAACCTACAGATCTACAAATTAATGAAAATGTTGGTGGAAAAAGATACATTGAGGAAACTTGAGTTTAACAAAGCATGACCACTGCAGGCATGAAATTCCCTGCAAGCCTCCCAAGGAAACTGAAATGACAAGAATGCAACTACATGGAGATGAGAAAAAAAAAAAGACAGAATGAGAGAAAAAGAGAGAGAGGAAAACCTGACAGGTGGTGGAATCACATGCAAGATGCCAGAGACAAATCCAAGGAGAGATCATTGGATAAATATATACATCCTCAGATGTAAAGATATTCACGCACACCAAAGGGCACTAGCTGACCAGCCGATACAAGTTTTGCAATACTAGCATTGCTAAACTCCTAACGCACAAGTATCCTCTATTTTTCTTTTCTTTTTTTTTTAGGTCAAGGCATCATGCAAGCTACTAACATACAAATATCTGGTATTCTATCAAACATAAAATATACTGTGACTATTTTACTCTCAACAAAGTAAAGCTCTGTAAACACATCAAAAAAGCAAACATCTGCACTGAAACAAGGTACTGAAAGTCCTCTTCCAAATGTACTAACAAATATAACTAACAAATAATGTTATTAAGAGAATTGTTTTAATAAAACATCTTATTCAGTTCCCGTACACTTAACATGATGTCTCGTTAATGTGAATTGTTAAAATTTTTTGTCAAAAGTGTGGGGGGAAAATAATCAGTGCATGGTTTTTAAGACTCTTAGATAAAGATAACAGGATAAACAAGACATACTGACAATTCTCTAGCTGTGAAAGACTGATGGTCATAAATCTTGTAGCCATGGATGTGTCAGACACATTGCAGCTGTGGCCCGTACATTAGGGTCAAAGGCTAGCATTGGAAGCAGGAAATCACTGAACTCCTGCGCATCCTTCTCTGACCATTCATATTTCTCTGTGAGGACTTCAACCAGGCTCCATGGCTTCAACTTGCTAATATGCCTCAGTTCACCTGCATATGACAAGTTAATTGGGTATTACACAGAGGTTAAATTCATGACAAAGAAATATGCGAAAGTGACTGTCTCAGAAAGACAATTAGGCAAGAAAAATTTAAGAATTAAGAAGAAAAATTAAAAATTACGCAAGGCAATTATTCCCCTGCATTTACTACCAATAGTTATCTCATTTGTCATTAATAGTGAATGTGTGGCCCTAATACTGACAAGGGAGGCACAGATAATAACAACATTCAAAGCCCTGAACAATAATAGTGACATTCAAAACTGCCAAACAGAATACAAGATGATTATCATCCAGTGATATGTGCCAACTGATAACAAAGAAAAAATCTGTGAAAGAAGAATTATACGCCAGTCTCCCCAGTATCAAAACTAAACTGCACAATCTTGATGGGTGACCTAAATGCCCATATAGTGAGAGATAACAAGGCAATGAAAAGGTCACTGGAAAATATGGACTGAAGAAAAAGATACTGGACACAAATGAAGAAACATTTATAAATTCACATGTATCAAACTAACTCATTATAAGATGCACAATGTAACATGGATATCACCTGAACAAAGGTGAGAAAATATACAATACCTGCATGAACAAGAAATTCTGACCAGCCTCATATGATGCAAAAGCAGACACAGGACCACATATGCAGATGTGCATAGGATCACTATTAGCCAAAGTAAAGCTAAGCTTGGAAGACATACAGCGTCACAAAACCTGATGTTAATGGGACAAAAGGGAAGAAGAAGAGGAAGACAGAGGTAAGATCTGGTATGGTAAAGGTAGTCCCATAGCAGATACTGCCATGGGGGAGTGAAGTGTTAGAGACTTTGCTATACTAGGTACAGCTTCGACAGGTGGGGTGACCAGTTCCCTTCCTCGCTGCCTTTTCCTTCCCTAACTCAAGTGCAAAGTCAGGTACCCATTTACAGCTGGGTAGACCGAAGCGTAACAATACCATGAATCGAACCCAGCACCTTTACCAGTGCTCCAACCATTCTGTCAATCGAACACTCTAGTACAGCATGAAAAGATGACTAGGAAAATGAGCATCTGGAATACTAGCATATTTAACACACCGATTCGATAGTGCAACTATGCATGGCACGTGATGATAGTGAGTGTTAAGAGATCTTTGGGAACTTTTAAATACATTTTTGGCTGTACATGGCGGTAATAAGCACAATGAACATAATGGGAAATAAGGCCACTGAAACGCACGCTTTGCAACTTATTTCCTGAAAATCCTGTCTGTGTCTCGTACTTCTATATAACTGATTCTGTTTCAGTGTGAAACGTCTTAAAGAAAATAACAGTCTCAGGCAAATAATTACCTTTCCTGTTGAAAAACTCCCTGGAGTACTTCCCATTTGCGGATATTTGTCTTGGTATGGGACCAATCAGTTCGATTATGTGTGCTAAGTGATCCTCATCTCTAGTGTAATCTTCTCCACTGTGGGGTTCAAACAGATAGTCACCTGTGGCCAGCTCAAATGCCTGGGTAGGAAAGAGATAACGCACACACAAAATCAATCAATATTTTGAATTACTAAATGGCTGCTTAAAATTATTTATCCCTCCTTCAGATATGAACTCTGAAAAATTATAAAGGTGACCCTGCATATCCCCAAAAAAAAAAAAAAGAAATGTAAAGGAAGCCTCACTATACAACAGCCTTGGTCTCCTTTAGCACTGAAGAAAAAGGTGGTTGGGAAAATAATACAAGAAAAGCATTTCTTAAAGAATGAACAGGGCAACTACTCTAGGCACAAGAGGCCAGTATTCAGTGCTTATTTTCCCAGGTTCTCTTGGCGGGAAGCTAGTTTTCAGGGCTGGTATATTTCAGCCGATGCCATTACAAGAACAGCTATGCTTTGGATACCCGAGGGAAAGCGAAAGAGAGGCCGACAAGGAACAACTTAGCGGAGAACTGACAAGGAGGACAAGTTGGGGCTTAGCGGAGAACAAGGTGGAAGCTGTTTGTTGCTGCCCTACAAGATGCCACCAGGCGTGATGGTCACTGACTGCTTTGACAGTCTGTGGCTAAGGATCAAAGAAAGATATCTGAATGAAGTTTTTGTTTCGTACTGTCCTAATTTTATATTCTAGTAGTCCTCATTCAGTTTCCTTCACTGTTATGTATAACACTAAATTACTTTTAAAAATCTTGGAAAGAATTGACCCTACCGCTAACACTATATCAAAAATTCAAAGCAACTGAAAATTCCTTGCTTCGAACATGAGAAAACCACCACTTTAGACTAACACTGGGTTTTAAGATGAGGCTAGCAACCTCATCATGTGGGAAAAAAACCTGCTACAGAAATCAACTATGTAAGAATATAAAAAATGCTCTGGAGCAGGCTTCACATATGAGGGACAATGCTCCTCAAGGAGTGGGGGAAAAAAGAGACAATCCTTCATTTATTCCTTGAAACCATAACCAATGGTGCACACTGTCATCCATAACCCACTCTCAATAACACAGACTTCAGATTATTGTTGTTGTTTAAACTAGGGCTGCCGAGCTCGTCGCCCTTTCACAGCAAATGTCAGGTTGAAGAATTTGCTTGTGTTCTGCAGCTGTTTAGAGAAGCCGTATAAAGTTTTTGTGACTGTTGTGATTTTATGATTGAAACAGAAGTGGTTATATGAGAGCAAATGACAAAGATAATATTGTTGATTCAGTGTGCTATACTTGCCAAAAAGACTGTTAGTGCTTGTATTTTTTTCATTTATTACTTGACCTAAGTCTTGTGTTTGACCCCAGCATTTTACTTACACATGATCTGCTACAAATTTCGACTGTTGGCTTTGTTTCCTTTATCCATGATAGCCAAAGACCCCAATAACCCCTCCATACACACATTTTTATTTAGATACCTACACCTATAGCCAATCATTTCAATGGTCCTAACCACATCATGGTGCTATGGACATCCAGGTCACAGCAATCAGATCCTGATCCTCTGAAGTTTCACTTGAACATTGTCTCATCCACCTCATGGGGTTGTCTTAAACCAGATGGTTTGAACCCCCAGCATACATTTGTCAGAGGCAACCTTCAGCTAACACTGAATCAAGTTCTATCGCCATTTCGCATGAAACAAAATTTCTTTTCAACTCACCTCCCCCTCTCTCTCCCCCCCCCCCCCCCCCCTGCAGGCAGTGGGTTTTTCCCCACATAGTATTTTTTTTTGGTGGGTTTTTTCCCCACATAGTTAGTTTTTAACTCTTTATGCCTGAATATAGCAGCCATTTTGCATCCAGTAATGCTGTAGCACAAGTTGTATCCATATTTATTTTTCATGTTTTTACTTAATTCTCAGTTTATTTCCATTCTGTTTTTGTACTTTTGTCCATAATGAAGGCCTTGTGGCCATAACGTAGGTTATTTTCTTGTCTTTTGTCCTAGTAAGATGTATTGCCTTTTTTATTCTTCCCCTAAATCAAATTCCACCATTCGCTGAAACAAAACAACTCACCATGCAGGCAGTGCTCCATATATCTGCTGGCGTGCTGTACCCTGCTCCTATCAACACCTCTAGGCAACGATACTGTCGAGTTTGGATATCTTCTGTAAACTGATGGTGCTGTATATTAGCAAGAAAAAAAAATATGCATAATTTCTTCAGCCTCTCTGGTAATAAGGCATTAGCAATGTCTTTTATATATTTCTCAAAAACAAGCTGCGCAATTAACAGACAGATAACAAACATACTCAAACAGGTTCATAGACAGACAGACAGAAACACAGACTGGTAGAATTACACACTGAAGTTTGATTGTGGAATCTCAAAGATGTTTTGTCTAATTCCGTGACAGTAAATTCTGCAATACTTTCTTCAGCACAATTCTTTATTCCCCCCTCTCTCACCCCACCACCACTGTGGTAGCTCTCTTGCCAGCTTGCTTTAAACTTTCCCATCAATTATGGTTTTCTACACTGTGTTTGTGAGCGAGAAAAACATCACTCTTCACTCATGCAGAAAGGGACCGAAGACACAGCAAAAGAAATGAATGCAGTCAGCAACTCACAGCTTGACTGCTTGCGTCAGGGAACCAGAGCTGACCAAGACCCTACTCCACCTCCAAGTGGTGGTCCTGGAAGCAGGCTGCATCACTGCAGTCTGGCCGAGAGAGTAGGGATCGAAGAGGGAAGGCAAACCCGGTCCTGAAAATGCCATGCTGAAATTGGATGTGTCGGGCCAAAATGCTCAAATATCGCAGCTTCACTGTAAACGGCGACACAACATAACAAACGTCCTTTTCAGGATGAGCGCAGAAGACTCATGACAAGGCAGTCAGTGGCCATCGCGCCTAGTGTTGTCTTGTAGGGCAGCAACTAAATGTTCTCACTCGGATCACTTTGCTCAGTCAGTGATCATCCTTCGTGCAGTGCCCCAACTCTGGTTCATGCTTTGCATCTCGGCGTCCACAGTTCTCCGCCAGGTTGTCTTTAATCTGCCTCTTTCACTGTCCTTCTAGGGTCCATATCACAGCAGTTTTTGTGATGGTGTCAGGGTCTCTCTCTTCTGAGGACATGGCCAACCTAGTTCCAGCATCTGCCTAGAATGACGGCATACATATCTTTTTGGCTGCACCGTGTGAGCAGTTCCTTCTAGTTTTATGTTTTGCGATCAGGACATCCGTTTTCACGTTATTGGCTTCCATCTTTCTACCTATTCATAAATCACTGCACAAAACCCTTCTCCTATTCCTGATGGCTGAGGATTTCTGGTCAATTTCTCTTTTGTTTCGTCGTTTAAAACTATTGTCTTCCTCTTTGTAAATCTCTCTTTTTTTAAAGTACATATGCACACCATGTTCAAACGGCAACTTTCATGGCCACTTTGTACTTTTGTGGCATCTACTCAACCACAGGATTTCTATATTATTACTTATGATTACGCTGTGCAGAAATCTGTAATGATAAGTCATATTCAGGTCTGGCCATATTCATCATGGGCATGGACATTAATTTGTGTGAGATATCCTGAAGCGATAGGGGTGGCCTAGTAATCTGCAGTGGCCAGTTCTCAGGCAGAAATGATGGTCTGCTGGTGTCTTTAAAGCTGGTGGACTGGGTCTGATCTGTTGTATATATCATCTTCCTTCTTCCACTAGTAGTATTACTGGTTGTGGATGGTGGTTTTAGCTTCTTGATTAGGCAATGTGTGGCTGAATGCTCCCTTTTACTGCTGTTTCTAGATAAAGTATCTGCTCTCTCATTCTCAGTGATTCCAGTGATTTATTGTATTACTAAAGGGTGTCCGAACGAGAACAGGTAGATTTTGTTTTTGAATAACTAGTCTAAAAGTGAAACAATTGTCAATTTTATGTTACGTATGTTTTATTTAGACCTGGCAGTTATGTGTGGAACACTATATCATTTAAATGGCCGCCTCTGCTAGCCATACAGATGCGCGCCCTTTGGAGCACATTTTGCATGACATTTTTGCATGTTTCAACTTGTATAGCGGCGATATCCTCTCGAATATTGACTTTGAGTTGCTCAATAGTCTGTGGCTTGTTGGAATAGACCTTCTCTTTCAAAAAACCCCATTAAAAAAGTCTAATGGAGTTAAATCTGGCGATCTTGGAGGCCAGTCGATGTCACCAAATTTCGAAATTAATTTGTCCTGAAACATCCTTTTCAAAATTTCTCCTGTGTCGCGTGCTATGTGGGATGTGGCGCCATCTTGTTGAAACCACGTCACGTAGGTCCAAATCCTCCAATTGCGGACCGAAAAAGTTGTTAATCATGTCCCGATAGCGTTCGCCATTGACCGTAACAGCATTGCCGTGAGCGTTCTCAAAAAAGTATGGACCAATCACACCTCCAGCCCACATAGCGCACCAGACTGTCAATCGCCGAGGATGTAGAGGCTTCTCGTGGATTCTTGCTTCCCCAAATACGGCTATTTTGATTGTTTACGAAGCCACTGAGGTGGAAGTGAGCCTCATCACTCATGATGATTTTCTTCCAAAATTCAGGGTCATTTTCATTGGCTTCTAACATCCAATTACTGTAATTACGACGCTGTTCGTGGTCTGCAGGTTGAAGAGCTTGCGTCAGCTGGATCTTATATGGGTGTAGGTGTAGATCTTCATGCAAAATTGTGTGTAAAGATGACCGAGATAGGCCAAGTTCTTGTGAACGGTGTCTGATGGAGGTGCCTGGCATTTCAGCTACACTTTCACGCACAGCAGCAATGTTTTTCAATGAACGAGCACTCCGAGGTGCTGGAGGCCTTGAGCGATTCACCACCGAACTAGTTTCTTCAAATACCGCCACTAAACGCTGAATTGTGCATACTGCAGGCACATGATTACGACTCAAAACTTCACGTAATTTACGCCGAGTCACAGCAATTGAACACTGATTTTGATAATAAGCTTTAACTATTGAAACGCATTGTTCATAAGTGTACCTCTCCATAATGAATTTGCCACGTCTCTATTTGACGTCTGCCAAATATGAAGTTGGAAAGAGATGAAAACAAATAAGGAGGTCCTAGAAAATCTAGGTATGAAAAGAGAACTAATGAGAGAGGTCAAAGTTCGGCAGCTAAAATACTTTGGCCACATAAAAAGGCATAACACCTTGCAGAAGACCATAACAGAAGGGAGAGTTGAAGGCAAACGTGCAAGGGGAAGACAGCGCTATAAGTGGGAAGATAACATCAAGAGATGGACGGGAAAGAGTCTATCAGAGTGTACCACCAAGACAAGAGACAGAAGACGTTGGAGATCCATTACAGCCAACCTTCGTTGTGGAGATGGCAACTGATGATGATGATGATGAAATATGAAGTGACAGAAACAAAATCCACAGAAATGGCAGGCAATTCAAATCTACCTGCTCTCGTTCGGACACCCTGTATCTAAATTTTAATTTTTTGTCCTTATGACTTGGCTGCAAAAGGCTACTTACCCACAATGTTTGGTTTATTTTGTAATCATATTCCATTAAGGCTATTTTGAGGCTGATATTTTCAAAGCTAACATTAAGGCTTATATAAAATCTTTTCCCCTCTGATTTTAACTTTTATAAAATCTTTTCTATAACAACAAAACGTTTACAACCTACAGGACACAAATCTGCATTGACAAATCTACATTCACTTCATTCATTACCCCTCTGCTCCACCAGGAACAAAAGCAAATATCAAATTTGTGCCATATCCCCCAGCCCTAGCCATCTGTTCAAGGTCTTTCCACATCTTCATTTCTGTTTCCAGTTCTCTTCTCCATGTGTCTTTTTTGTTAAACCTTGCTCTACTTCTTTTACTCTAGGGATTCCAGAACAAGAACTGCCTTGTAAGGCTATCAACAGGTTTCCTCAACGCGTGCCCAATGCATCACCAGCATTTTCTTCTCATCTCTTGTTCCACTGGCACCAGTCTGGTTCTTGTCATCAGTTTTTCATTGGTGATCTTGTCGTGCCAATTCCATCCTCCTATTCTAAGCAAGCACCTATTTATGAAAACCTGTAACTTCTTGGCTTTTGTTTTTGTTGTTCACGTTTCAGAACCCTGAAATAGGACAGACTTGATACCCGAGCGGAAGATTCTGATATTACGTTGGACATTTCTTTCGATTTCCGTATTACATACCTCAAAGCACTCTAAACCTCTCTTGCCTTTTGTATTTTTCATTAGTGTCACGGTAATAAGTATACAGCAGTCCTACATTCCATACATGCCTCAAATTTGTTCTCTGAAATACTTCAATTACATAAAAGGTAACAAGTACAGCAGATACTGCCATAGAGGAATGAAGTGTTAGAGATTTCTTTATCTAAGGTCTAGCTTTATCAGGTGGGGCAACCAGTTCAGTTCCTCGCTGCCTTTGCCTTTCCTAACTCAATAGCAGAGTCAGATACCCATTTACAACTGGGCAAAATGGAGCAGGATGCCACCAGGTTTTGAAACCGGAACACTGTAACTATGTTGTGTCCACCGGGTTTTGAAACCGAACACTGCAACTATATTGTGCGAGGCCAGTGCTCTAACCACTTTACTAATCGGACGCTTTTCCATACAGAAGACAAAACTTTGGTTTAGAGCAGGGTTTCTTAACATGTGGTATTGGTGGTTCGTGATTGGATTCTAGAGGGTTCATGTACGTAATATAAAATTTTTAATTATGCTTTTACATACAATTTTTTTCAAAAAGGGGTCCATAGCCTTCATTGGGCAATCAAAGTGGTCCATAGCTTTCATGGGACAATCAAAGGGGGTCCATAGCTTTCATGGGACAATCAAAGGGGGTCCATAGCTTTCATGGGACAATCAAAGGGGGTCCATAGCTTTCATGGGACAATCAAAGGGGGTCCATAGCTTTCATGGGACAATCAAAGGGGGTCCATAGCTTTCATGAGACAATCAACGGCGTCCATAGCTTTCATGGGACAATCAACGGCGTCCATAGCTTTCATGGGACAATCAACGGCGTCCATAGCTTTCATGGGACAATCAACGGCGTCCATAGCTTTCATGGGACAATCAGCGGCGTCCATAGCTTTCATGAGACAATCAACGGCGTCCATAGCTTTCATGGGACAATCAACGGCGTCCATAGCTTTCATGGGACAATCAAAGGGGGTCCATAGCTTTCATGGGACAATCAAAGGGGGGTCCATAGCACAAAAAAGGTTAAAAAGCCCTAGTTTACGAGTATTTTGTTTTGTTAATGTCCTATGTTTGATATGACATCATAAATTTATTGTTGCTCTGTGCTGTTTAATATAACCAGAGGTACTTACAGTCCAGCATGCATTTCCTAAATCAGCGATTTTCACAGGAAAGGCATCACAGATCTCGTGAACTGGGTCAGGCTTGTTACTGACAGAGGCAGGAGCTGGGGAAGGATTTTGACATGTTGATTTTATCACATAAAAGTTGAATAGAAAATACTTCTGCAGTCGCTCTCAAACCACATCATCACTTTTTCTCCTTATGGAGCATGGAGCCACCATTGTAGCTGGTCCCTTTGTGGGAAGCCTGCACCAAGCATTCACATGCTCTTGGAGCACTTCACCGCTTCAGAGTGCTTTCTGTAGCAATTGGTTTTACATGGCAGCCTTATGCACAACCTCATATTAGTTGCCTCGTATGACTTGCGTAATGGAGCAGTAGTTCTATTCTTAGTTTGCCTATCAGAGATCGATGGAACTACATGGAAATTTCCATATCTACCCCTCTCATAAAGGTTGGCAGTCCATATGAGGCTTCTCACATCACTTTACAGTTTCTCCCTCAACTGGGTTGGAGTAGGTCATGCTGCCCCCCTGGTCCTCTCCTGGAGGACATGTCCTACTGTTTGTCCTCCCTACATGGACACATATCTGTCTGTCTGATATTTCAATTTGTTGAACATCTGAAGACACTCTGATAGTCAAACAATGTGTTAAAATCTGACAATGTGATGAAAGTTATGTTTGTCTGACAGGAAGGTATGTAATGTCAAGTTCTGATAAAAGAAAGTTTTAAGTTTGGTGTTTCAGTGATGCTTTAGTGCACACAACTTTCATATACGTATGAAGTAAATTTTGTAGGGATGCACCACATACAACTCCTAACCATTCAGAAGGTAACTATTCCATGGTCTTTACTTCAAAGTGATGGGACAGCTTCCATGTCTTATCTATCTTTTGAAGTATTTTGCTGGGACTTTTGTATTCCTGGTATCATCATCAAAATCATCATCACCCTTCCGCTCCCCAAGGAGCATAGGTCTTCAACAAACTTATACAAGTCTTTCTGTCCCGTGCCATCAGCTCATGGTCTGTATCCCCTTCATCTTCTCCATGTGTTCTTTGGTCTCCCTCTGCCTATCCTACCCTGGGTATATGGGAACAAGGATTGCCTTGTAATGATATCAAGAGGTTTCCTCATATCACCGAGAGTGTCTTCTTCTCCTTATCTCTTGCTCCACTGGCACTTAATTGGTTCTTGTTATCAGTTCCACATTAGTGATCTTGTCATACCAATTCAATCTTTCCTTTCTATGCAAGCATCCATTGATGAACATCTAAAGCTGTTTAGTTGTTTTTATTGTTCTCCATCGTCTGAGCCGTACAATAGTACTGACTTGACCTTTTAATGGAAGACTGATTTTTTTCCCTTATACTCCTGGCAGGTTTAACCAGAATGAACAACCTATTGAACAATAAACCAGACTAAGACAGTGTACCAGTCCTCCAGGCCGGGAGGTTAGGTTAGGGCCAAACACACTAAAGCCCCTTCCAAAACAAACAAACATTTGTTTAAAAATGTTTTTTTTAAACTGCAACCAGAGAGTAAATCACCAGCTGAACTCAGAAAGAACCCTCACAAAAGAAACCCAGGACATGAGCTATGACCAAAATTACATTAAACTCTCATTTTTTATATTATGAGTAAATCAAGTCATACAATCAATTACACTCACCATCATCTAGGATCCTCTCTATCTGCATATCCTGCATGTCCTCCATGTCCCCATCACAGGACTCCCACGAAGCACAATTCACAAGCCTGGAAGTACCATGCTCACAGGGTTCAATGTCATGCACAAGACTCTCCCCAGCTCCACTCACAGCATTGCTCATACAACAAATGTTCGCAGAGATAACAGCAACGTCTTTACCATTGTTGTTTACAACTTGCTCTACATCACCCTCTGTGCCTGGCAGCTCAGCTTCCATGCCTGCGGTGTCACTGGAAAACTCAGCGGCATGTCCATTACACAAGGGCACAGCTGTGCAGGTGGTGAGGGTAGCACCATTATGGTTCGTGTTGCCAGAAGCAGGGCAGCTGCTGATGGAAGCAGTACAAGTGGTGCTGACATTAAAGACTCTGTGGTTGTTATCGTCAACACTGCCATCATCAGTAACATTCAGTCTGGCAATTCCTGCGGCCTGACATTCAGAGCTCGAAGACTTGCTCAGCCCAAAACTGTCTTCACTATCTTCATCTTCCATAGTGCTGACATCTCTTTTATTAGCAGATAAATTACAGCTGCTTCCAGAACACATCTGCTCATCATTCCCTTCATTCTCTTTGGTCTGTGGCTTATTCCCTGAAAATGACATAATACTACATATAAAAACGGAAACAAAACTGGAAACTACTTGTATCTTCACAGCAGACATAAGAACATGGCCACTCTTGTACCAGATTTGTCACTTATCAACAAGATGATTTCATACAGGAAGTAGGTAACAGGCAACATATTCATTACCATCACCCGTCAGCTCCCCAAGGAGTATAGGTCTTCAACAAACTTATACCAAGTCTTCCTGTCTCGTTCCATCAGCTCAAGGTCTCCATGTCTTCTACATCCTCTTCACGTTTGTCTCCAGTTATCTTCTCCATGTGTTCTCTACCTCTCTTACCCTGGGGATTCCAAAATAATAACTGCCTTGTAATGCTATCAACAGTGTTCCTCAATATATGTCCTATCCATTGTCAGCATCTTCTTTTCATCTCACAGGCAGCCTATTATATGACATGCTGAAGTTTTCATAATGCAAACAAAAACTGGAATGTGAGAATGAACGGACGAACTTTATTATAAAAGAGTTGAGAACTGAGCATGAAGGCCTGTTTGAAATCATGACCTTTATTTTAACTTGTAACCTTTTTCCTGGTACTCACTCATGCAGTAATTAATGTGCACATTTTTTGCATACATCATCAATGTTAAAAGAGATAAACACCTTCTCACATATATCTGCACTTTCTGAAATACCATCTTAATTCTTTGACTCCAGAGCAATAGTCTGACCGTTGGTCAGTTTTTAAGCCTGTGCTGAAACAACATTGAGACCGTGGTTTTCAGCTTATCAAAAAGAAACCAGAAAATTCACCAGTTTAATCCAGTCTATGTTTTAAATGCATAAGTTGACTTCTGTTACTATTTAAACAACCAGTCTAAGTGTAGTTAAGCAGTGTGTGTATGTGTTTTGATGAAATTAATTACAATTTGTGTGATGATTCACGTGTTTGCGTTTTTCTTTGTTACTGCTGCAGGAATATGTCAGGATTTATGGATACAAATTCTAAGCCTCCAAAGCAAATAACTGTGTAAATCTTACTTAGAAACATTGTTAATTGTTTAAAAGTCATAGTTTGTTGTCAAATGATGGGATCGATGCAGAAATGTTAGACTTATTAGATTTAACTGGTGTGGGTGTGGCCCTAGCCTGGCTCATTGACAAACAACAGAACTAGACCTACAGTTACATCTAATGACCAGTCATAGGTAGAAGATGAAGCTATGGATATTGTTAAAACTTGAAATAAGAGTAGGTTTTTTAATATGAAGTTAAGTCTAATTTATTTGTTTCAAAATTACATAATGCACTATTCTATTTATTTTGTGATTTTTATAAGGGACCATAGTAAAAGTGGTGTAAATAACACTAAATGTGGCCATTTTCAATGTTTTATTATTTTGTAAATGGAAAACCTTGATGTTTTATGACTAAAAAGAAAATGTTATTGTCTGCAACAATAAATTGTCTCTGATAAGTCATACTGTACTATAAACTTTAATTATTTTTTTTTCAATTTACATGCAGCATGTTTTGTATGAATACCAAATGTACTTGAGTTGTTACTAACAACGATATTGTATATTATAACTCTCTATCCATTTCCCTTCAGTTTGATGTATAACATGTGCATGTTTACAGAAAAGAGTTACATATAATTTACTACAGAAGATGCAACACTTCACTGTTTAGAATTCTTCAAAAAATAATTCCGGAACAGGGCGGAAAATAATTCAAAATCAAAGCGTTAAAACATTTTCAGTTTTAATTTAAAATATTTTAAACAAATGAAAGTATGACACACTTCTAAAGTACAGTGAGCTGAAAATGGGTACCTGACTCTGCTCTTCAGTTAGGGGAAAGAAAAGGCAGCGAGGAAGAGAACTAGTCATGCAATTTCTCGATGTTGGACCTAGTATAGTGAAGTCTCCAACACTTCACTCCCCCTATGGCAGTATCTGATAAGGGACTACATTGTTGAAAGTACAACAGTGGTCAGCTATATTCTCATCTCATCTCATAATCAAAACCTCTTCTACCTCGTAAAACGAGATGTAGAGGTGACCCAAAGAGCACAAGGCTCCTGGGCAAAACATGTAATCAAAGTGTCTGGCAAACAGGTGATTAGCCCATTGTGCCCGAACTTGCCCTCATGTGTACTCTCGATCGCTATAAAACCACCAAACCTCCGAGACGTCACTCCAGCCAAAATGGACAGAGCCTCCTCATATACCCGAAGGTGTCGAGGGATGTCCCTTCCTCATCTGCCCGAAGGCATTTATAGAGGAACACTCAGGACCCGAAGGTCGGAGGAAAAGAGCAGAATCTGAAACGGACACAGCAGTCTGTCTGTTTTGTCAATACTGGGAGGTCCCCAAAATGGTGCACCACACACAGTCAGTCAAGACAGAAGGTCGCCTGAGGCTCAGCTGCATTCTCACTTACATAATATCATAAAATAAAACTACACAGAGATAACAGAATTATTCACATAGAGAAGGAAGTGCTACATGAACAAGAAAGGCTCCATATGAATGAGATAGGCAAAAGCTGTTGCTATGAGGGTAGATACAGACTCTATTGAGGAAGTGCCTGAAAAAAGCTTTGTTAAAGGAGAATTGACTAGGTATATTTTTAGGTGCAGTTATTAACATACTTCAAATTTAACAAAAAAAATTTTTTAAAACCTGGGCTCCAACTCATAGTAATGTTACTCTGCACACCTTCATCTGTGGATGAGTACTGGCCATTGACTAGCTTGGTGTCGTGGTCCCCACCACCTCCATCGCTGCTGGGCACACCAGCTGTGGCATCAGTGCTGCCATTAATTTCAGCTTCCATGTTCTGCAGGCTGGTGGAGCTCCCAATACTCATCTGCTTGACACTGTCATTAGCCTGCGTGTTACAAAAACCAAGCTGATCAACCACCATGCTTTTATTAACCCTCTCTTTGTCCTGACGATTTATAACTCTAACAGGGTGAATGAAAAGTCACTTGTTATTTTTAAACTGTTGTTTCTTCACTCCCATCCAACTAATTGATGTGAAATAACATCAAAATAAACACAATTAACGGCTTATTTATTACATTTCTTAGCAGGCAGTAGTTTTTGCTGTCTCATGTTATCGTCAGTTTCTCAGCCATTTTAGGTTTGTTTTTTTAAATTGTTGTTTCTGGGAATAAATGTTTTTTTAATGTGTTGTTTCTGTGAATAAATGTTTTTTATATGTGTTGTTTCCGAGAATAAATGTTTTTAAATTTGTTGTTTCTGGGAATAAACGTTTTTTAAATTTGTTGTTTCTGGGAATGTTTTTTTTTATCTGCTGTTTCTGTGAATAAATGTTTTTTAAATTTGCTGTTTCTGTGAATAAATGTTTTTTTTTAATTTGTTGTTTCTGGGAATAAATGTTTTTTTTAATTTGTTGTTTCTGGGAATAATTGTTTTTTTAAATTTGTTGTTTCTGGGAATACATTTTTTTTTCTGGGAATAAATGTTTTATAAATTTGTTGTTTCTGGGAATAAATGATTTTTAAATTTGTTGTTTCTGGGAATAAATCTTTTTTTTTAAATTTTGTTTCGGGGAATAAATGTTTAAATTTGTTGTTTCTGGGAATAAATCTTTTTTTAAATTTGTTGTTTCTGGGAATAAATCTTTTTTAAATATTTGATTTTGGGAATAAATCTTTTTTTTTTTTAATTTGTTGTTTCTGGGAATAAATGTATTTTAAATTTGTTGTTTCTGGGAATAAATGTTTTTTAAACTTGTTGTTTTGGGAATAAATGTTTATTAAATGTTTCTGGGAATAAAAAATGAAGAAAAAAAAAAGAACTTATATGTCAAATGGCAGTTATAGCACTTTGTTTTGACATTTGTTTGCTGCATATCCAATGGATAAAAGTCAGGACACAAAAATGTAAAAGCTGTATGTGACTTCCATTCATCCTGTAGAATGGTATAATATAAAAACCTTCTGTATTCAATGCTAATCTAATTTAAATATTCTTTCCAGAAATCTGTAATACAAGCCAAAATACTTCTCAAATAGTTAACAAATCTGAGCTTCTCTGATCTCAAACATTATTGATTACAAATTTAAAAGATGATCATAAATTTATTTAATATCTGAAAATGTTGATCATTATATCGCCACAATATTAAACTCAAAACTTAATTTTTTGGTGCCCTTCACTCCACTTAGGCCCTTTTCAAACATTTAATTGTTCAACACAATGTCTTATAGTAATAAAATTTTCAAGCCCTTGAAAACTGGATCCCAACAGCTGAAAAAAACCACAAGACACATACTTAAAAAAATAGATGTACTTGCTTCCTGTGGCATCAACACAAATCTACAGTGGATATCAGGTCATATAGGCATCCAAGGAAATGAAAGTGCTGACAAACTGGCAAAAAAAGTAGCAAACATGCCACAACTGAAAATTCAACCAATTGAAGAACCACAAAATGCACGACACACAACAACTGCAAACAGCAATGGATGCACCTCTGGACTACTGGTACAACTGCAACAGCACTATATGCAGAAATGTCTCAGCCAAACCCCCGAGATAGCATCAACAACTTAAGCCACAGAGACCAGAGTACAATTTTCAGGTAGCGAACAAGATCTGTCCCTCGGCAAGCATTTGCACAGAATGACCTCAGACCTTACACTACACTGCAACAGAGAGGAGGAGCACAAGCAGATCTGCAGAAGCAATTATAACACTAAACCCCTCCATTAGCAACACCCTGTATAGAGGAAATACAATGCAACTGAAAAAAACATGTATGTTTCATTACCTGGCACAAGGAAAAAAAGAGTGAAAAATTCTAACGATGGAGATCGGAAAGTCGTCAAAGTCAATAAAATTTTCTGTGAAAGTTCTAAATATAACCTTTTTCTTAATACTATTGAAAGCAGCTTTGTGTTGACTCCTATTTATTATATGACAAATGAACATTAAGCATCAATAACTGAAGAGACAAAAGACAGAACAGGACTGCTGTACCTTCAGGCATGTCGTACAAGACGACTAATACGAGGTTATGCGTGGGGTTGGCAACCTCATCATACAGAACCAATTGCCACAGAAATCACGACTGCAAGAGCATGCAACTCCTTTGCACAGTCTTCCTGTGGGACCAGCAATCTTCCATTAACTCTTTGACTCCTGAACAATGCTCAAAGCGTTGGTCAGATTTGACACCTGTGTCAAAACAACTCTCTGAGTGTTGTGTTTAGTCTTTCACGGATTAAAATTACCGCACAGGGTGGAAAATAATTGCAGAGTCAAAGAGTTAAATCACCAAGGATGATTTGGCAGATCTCTGGTAAAGGAGGGGGAAAAATAAAGAATATTCAAGCTAGCTAACTTTCTGAATAGCCCTCTCCTGCCAACATTTAAAAGCGCAATATTCCCAGGATTAAAGCTACTTTTCCAAGTTCCAGTGAAAAGCTTGCTTTCTAAAATTCACTATGTTCATGAACAGCATGAAACTGCTTACTTGGTGCAGTCAAAAAGGCATGCACACCATCACTGCAGGCAGATGCTGGAACTGGATTGGCCATGCCCTCAGAACGGACCCTGACACTATCACCATTAATGCTATGCTGTGGACCCCGGAAGTGCTGTGGACCCCGGAAGGACAGTGAAACAGAGGCAGACCAAAGATGGCAGAGAACAGTGGAGGCTGAGATGCAAAGCATGAATCAGCATTGGGGCACAGCATGAAGGATGGCCACCAACCGACCAAAATGGGGACAGTTTGTTGCTGCCCTACAAGACACTACTAGACGTGATGGCAACTAAAACTGCTTTGTCAGTCAGGGGCTAAGTATCCAAGAAGAAGATGAACTGCACAAGACAGGAACCGGACATTTTCTTAGCAGTGAAGTTATCATTCATTTAAATAAAATTTAGTTTGAATTTTCCTCTGTCCTGTTGATGGGACTGCAGGAAGCAGATTGTCTGTCACATAAACAGATAGGCTATACATATGTTTACATATATGCTACATTTATGCCACATAACAAATGTTCTGAAACATGAACACAGCCATGATTTTATCATGGGATAGTGCAAGTAAATAAATTAAGGGGCTGCTGTAAAACTGGTACGGAAATATACTTATATATAAACAAATAAAACAGTATTGAATCAGTTTTACAAATTAACAGTACACAGGAAACAAGGGACGTTTCGGGCTTCGCCCTTCGTCAGCCAGTTTAACTTGGGTTTAAGGACTATCTTCATTGCTCTGATCTCCTCCCTTAGATCACACAAGGAGGATCTCAGCACAGTGCACGAACTCCATAGCACCGGCAAGAATCTCAATGTGTGTATATATGAATCACACTTTCTATAAATATTTTAGTGGTAGGTAGGTTTCTAATTTTTTAATTTTGCCAGGGCAGCGGCCTGACAGGCCTACTCTTAACGATTTCCAACTGCCGTGGGATTTTTAACATGCGTAACTTGCACACGGGACCTATTTTTTCGCCCTTATCCAAGAAGGCTAGGCAACCGATCTCACTACCCAGGAGACCAGGGGGGAGTATGACATTATTAGGACCAATGGGTCTGAAAAAAATTTCCCATAAAAAATATTCCCAACTGGGAATCGAACCTGGTACCTCTAGAATTTGAGGCGAATGCCTTACCTTTCAGCCACTCCGACCCCACAGCCACAGTTACAAACAGGCAACAAGGACAAGAAATATAGACTATAGACACTGCAATCACGTAATATATATTAAAACAGATGAAGAGCAATAATAAAGCAAGGAAACTACACAACCGAAAAGAATTAATCAATACAAGAAATTATCATGGCAGGTCTTAGAGAGCTAAACATTTGGAAAGTAGACCCCCTGGGTTACCTAACAATGAATTAGTGTATTTGTTATCATATCAATAAAGTATTACCATGGGCTGGCTACTGCCTTTTTCCCTGTCTAGTTCCTCTAACTGTTGCAACTGCATCTGTATAAGCTGCTCCTGTTTCTTTTGCTTCCTTTTCATCTTCTTTTTCTTATTTTTGGACATCTTGGAGACGTCTGGACACTTCTCTTTGGGTGCAGTGCTCACTGTAAGCAACAGATTTGAAAAACACACAAAAATGTTACATTTGTGTTAGAGCCAGAGTTGAATATTGTTAATACATGCATCCTCATCTTTTCCTATTTCACTCCTTATACAGAAAGCAGCCACCACTGCAGATAGGCCCCTTGAGGAAGTCTACACCAAAGCCCCCAGCAAGCAGCCACCACTGCAGATAGGCCCCTTGAGGAAGTCTACACCAAAGCCCCCAGCAAGCAGCCACCACTGCAGATAGGCCCCTTGAGGAAGCCTACACCAAAGCAACTCTTGCTGTGATGGTGGCAATTTGTTTTACATGATGAGATTGCCAGCAACATTAGGTGGTTTTTACAGGTCAGAGACAGCAGTATTCTTATTCTTCTGTCTCTCAGAAATCTCCCCCACCCCCCATGGAACAGCATGTGGATCAATAAATGGATAATCATTGTTACGGTCTCCCGCTGTATCTTTTCTTGCTAGATGTTATTAAAAGATTCAGCACCGTTGGACGTGAGTTTATTGGGTTGCTTGTCAATATTTCAGATATTATAATTCATCTATTCTAATTCCAGTTTTCTAGTTCGAGTGCAGTTTTAAGCCATTCTGGTGTGATTAAATTATTATTATATTCAGTGTCGTTATTGTATATTAATTCTTCCGCAGTGTTGGTTAGATTATAGTTAGTCTTAGAAAATACCTGTGATAATCTGGACTGACCTTGCAAGGATTAATGACAGTCACAGCACAGAATGAGAACTTGCATAATTCAGGCAACCAACAAGTTCCGTTGACGACTGAACAATTTAATATATACTTTTACACAATGGTGTAACAACATTTCACACATTTAACTTGGCTTCATCATAGTTCTAAGCTCTACACAAAGTTCCTCTCACAGACTTAGCTCGTCTGGGTTAACCGTTAAGTTTATAGCGTAATAGAGTGTGCAACCAACTCCTACCGAATCCGATCCTTAGAATTATTATTCCTTCACAATACTAGTGAGTACATTATCTGTAAATCTATAGATCCTGTCTATGTATAATTAATCAACATCTTTGGCTTGCATCGCCAGGCTTTAACTGCCATATATATAAGTTCAAGGTGAACGTAATCTGCTTTGTTCGCGATTCTAATCCGGACTCTACATGGTCCTATAATCAATTTGATACGGATCCTTACGCTATCTTACACTTTCCAGTGGATCTACCGTTCCACATATATATTTAATCAGTGGCTATGCCACCTATTCAAACACGATCCTTAAGTGGTTTTACCACACATTCCAACACTGCCGTTCGGCTCAATGGCCACACATAGACTAGAAAGTAACTAGGCTAGACGCGTCATACATTGATTTGCGCAATTTCTGGTCTTAGTTTAATTGAGGTGTCTAGTGGTGCACGCATGCGAATGTGGCCAACATTCACATGCCTGCAAGCCGCGAAACAGTCCTCAACTTTGTTCGCGATTCTAATCCGGACTCTACATGGTCCTATAATCAATTTGATACGGATCCTTACGCTATCTTACACTTTTCAGTGAGTCTACACCAAAGCCCCCAGCAAGCAGCCACCACTGCAGATAGGCCCCTTGAGGAAGCCTACACCAAAGCAACTCTTGCTGTGATGGTGGCAATTTGTTTTACATGATGAGATTGCCAGCAACATTAGGTGGTTTTTACATGTCAGAGACAGCAGTATTCTTATTCTTCTGTCTCTCAGAAATCTCCCCCACCCCCCCATGGAACAGCATGTGGATCAATAAATGGATAATCATCCATGTTAATATGTAATAAAAGGTAAAGGATCCCGTTACACGCCTATTGAGGCATATTGGGAATACGGTGTTAGGCCCGTATTTTCTTGACCACACCACCCCTAGTGTGCCGATGGTCAAGAAAATACAGGCCTAATATGTAGTGGAATTTTGAAAATCACTCAGCTGTCACAGATTTTGGACTTCTTTACAAGAAATACCAGTAATATATTGATTTTTCTTCTTGTTGTTCATGTGTTATGCCGACTGACATAGATGATAATGTCTCAGTAGATGGCGAGGACAGTAGACAAAGACCGCCATGTTACCCCATATTGCCAGACTGGCTATCCATATTTACATTACAGCTTATCTTAACCTAGCCTCAACTCTGATTTGAGCATCGTCAAACATCTAGCCTTAGCCTAACACCACCCCTGTTTAGAGCATTGTCAAAATTAATAACACCTGACAAACACTGAGGCTGTTTTACAAATAAAAACAAAACAAAACAAACAAAAAACAAACAAAATAACTTAAAGCAAAATGCTGCATTTTTGGCCAATATGCCAATTCTGTCCTCGACAATTTTTTTCTGCTGTCACAATGTATTCTAGCTAGAATTTGCCCATGTGTTACTACTTGTTTAGAATGCCATGATTCAAATAGTTTGACAAGACCCAATGTGGGGCTGATAGAAAGAACCCAATAAGTTAAAGTGAAACAAAGAGATGAGAACAAGATGCTGATGCTGGAAGGGCACACACCGAAGAGACCAGTGCTTATCATTACAAGGCAGTCCTCATGCTGGAACCCATAGGCAAGAGAAGTAAAGGAAGATAGGAAACTCTATACAGAGCGATACAACAGGAGGCAATCTGATCGTAAGAAGAGGTCCCCCCGTCGAACAAGTGTTTTGGCCCATTATTCTCCTTTACACTCTAAGGTGGGCGGGCCCACCAGGGTCATGACTCTCAAGTGTGTCAGCCTCCTGTTGTCTTGTGTAGAAAATGAACCCATTCCACCATGGATGAGGATTTAAAATCCACAATTCCGCCAGCAGGAGGCAATTGTGAAAGTAACCAGAAAGAATAAACACACACAAAAAAACCCATGGAGAAGGGAGGCTTGGAAATTGGTGTAAAGTAATAAAGATGACATGGAAAGACCTTGAACTTATGACACTGGACATGAAGGCATGGCATGAGTTTGCTGAATGCCTATGCTCCTGAGGGAGCAGTAGGGTCATGAGTGAGTTAGAACAGTTGTGAAATGTGTCACACTCATGAACGTGGTTACATGTATGGACGTGGTGACATGCATGAAGATGGTTACACATATGAACATGGTTACATTCATGAACGTGGTTACATGTATTCTTCTTCTTCCTTTTCCTCGCTCGTCCTGAAAAGGATGTTGGTTACGTTGTGTCGATGTTTACAGCAAAGCTGCGATATTTGCACCTTTCAGCCCGACACATCCGACTTCCGCACAGCATTTTTGAGACCGGGTTTGCCTTCCCTCTGTGATCCCTACTCGGTGATGCAGCCTGTTTCCAGGACCACCACTTGGAGGTGGAGTAGGGTCTTGGTCAGCTCTGGTTCGTTGACCCTGACGCAAGCAGTCAAGCTATGAGTTGCTGACTGCATTCATCTCTTTTGCTGCGTTTTCGGTCGCGGTTACATGTATGAACATGTAAGTTTGGGGGACAGGTTCTTGCCTTCACCTAACAGATATCACTCTATATGGTTTCTTGGGGTCTCTGAGGAGACAAGAATAGGACTACTGCTTCCACCAGGCATGTCATAACAGGCAACTAAGGTAAGCTTTTGCATGGGGCTAGCAACCTCAACATGTAAAACAAACTACTACAGTCACCAATACTGCAACAGGCAATGGAATGCCTTTATGAAATCATCATTCCCTTGGATACTAACATTCTGATACCAAATCCTACCATCAGTTCAATTGAAAAAAAAAACCAATTAATTTTCTTCATTTAATGAAGGAAAAAATTAACATTTACTGAATTATACATTACAGAGATCATCAGGATCCTTTTATAAATAGATACAACCACGATGAGATTATAAAACTGGTTCAAATATATTTCTAATATATTTCTAATGTTTAGGGGGCAAAATTCATATACTGTACGTGGTACGTGGCATCAGATGTGATAGAAGAGGTTGGACTAACCACTTACCAGCCGATCCTGGCAACTTGAGCCCCAGTCTTTGAAACTCTATAGCATCAGCTGCCAATTTACGAACATGAGGCTCATCCACACACATCAAGATGTTCTCTGGCTTGATGTCTGTGTGGATAATTTTACATTTGGTATGGAGATAGTCCAGCCCTTCCAGAACCTGTGAGAAAACACCGGTACAGTTAACTAAGTACGAATGTGGAGAATACAAGTGATTAAAAAGCATCCACTAAGTATGGCAAGATTGACAAGCGTCCGAGTGACGGAGTGGTTAGAGTGCTGGTCTCTCGCAGCAAAGGTGCCAGGTTCAGTTCACTGCAGTCTCTGCTATGGGACCTTTTTTTAAATATGGCATAAAACTTGAGGTATTTCAAGTATACAGGTATAAGTACTGCATTTGACTTTATTATTAACTGTATGACTGATAATGAAGCTTTGCACAATGTCACTGTTTCATTACAATGAACAAACACCTTTGTCTGAACGTACTTGCTCGTACTTTGGTCTCTGAGACAGAACAGGACTACTGCCGCATCGGGCACGATGTAAAAGGTGACTAATCTGAAAACACAAATGAGGCTAGCAACCTCCACATGTGAAACAGACTGCCATGACAACTACTGCTGAAAGAACACATAAAATCAAATGCTTTGATGAAGGCTTCCTGCAACAGGGTCAACTGTGGTGGTGGCTCCAAGCTCAAAATGGGACGAAAAGGAAAAGAAGTTGTTTTATAGTTTCAATATAAGTGTATACTTCACAGCAAAGTCTACTGACAGCAATCATCATATTAATTTTTCACACACAGTTCACAAAATACATATATGTATAAGGTAGCAGGTGAGCAACCCTGAGCCCATATCAGTAAGGAATCAGCAACTGGTACAGACAGATACCTTCACATACCTAGGAAGCATAGTAACACCAGACGGTGGGGCAGGCAAAGACATCAACATCAGAATGAATAAGGCAAGAACAGCCTTCTTTAGCCTAAACAACATCTGGAAGTCCTCCCAATACAGCACAAACAAAATTAAGATTATATCCAGAGCTTGTGTGCTTTCTGTGCTTCTCTATGGTGCGGAATGCTGGAGAGTCACAGAGAAGGAAATGTCAAAATTGTCCTCTTTTCACACAACATGCCTAAGAAAAATTCACCGAATCTTTTGGCCGAATACCATCACCAACCAAGATCTGCTTACTCGTAGCAAGCAAGAGGACATGCATACCATCATAGCTGGCAGACGCTGGAGCTGGGTTGGTCATGTCCTCAGAAGAGACCCCGATGCCATCACAAGAACAGCTATGCTTTGGACCCCTGAAGGAAAGCGAAAGAGAGGCCGACCAAATACAACTTGGCGGAGGACTGTGGAGGCTGAGATGCAAAGAATGAACCAGAGTTGGGGCACTGTACGAAGGATGGCCACCGACCGTGCAAAGTGGAATCAATTTGTTGTTGCCCTACAGGATGCCACTAGGCGTGATGGCCACTGACTGCTTTGACGGTCGGTGGTTAAGGATCGAAGAAGAAGAATAAGGTAGCAGAATAGTTTGGATGTAAACAAACCAGGTCTGCAATAAAATCCGATTTTTGACAGGATGATTTATTATAACATGTCAGGCATGAAAGAGAGTTCGTCTTAAGTCTGTTAATTTGACAGCAGGTGGGAACATCAATACATTTCAACAGCATACAAGCTCATGGTTGTTCTGTTCACATTCTTCTTCTTCTTCTTCCGTCCTTAGCCACCGACCGTCAAAGCAGTCAGTGGCCATTACGCCTAGTGGCGTCTTAGGGCAACAGCAGATAGGTTTTCTTTGCCATTGTTTCCCATCACGCCTAGTGGCGTCTTTAGGGCAACGGCAAATCAACCCATTTGCTGTTGTTTCCGTAATCGAAGTGACTGGCAAACGGGTGATCAGCCCGTTGTGTCTGTTCACATGCCTGACCAATTCATATCTGGCTGTTCTTACAACAGCCCAATAACTTTCATGTTACACGAAGCACTTCTTCTTCTCTTCTTTGATCCATAGCCGCCAACTGTCAAAGCAGTCAGTGGCCATCACGCCTGGTTTTGTAGTGCAGAAACAAATTGATTCCACTTTGCTCGGTCGACGGCCATCCTTCGTACAGTGCCTTGGCTCTGGTTCATTCTTTGCATTTCGGCTTCCACAGTTCTCCGCCAAGTAGTTTTTGGTTGGCCTCTCTTTCGCTTTCCCTCTGGGGTCCATATCATAGCTGTTCTTGTGATGGTATCAGGGTCCCTTCTGAGGACGTGGCCAACCCAACTCCAGCGTCTGCCAGCTATGATGGTGTGCATGTCCTCCTGGTTACTCCGAATAAGTAGTTCTTGGTTGCTGATGGTATTCGGCCAAAAGATTCGGAGAATTTTCCTTAGGCAGATTGTGTGGAAGGAGGACAGTTTTGACATTTCCTTCTCTGTTACTCTCCAACATTCCGCACCATAGAGAAGCACAGAAAGTACACAGCTCACATACAGTCTTAATTTGGTGTTTGTGCTGTACTGTACTCAACAACAACATTTGGCCTCAACAACATTTGGCCTCAACAATTGGCCTCAACAATTGGCCTCAACAACATTTGGCCTCAACAACATTTGGAAGTCTTCCCAGTACAGCACACGAAGCACAAACCTGTTTAAATATTATCTTGTAACATGGAGCACTCTTTAATAGGAAGAGCCCACTAACCTCTTTAATGGTGCCCTGCCACAAGAAGTATTCCTCTACAGGAAGAGCCCACTAACCTCTTTAATTGTGCCCTGTTACATGAAGTATGCCTCTACAGGAAAAGCCCACTTACCTCATTAATTGTGCCCTGCTATATGAAGTATTCCTCTACAGGAAGAAGCCACTAACCTCCTTAATGGTGCCCTGCTACATGAAGTATTCCTCTACAGGAAGAGCCCACTAACCTTTTTAGTGGTGCCCTGCTACATGAAGTATTCCTCTACAGGAAAAGCCCACTAACCTCTTTAATTGTGCCCTGCTTTATGAAGTATTCCTCTACAGGAAAAGCCCACTAACCTCTTTAGTGGTGGCCTGCTACATGAAGTATTCCTCTACAGGAAAAGCCCACTAACCTCTTTAGTGGTGCCCTGCTACATGAAGTATTCCTCTACAGGAAAAGCCCACTAACCTCTTTAATTGTGCCCTGCTATATGAAGTATTCCTCTATAGAAAGAGCCAATAAACTTATCTAATTATCTTGCTACACCCAAAATGAAATATCTTGCTACACCAAACATTGTTACATTGAGTCCAACAAACCATTTAATCGTCATTACATCATTTTCATAAACGGTTGTTTGCATAGAATAGATGGATTGAAATGGTATGACAAGGTCACCAATGTGGAACTGATGACATGAACCAGATAAGTGCCAATGGAGCAAGAGATGAGAAGTCGAAGCTGGTGATGAATAGGACGCACACTGAGGAAACCTACAGATAGCATTACCTTGTTGTGGAATCGCCAGGGTAAAAGAAGTAGAGGCATGCCAAATTAACACACAGAAAAGAGAACTGGAGACAGAAATGAAAAGTATGATGTAAAGACCTTGAGCTGACAGCATGCGACAGAAGGACGTTTGCTGAAGGCCTATGCTCCTTGGGGGGCTGTAGGGTAATAATGGTGACTTCTTTAACATATAGATGTATTCTAAATAAAGACCTCAATGACCTGTTTAATAAAAAGCTTTTGTCAAGAGTATCTCCTATATCAAGAGCTCACTAACCTGTTTAATGATAAGCTTCACATTATGCAATGGTATACCCTGGTAGTTTGAACGAATTATCAACTTAAGCAAGTTGTTGCCCAGTACTTCAAACACCATGCAGATGTCTGTGATTACGTTAAGGATAAATGCTCAAGATTTCTTTTCATAAAATGCCAATCTAATTAACTTCTTAACAGTTGGAGGAATACACGACATCAAAATAAGAATACTTCTTCCTTTTCTTCATACTCTCTCAGACGTCTACTTGAATGTTTTCAAAGAAAGCAGTAGTCAGTTTTGAGGCTAATAAGAATACAAAAGGTAAAAGGAACTTTCACTGTATTGGGAAATAAATCAAATTCCATATGTTAAAGATAAAATTCATATATTATATAATGTTACTACATGCTAGCAGCATATGTTCATTTATTTAAGGAGATGTGTTCACCTGTAGGAAAACAACTTTTCCACGATCGTTCACTTGTGTTGAACGACGGTCACTAATGACGTAACGTATCATGTGTTTCGGTTTTAACTATTAATCATCTGGGCCTTACGATTTTGTTTGTACCGTTGGTCTTACCTTTACTATCACTTGATTTATTCACGTTAACATTTATATATCGTCTCAGATGAATTTTATCTTTAACACCACATATATAAGAATCTTGATCTCAAAAGTCACGGCAGTCCTACTGAATTGCTATGAAAGGGAGAGCAACATAAATGACAATCAAGAAATTAGACTTTCAAAAATTGGTGCTAGCTCAGAACAGACAGATTTGAATGATACGACAAGATCACAAATGTGGAAGTGATGGGAAGAGAAAGAGAACTGCCAGTGGGGCAAGATGTGAGGAGAAGACGTTGACATTTGGACAGGGCAGAAAAACAGCTGACAGTACTTGTGCTGGAAACTTCCAGGTGGGTGGGAGAGAGAGAGAGAGAGAGAGAGAGAGAGAGAGAGAGAGAGAGAGAGAGAGAGAGAGAGAGAGAGAGAGAGAGAGAGAGAGAGAGAGAGAGAGAGACCTCAAAAACACATGAAGACGAGAACGTGAGAACAACATGACAGGGATTAAAAAAAGACATGGAAAGACATTGACAGGAAGACAAGACAGGAAGGCTTGACATGAAGACATTGACAGGAAGGCTTGACATGAAGACATTGACAGGAAGGCTTGACATGAAGACATTGACAGGAAGGCTTGACATGAAGACAAGACAGGAAGGCTTGACATGAATGTGTTGACGGTCTTTGCTCCACATGAAGCCGGAGGGTTATGAATGAAGGACTACAACTGAAATGCTCAACCTATCTTGACAGAGGGGTCACCCACATACGACGTCACGCAATTTTTGCCATTTTAACACAAAAGTTTGGTATTGCAAACCTAAACACATTTTTCTTGGAAATACGTTACTCGTAGACAACATGTCAGCCAGCTAGGTTTTGTATTGTTACTTGTGTGGATCATTGTAGCTGTTTGTATATGTATTATTATTATTATTTAAAAATAAAAAGGTATTGCAAACCCCCCACTGTCCTAGAAGCCAGATCTTTACCTAAAAGTTATCAGATCTCAACTGTCAAATAACATTAACTACAACATGTGGCAGGGAATTCAGCACCAAACTAATATATGAAGGATACGTGTTCCATTGACTCCAGAGATTTTAAAGTCATCCAATAACTGAACTGACTTTTCCCTGTAAGGATCATCTTCATCTGCTTCACGAATCTGATGATTAAGCAAATTTTAACAAATGAGCTTCAGTTTGTTACAACAATTACAAAAACAGTAGAATCTTCTTAATTACACCACAAACAGTAGTGACAAGACTTCATTATGGAAATTAAATTAGCTATGGTGGCACTGAAGCAGAAGGTTGCTTAAAAAGAAGAAAGAAATAATAAAAGATGACAGTTTCATGTCAATAAAAAATGAATGAGTGAAAATAAGAAACAACAAAAAAAATCTGAGAAATTATACATATGTTCGTGCCAGTCTGGTATATATCATCATCATCATCATCATAATCATCACAACCTCCAGCATCATCATTATTATTACCATCATCATCATCATTACCATCATCATCATCATTATTATTACCATCATCATCATCAACGTCATCACCACTACCACCACCATCATAACCATCATCATCATCATTATTACCATCATCATCATCACCATCACCACAACCACCATCATCATTATTACCATCATCATTATTCCCATCATCATCATCACTATCACCACTACCACCATCATCATCATCGTTATTACCATCATCATCACCACTACCACAATCATCACAACCTCTATCATCATCATCATTATTACCATCATCATCATTATTTCCATCATCATTAGCATCACCACTACCACCATCATCAAAACCTCCATCATCATCATCATTATTACCATCATCATCATTTTTTCCCTTGTCGCTCCCTCTTGCAGGAAGCCTGCACAAAACATTCACATGCTCTTAAAGCAGTGGTTTTTGTGGCAATCTGTTTGACATGATGAGCCCATGTCAAGATGAAGAAGGTTTGGCTTTAAGGACCATCTTCATTGTACATGGACAACTTCATTAGTGCTCCAATCTCCTTCCTTAGATCACACAATGATGATCTCAGCACAGTGCATGAACTGCATAGCACCGGCAAGAATCCCAATGTGTGTATATAAACTTAAATATAACAAATTAAATGGATGTCACCACAAAGTAAAGATACCGTATTTACAGTTTCTGATACCTATTACTTTATGCTATGTTTCAAAGTTACAGTATCCCACTATTGAGTCCCCCTCCCCACCCCCTTTCCCTTTCCTTGCAATGAAATCATATAAGACCATTTAGTTTATTTAACCAGACCAGCACACCCATACTCTTGGTGCTTGGGGAAGCTTCACTTCCATCCACCCATCTACTTGCTACAGCTCTACTGCTGTCTGTTGGCAATTACACATTAACATCAATTTCTGTCTGGAAGTACATGCACAATGGAATGTGATGGATTCAAAATACTCTCATGTGAATTCTACAGCTCATAATCTAACCAAGACCTTTCTGTGGCGCACCCTGGAAACAGGCAACCTTGAAGTTGCCCAGCCAATGCTTCAGGGACTGACTAACCATACCAAAATGGCTCACAATCACCATTTCCTCTGTGGCAAAACATGTTGAGATCCCAGCATTGCACACTAAGCTTGCAAGAATCATTTGAGCCGCAAGACCCAACTCCAACTTTTACAAGGCTGTCTGCATGCAAAAGGATCTAACAATGAATATGTTGACAAGGGAGGGGAACTGGGAAGTGCCTGTGTGCAGACATGGCGACTGTCTGGGACAGCCCAGAACCAGAGCACAGAATTTTATCCCTGCATATTTGGAGAGCCACTATGGATGGCAGGGAATGCACGGTATGCTGCCCACTCCCCCCCCCCTTTTCTGGCATGAAACCAAGCCAGGGTCCTTTAAATGTATGCCGGGACAGGAATGAATGCCAGGAAAGAAACTGGAGCTTTTAACTCCAACTCAACAAGTTTCAGAATGGCAGAAAAGCCACAGAAAAAGCCTAGATCTACAATGTAGATAGTGTCAACAACTCTTGAACTTGGCACTGGCTGCCAAAGAGCGACACAGCTCATCAGCCCTAGATCAACAACATCAATATGTACATTTGACCATCAGTTTTACTGTCGGTAGCCACCACAAAGATTATACTGTACAATGATCATCATTTGTAAGCCAAATTTGTATGCTTTTAAACAAACAGCAAGCATCATTACAGATTATCAGATTCACTCAATAACTGCCCACTAATTGTACACAACTATCATTTAATAATGAATTTGATTTAAGTAGCACAATTAATTGTCAGAATAAATCAGTAAAAACTACATGAATTTTACCATTTTTCAGTAAATAGTAACACTCTTAGTGACACCATTATATTAATATAATTTCTATTACTGTATAACTAGCATTCAATAACCAAACCGTGTGATAAAATTATAATACAGGTGACAGAGTTTCAGCTAAAACATGTATGTCTGTTTTGTTACATATTTAAACTAATTGTACTTACTGTTAACTCCGCCTAGGCCAGTCCCAAGCCCGGCTGAAAAAGGAGGAGGGCGGCCTGCATGGAGGCCGTAAGGAGGCAGCCCCTCCACAATGCAAAGGCACAACAGGCCAATCAACTGTTTGCTTTAAATCATGATTATGCGAACTACAAGAGAGAAAACCGGACCGATTCTAAAGGCTACAGACTACAACTTATGGAACTTGGAACTCAAGAAGTATAAATGGGAAAGGAAGAGGAGCTGGTGGAAGAGATGAGGAAAGCAAAACTAGAAATCCTGGCTATAACGGAAACAAAGAAAAAAGGACGAGGATTCATGGATCTCGATGGCAACATGCTGCTCTACAGTGGTGAACCCACATCTGAAGGAGCTAAAGGGGGCATAAGTTGTATTGTGGCCAAAAACAAAGAAGATAGTATCAAGGGATGGAACTTTGTCTCGGAGCGCATTATGGTTGTAAAACTAAAAGGAGGAGAAACCATAGTCAACCTGGTCATAGTTTATGGGCCAAATGAGGATGAGAGAGCAGAGGTCAAGGAGGAATTCTTCGAGCTGCTTCAAAGGACAGTGGATGACTGCCTTGATGAAATTATCATGCTCGGAGATTTCAATGCCAGAGTTGGAAATGACCATGCTAGATGGGGTGGAGTTATCAGAAGATATGGAGAAGATACTCTCAATGACAATGGAAAGTGACTCCTTAGATTCTGCAGTGAGCAGAATCTGATCATTACAAACACAAAGTTCCCCCATAAGCGCATACATGCATACACTAGATGTGAACCAACAAAGAATGAGAAGTCAGTGATCGACTATGCCATTGTTAGGAGAAGCTCATTCAAATATGTCCGGGATGCTAGAGTCTGGAGGGGGCCAGAGATTGGAAGTGATCAGTACCTGCTTACAATCAAAAGAACAACTGAAAGAGTTGCTCAGCCTAGGAACTGCCCAACATCACGCAAGAAACCAAGTAAACGAACGGGAGAAATGAGCATTAAGACCTACAAGCTGAGAGAGCCAGAATTTAAGACCAGATATCAGAGGCTTATTGCTACAGCGGTGAGAAACACAGAAGAACAACCTGATGACTTGGAAACTGGCTTAAATTCAAGGACATCATAAAGACAGCTGCTGCAGAAGCATGTGGTGAAGTCCAACTTGGGAACAAGAAAAAGAGGACACCTTGGTAGACAGATTAAGTCAAAGAGAAAATAAGAGAGAAGAAAATGGGATGGAAATAATACATAGGAGCTAAAAACACAGCAGGACAAATAGAGAATTTGTGACACTCAGAACAGAAGCAAAGAACAAGGTGCTAGCAGCAAAACAGAAGTCCTGGGAAGAATTTGGAGAAAAGCTAGAAAAAGATGCGAAAGAAAACCAGAAATTGTTCTATAAGACCCTAAAGAACATGAGGAAGGAAAAACAATGCCCTCTCAAATTTATAAAGGACAAGCAAGGCAATTGCTTACTGCCCCGAAGGAAGTAATGGAAAGATGGAAAGAATATTTCTCAGAACTCCTTGATGGTGAGCAAGGTCAAGCATCAGAAATGATAACCACTAGCACAGAAGAGAAAACCAATGGTGGTGAAGATGACATAAAGATGGAAGAACTGAAGGCAGCACTGGAGAAAATCAAGATGGGCAAAGCAGCAGGGCATGATAGTATAACAACAGAAATGGTTAAGTAATTGGGAGCATCAGGCGACCTATTACTCTTAAGGGTCCTACAGGCAGCATGGTGCAACAAGGCCATATCATAGGATTGGGAGATTGCCATCATAACACCGATTTTCAAAAAGGGTGACAATCGACAATGTGAAAACCATAGAGGCATATCCCTTCTCAGTGTCCCTGGTAAAATCTACTCTAGAATCCTAGAGCAGAGACTCCGACGTCTAGCTGAGCCACAATTGGATGAGGTCCAGTGCGGATTCCGAGCAAACCGAAGTACTCAAGACCTAATCTTCACACTCAGACAGCTGAGTGAAAAGGCCCTTGAGTATAAGAGTGAGATCCATCTTTGTTTCATAGATCTGGAAAAGGCGTTTGACAGAGTCCCCTGGAGCAAACTTTGGGACTGTTTGGCAAGGAAGAATATTCCAGCACCTCTGATTCATGCTATACAGAGCTTCTACAAGTCTTGCAGAAATTATGTGAGGACAGCAAACCATAAGTCAGAAGAGTTCAGGACCACCACTGGTGTAAGACAAGGTGATATCCTGTCACCTTATCTTTTCATACTCCTCATGGACGATGTCATCAAGGCATGTAATGAGAGAACAAGAAAGTATTCAGTGGGGTACTGGAAGATGAGACAGGTCTGTATTTCAGAGCTGGCATTTGCTGATGATGTTGCCCTGATTGCTAAATCAGAGGCACATCTCCAATCCAACCTGCAAGTCTGGAAGGAAGAGCTGCAGAAGAGAGGGATGGTCATAAGCAGCTCTAAAACAAAATCCATGGTGATATCACGAGAAGAAAGAAGACATCAGATTAAGCTGGGAGAACAGGTCCTGGAGATTTCGCCCACTTTAAATACCTCGGAGCTATTATAGACCGAAAGGGAGGCATCAAAGAAGAGTTGGCCACTCGAAAAGCAGCAGCTGGGAGACTTTTTCAGGCCATAAATCGAGGATTCCTCAGCAAGAGAGAGGTTGGTAAGAAAACGAAGATGGCTGTATACTGCTCCACCTATGTCCCAGTCTTGACATATGGATGCGAGTCATGGGCAATGACTACAACCCACAAAAGCCAGATCCAAACCTCAGAAATGAGGTATGTATCTGAGGAAGGTGGTTGAAGTAACAAGAAGAGACATTGTCCGCAACCAGATGTTACGTCAAGGCCTAAAATACCACCTCCTGCAGACCCAAGTAGAAACAGTCTCAGCAGCTAAGATGGTTTGGCCATGTCTGCAGAATGGGAGAAGATCGGCTACCACGACAACCATGGGAAACAAAGACCTAGGTATCCAGACCCCCAGGACGACCCAGAATCCGCTGGGAGGACAACATTAGACAATCTTTGAAGGGCCGAGGACTAGAATGGAACCAGGCCAGGAGGAAGACAGCCGATAGGATAGTCTGGCGCTCTCTCTAACAAACCTCTACACCTCACGGTAGAAGGTAAACGACTAAGTAAGTAAGTAAGTACTTACTGTTTATAGTGACGTAATAATACAATGTACAAATTATAACATAAAATTACTGTACTGTACAGTCCTGTGTTGTAATAAGTAAAGAAACACACAAGTGCACAGTACTTATAGGATGATGGTCATAAGTATGAGTAGTTGTAAGTCGCATACATTCACAGGACTATCTGTAACGTAATATTTTAACAGCCCAACGTAGTTCCCGGGGGATCTCTGATGAGACAAAGAAAGAATAAGATTTACTGCTCCCTCTGGCATGTCGTACAAAGCAACTAATATGAGGTTGTGTATGGGGGGTTGCAGCCTCACCATGTAAAGCTAATTGCTACAGAAACTATCCCTGCAAGAGAATGTGAATGCCGTGAGCAGGCTTCTGCCAAGGGCCAGCTGCAATGGTGGCTCCATGCTCCAAAAGGAGCACAAAAAATAAACATGATGATGACAGCAACTACATTTTAACAGCTATTGATTCTGTTAAGTGCTAAAAAATGTTAGCAACAGTTTCTGCAGCCTCTTAAGTACTTAAAGATGTTAACATTAGTTATTGCTGCCTATTAGCAGTTAAAAGCTTGTAACTAACAGCAGTTTTTTTTTTTTTTTTACATATGTAACATACGCATGTTAACAGCTACCGCCGTTGACTGAAAATACTTACACATTTTAACAGCCTGATTTCATCCAGAGCTGTTTCTGTATAGTGCTGTGCACTTTTCACCACTTTCAGAGCCACAAAGCGTTTACAGCTAAAAATCAAAGAAGACAAACGTTGTTATTTGCTTAGTTTATGAGTGATGGTGGGTACAAGTGATAAACTGCGACATATATGAAAGGGAATGTTTCTGGGGCATAGTTAATTTTTCTGCTGCAACTTCAGTCCTGCTTATGACATGAAAACTGTGACATACCGAAATTATTAATTATACTGTATGGCTTCCAAGACTCAAGTAGTACACGGGGCTGGCAACTTCACCATGCAAAAACAATTGCTGCTGAAACAACCACTGCAAGAACACATGAAGTGCTTTACTGTAAGCTTCCTATAAAGGAGCCAGATGTTGTGGTCGCCCGATGCCCCTTAAGAAGCATACATGAAGAATGATGATGAAGATGTTCGGATGATTAACTACGTAACACATTCACAATCAATGTTACATTCTGCGTAATTTAATATACATTCATCTAAAACACTTATACCGGCATGATGTTGACCACATCACCCCTAGTGTGCCGATGGTCAAGAAAATATGGGCTAACACCATATTCCCAATATGCCTCAATGGGCGTGTTACAGGATCCTTTACCCTTTTTTTACCCTAAAACACTTATAGCATTAAATCTAAATCTCAAGGGCACCGGCTCTAAAGCTGTCTACAGTGTCATGAGACTGACCACCACCACTGAGGCATTTTTTCTGGGGTGTGCTTAGTTGGCTGTGTGTCCTTTCAAGATTCATTCTTGAAGTGAGGCGATGGGGCTGTTCAGATGGTCACTGGTAAGCCCATCACTCCTGTTATCTAGTGTCCTCGTCCTTTCTTTCTTGTGAGTGTCTATTATTTACCAAACGATGATGTAGAACAGCCTTTCTCAACTTTTTATCCTGGAGAAACCCCCGAAATCATTTTCATGTCACCTCTGCATTAAAATTATTATATCTACAGTGCAAGGTACATTAGCGCAATCGGTAGTTGTAAATATAATATTCCAATAAAAATGGTTAATGCCCTATTTGAGCAGAGAATGATTTTTTTCTGTGGATCTGTTTATTTTGGGCAACCCATTAGCTTACTCTTTTTTGTGACTTCTTTAAAAGCACTACAAGCATTTAACGTCTTTATTGTACAGGATATTTTAAGTGATTTTTGTAAGGAACAGTCCTGTTTCAACAGGCATACCTAAAAAGTGGGTTATCACTGAAAAGAATATAGGCTTCAAACTAGTGTCACATAAAGTGTTCATTATCGTTTCATATAATTTGTTTGCTATGTCTGCAAGTTTGAAATGCAGCTGTGATTAATGCTGCACGCTGGTTGGGTGATAAAAATAGAATGTGATGACTTGCTTTAACAGCAGAAAATTCATTTACCTGCTGCAATCTTTAGTTTTTGCACTACGATATACAGTATTCTGAGCCAGAAAGGTGCTCAGATCAATGTGTTTTAACATTTTTACAGATATTGCCATTACCACTACTACACTCTGGGTCACAAAAAGTAAATAATGTAAATAAATTCACCCTCAGTAAGTGTGAATAGTATATATTCAGGACATAAACTACCAAGGCGAAAAATTTAAAGATACCCATACATTTACTCACACACACACACACACACACACACTGTGAAAACAGTGCTTTTAAGCTAGTACAATTACACTTTTTTTTCCCCACTTCTTCCTGGATCAATTTTTTTTTTACACGTTACTATCACCAGTTGTCAAATATATCTTTATCATCTTCCTTTGAGAGAAGACAGGGTTTTCATAGCAATTTGATAATTGGATGTGTGTGTGTGGGGAGGAAAGAAGAATGGGGCCTGCAGTTCCAGGGCCTGAAAATATTTAGAGATGCCAAGGTGGCAGATCAAGCACACAAATTATTTTATTAAAGTCCAATTTATACAGCTCTAAATGGCTCCAGGGTCAACATTGCCTCATGAATTGGGTACCAGAGCAACTCTGGGAAGGTTATGGCAGTGATGCTGACCACATCACCCCTAGTGTGCCAATGGTGAAGAAAATATGGACCTGACACCATATTCCCAAAATGCCTCAACGGGCGAGTAACGGGATCCCCCCTTTTATACAGCTCTGTAGTAAAAGTAAAATGGTACAAGTGATATTGCCTCTTTAGTTTTGTTTAAATCTTTGCAAGCTGTGCCTCTTTAAAATCAATTTCAATTAGTTTATACACTTCAAACTTTTGCAGCATATACTGCTCACATCTCAAGGCTACGTAAGCTGCTTGTCACTACCTCAGCCATGTTCAGGTCTGGTGATGGCAATACTAGGAAGTCAATAAACTCTCAAATTCACTCAATCTTTCCGTTTGTCTTGCTGTTCAGTAAGACATATTCTTAATTCCTTTTACCTTCAATAAGGCACTAACTGTGAATTATTAGATGATTAATTAGACTTTCTTTCACCTCATTGCCAACTTTATTACTATATAGGGTGGTACAAAAGTAGGTATACAGTTTCTTTTACCTTTATTTCTTAGTTATTACAAAGGAATTAATACTTACAATGTAGAATAAGTACATAAAGAAAAAAAAATTATGAAATACATGTTTTAAAAAAGTGCCCTTGCTAATAAAATTTTTAAAAATAAAATATAAAAAAAAAATAAATAAAAAAAAAGTATATCTACTTTTGCACCACTTTGTACATGAAATTAATATATGAGCTGAACATAGTGGGGCTTACGTGATAACAACCCCGAGCGTGAGAATGGAGGTAGAGGCAGCTTATGCTGCCTTAAGATGGCTGTCTGAGGCTTTATTAACAAAAGGCAGTTATTGAATCAGACTCACAATCCATGCTTCGAAAAGTCCAAAATGGATGGCTCCGACATGAATGGAAAACCTCCATAGCAGCATCGAATCTTCAAGAACTAATATAGATCTACTGTTTTGGTCATGCTGGGGTACGTGGCAATGAAAGAGCTGACAAACTAGCTTCAAAAGCACCCATTGAAGGTGCACTGGACACGGATAAGAGAGAAATATTGAAGGCAATTCATGATCGCCTATTAGAGAATGACACTACAATCGATGAATCATCAAGGCTAAGACTGCTGGAATTTGGCACCAAACGTAAGACCAGCAGGGATGGACGTATGAGAGGACGCATCCAGCGTGAATACAACCAGTGTGCAACAGGAACAATTAGCATTCATACCCTTCGACATTTGCTGAGGGAGACTGAGCACCTATGGGTTTGCCTAGAGTGCAATCACGTCGCTTCTGATCAACAATAACAATATATGAGCAGGTTATAAAAAAAAGCCTGCTCTTTTAAGTCATGTATGATCACAGGGATATACTCTGAAACCCCTATACTTCTATCAAGGGATCAATTTATAATTCATTCAATCTACCCCAGAACAAGAACTTCAAGTTGTTAATCTGCATTTTTGAGTCACTCAAAAAATATAAGCCTATACAACAGGGTTTCTTAACCTTTATTTGTGCCATGGACCCCATTGAATGTCCAATAAAGGCTATGGACTCCTTCTTGGAAAACACTTTATTAAAATTATAATTATTTTTGTTAAATTTAGGTTACGTACATGGACCCCTTAAAATCCATTCTCAGACATACACCTTCCAAGGGGTCCGTGGACCACAGATTCAGAAACCCTGCTCTTGAGGATTATAGAAGTCGGTTGGTAAAAGAATTTTAATTGGGGAATATATCCAGTCTTTTGACAATCTGACACATCAGGAAATCTGTGCTCTCAGATGTCATGTCCCCAGCATCACTAACTTCTATGCAACGGTAAGGGGAAGAAAATGGCATTATACTTACGTGAGATCCCAGCTCAGCCACACAGTTGAGAAATGTCCCCAGCCTAACTTGCGCACTATGTGATAGCGATTGTTCAACAGGTCCCCAATCTTGACTGGATGATAGCCTCCTTTGCAGTAGTCATGAGGGTCCTCCTGCTCATCATCATCAGTCCCAAGAATCTCCTCGTCATCATCCTCATCATCATCATAGTGAAAGTCATGCTTTTTCTTTGGGTCGTTTGATCTGTGAACACGAAACATTAGCTTTAAGTGTTGGCTACAACACAGAAATGACGCTGCCTCTGAATGCCCTGATGTTTTGAACAAATAACTTGATTCAAAAATTAAAGACTATCAACATACCAAAAAGGAAAAGCGGAATTCAGCAATCACATCCTATGGCAGACACAGATGTCGATAAATTACCGGTAAACCCAAAAATTAATCTTGGAAAATTAACAGAGAAAAAAAATACTTTAATAACACCAACCACTGCATGCTACAGAATGCTTGTCACATATAAATCACAAATACAGGATGAGCAAATGTCAAAGCAGTACCACTAAGGCTCTCTCGGAACTAGATTTTGGCAGAATTGTTTTTTTTATTACTTATTCAGATACTTTGTCAAAGGAGTTTCTCTTTGTGTGGCTTTCATCACAGCAAGTAGTTTGTGCAGCATGGAATTTCCTACAACCATCTGATTTACATTACTTGTATCACTACTTGTAAATTACTTCACTTCATGTGTCAGATTAAAATCACTTAATTATTAAAATTAGTTCAATACACTTTTTATTGATCATTTAAAGTTCTGTCCTGTGTAGCTTCCGGGGGTCTCTTATGAGCACTTTCGGCCCGAGTATGGGTCTGTTACGTCCTTTTTTCACCCTGTGTGTGGGACTTAACAGTATTGAAGTTGACATGGGTCTGACTTCTGTTAAAAGCGTACGCATCAGCATAAGTAATAATGATGTATATGTAATTTATAATGCTTAAATTCGTTGCGCACGGAATAGCACATATTTGGTGTGTGAGTATAGGTTTTGTTGCTAAACACTGTATGACGCAGTGGAGAGAGAGACAAAATGACGTCTGACGGGTATCACCGGCATTTTGTCTCTCTCTCCACTGCGTCATACAGTGTTTAGCAACAAAACCTATACTCACGCACCAAATATGTGCTATTCCGTGCGCAACAAATTTAAACATTATAAATTACATATACATCATTATTACTTACGCTGATGCGTACGCTTTTAACAGAAGTCAGACCCATATCAACTTCAATACTGTTAAGTCCCCCACACAGGGTGAAAAAAGGACGTAACAGTTTCGCTGACTGCATTTATCACTGTTGCTGCGTCTTCGGTCCCAAGTGTCTGATTAAAACTACTTAATTATTAAAGTTACTTTTTACAACAAAATTTCACTAATTATTTCAAATGCTGCCAGATGAATAACTATAAGCAGTAAGTCCAAACGTTATGCTGTGTAACTGTTTTCTTAAAGAATGACCACTCTGCTGAATTTCACAAAACAAGTATATGTAATCAAATAAGAAGATTATTGCTCAATAGGTTTGGAATTGCTTAAAGTAACAGAAGATAGCATGAACCAGAGTTGGGGCATGGCACGAATGATGGCCACTGGCCGAGCAAAATGGGGACAGTTTGCTGCTGCCCTACAAGACACTACTAGGCATGATTGCCACTGACTGCTCTGTCACAGTCAGGGGCTAAGGATTCAAGAAGAAGAAAGTAACAGATTATACAGAAATCTGTACATAAAGCAGAATTCAATATGACTGCCAACGTGAAGTAAGAGAAGCCTACAATATGAGCAAGACAACCAACCAAAGCCCTTAAATCAAAGGCATATTATAAAGCCAATGAACATGGGAAATCAAGAGCCAGGAATCCACATCTCTAGGACAACCCAAAGTTCGCTGGGAGGACAAATTCAGACAATCTCTGAAGGGCCAGGCACTGGACTGGAACCAAGCCAAAATGAAGATAGCAGATAGAATAGCTCTCTCTGGCTAACCTCTGCACCCCGGGGTAGAAGAGGAAAGACTAAGCAACTTAGTTTTTAAACTTCTGTGAGCTTCTTTAACCAGAGGTAACTCACTGTTAAAGCTCAATGAAAACACAGGATGACATTATAAGCATATAAACAGCGGGCCCACACGAAGACAACTTTGAAGACACACTTCTGCCTTCTTACATTAAATACTCACTTCTAATCTATACCAGACAGAAAATAAGATTTTAAAATTGCCACAATTGATTACACCCCCTCCAACATGACGACGGGTTTTCATACAAAAGCAATTATGATATGAAATGATGTCAGTCAGTCAGACATGGCATGATATGTCACCAATCTGACAGGTGAAGAAAGCAAATAATTAATGCTCGATAGATATTGGCAGTCACGCTTACCAGATATTTTATTTCTAAATTCAGAGAAAAGGTGACAAGAGAAGGAACATGAGGGATATGATAAGACATAAAAAATTAGTGATTCATCATCATCATTACAGACAAAGAAAGAACAGGATGACTATACCCGCATGCATGTTGCACAAGGTGACTAATATGTGGTTGTGCATGAGGTTGGTAACCTCACCATGTAAAACAAATTACCATAGAAACCACCGCTGCATGAACATGCTACCGCTTAGTGCAAGCTTCCAGCAAGGGGACCAGCTGCAGGGGCAGCTGCAGGGGCAGCTCCATGGTTCATAAGGAGAGCCAAGGGAAATGATGATGATGACCCCCACAGAATACAGAAGAGAGGACTGAGGTTCGATTCCGAAGACTCTGGGCAAAAAAGTGTCAGATGTACATCTAAAAATACAGATATCATTAATCTGAAGATCAGTCACTGTTCATTAAACTTTCAGGAAAAATAAAATATTACATTATGTGATCAGTATAAACTGTCATGAGCTCAAAGAATAATTATCACTATGTTTTTTTATCAGCTAAGTGGTTAGACAGCTTTCCTCTCGCAGCACATTTACCAGGTTCTAAACCTGGCAGCATCACCATCTGGTCTACCAAACTGCAAGTGGGTACCTGCCTCAGCTCTTGTAAAAAAAAAAAAAAAGGCTGGACCTAGTATGTCTCTCTTTCAGCAGTTTCTGTTAGGGGACCCATCTTTTATGTGATTACTCTGTGGTGTTACCCTTGCTATTACTCTGTGGTGTTACCCTTGCTATTACTCTGTGGTGTTACCCTTGCTACCTAACATCATTTTCCTGTACGTGGTGCAATCCTACTAATGGTTTGGTTTTTAGCCTGCTTACTTGTCCATAAAAGTTATTCTACGCTGCTCTGTAAGGCTGTAGCTGTCCAATATCTTCATCAATTTTCATTGCGCTCCTTATGGAGCATGGAGCCACCACCCTGGCAGGACACCTGCTCCAAGCTCTCACGTGTTCTTGTAGCAGCAGTGGTTTTGTGGCCACTTTTGTTCAAATGAGGTTGCCAGTCCCATCCACACACACACACACACACACACACACAAAATAAACTCATATTAGTACGACATGCCTCAGGGTGCAGTAGTCCTATTCTTTCTGTCTCTCCAGAGACCCCTGGGAACTACACAGGGCAGCTGATCACTAGAAGAGGCAACATTTTCTAACTCGCATGTTATGCCATCATTTCCACTTTTGCTCCCCACTGCAAACTATGCAGAATGGAAGCTGTGGTTTCACAATTTCTTTTACACTAGTGTAAAATCCCGCTTAATCTGGTACTACTTAAATCATGGATCTCCGCATCTTCCTGTCTCCAGTTCGTGTACTATTTATCAGTTGTGTTGTTGACTTCTGTCCATACAGTATAATCAAACTGTTCATGCACACCATCATTTGCGAACATTTCTTTGTCGGGTGTTATTTTCGGGAGAGTACATATAAGGGAAACAATACAATTAATGTCTAACTTTCAACCAAAGTTACATCCCTTAGCATTTGTGACAGAAAAAGCTGGGATTTTATATATAGGATGATGAGGTTGCCAGCCCACATATTAGTGACTTTATGTGATTTGCCCGAGGGAATAGTAGTCTTGTTCTTTCTTTGTCACCTCAGTGACTCCCACCCCATAAACTGCGCGTGAGCACAAGTTATACAAGACGCAATGAAGAAATGGGGAGCCGCGGTATCGCAGTGGTTAGTGCACTGGCTTCCTAGCTCAGTGGTCCATGGTTCGATGCCCAGTTGAGGTGGGATTTTTTAGACCGCATGCGGCTCTGGGGGTCGACCCAGCCTCATGAATTGGGTACCAGAGTAACTTCTAGGAAGGTTAAGGCGGCCGGCGTGATGCTGACCACATCACCCCTAGTGTGCCGATGGTCAAGAAAATATGGGCCTAACACCATATTCCCAATATGCCTCAATGGGTGTGTAACGGGGGATCCTTTACCCTCCCCCCTTCCAAATGAAGAAATGAGGTGGTAAGTTGGAACAATAGCATGTATATACTCATCTGAGTCAGAAAACCTTATGGCTTGGTCACCTTATTAGAATGCAGCCCTATTAGCTACCATTATAAGCCTTCAAAGCAACAGAGTTTGACTTCTGGGTAAGAGACACCCAGGGTGGCCCCCCTACAGAAATAAGGTGTTCAGCTAGCCAACGGCAGCACAGCTCTAGTATGAACTTATTTTGCATCTCTGTGCCATGTATGACAGCAGAAAGTGGAAATAAAATCTAAATTAAAAAAGGTGCTACACATCTCATTATACTGTCGAAGCTGAGCTATAAAACAAAACAGGCAAATATCTTTTTATCTGCCCAACAATAAAGCCAGAGAGCATTTGCATTATACGCACTTTAAAAAAAAAAAAATGTTTCCTCTTGTTGGTGAGGCACGTCCCATTCAACCTAGTCAGTTATTTAGGGTGCATGTCCAAATATAAAAGACCTTTAGGTCTGATGATGTTAATTATTTTATATGTAGACAACATTTTATGTGATGGGTATAATTCAGGGCTTGATAAAAGCCTTCTCTTTTACACAGCATAGTTGAATGTGGTGCAGTAGGATACTATTTTCTCGAAGCTGGAAGTGTGAAACATGATCAAGCAAAAAAAATACAACCTTCAGACTGAAGAAATCTGGCTGTGCATGATAACTAAGGTTTGGTTTATGCATGATCCTCTTTAGTAGCAGACTATATCTTCTTTGTACATTATCAGACGTCAACTTGAATATTTTGAAAGAAAGCAGTGGTCAGCTTGAGGCTATTTGCATTTCCATAGTTTTTCCAGGCAGTATAAAAGACCTGAAGACACGGAATGTACCAATGGAATGAAATATATGAATATACGATAGCCTATGCTTTCTTGGGCAGCGGTAACACAGTGGTTAGTGCACTGGCTTCCTAGCTCGGTGGTCCATGGTTCAATCCCCAGTTGAGGTGGGATTTTTTAGAACGCATGCGGCTGGCTCCTAGGTAGACCCAGCCACATGACTTGGGTACCAGAGCAACTGTGGGAAGGTTAAGGAGGCCGGCATGATGCTGACCACATCAACCCTAGTGTGCCGATGGTCAAGAAAATATGGGCATAACACCATATTCCCAATATACCTAAATGAGCATGTAATAGGATACTTTACCTTTGTATGCTTTCTCAGGTCTGTACTTCATCTCCCTATTCCACTATGAGCGTCCTCAGTAGGGTTACCACAGGTCCAACAAAGGAGGAACTACATGTTCAACTTTTCACACTCCTGTCCTACTTCAGCACCATTGCAGAATTTTTTTAATGTGATTTTGTCAGGCTTTTCACCGATGATTAAAATTTAAAACCTTTTGAACCTTGGATATTAACATAATTGACAATAATATGTGAGGAATTGCAGTCATATGTAGGCCTACTTTAAAATGAAGCTTGTATGCTTGCATTTCATCACTTTCTCTTAGTATGGTCCTCATGATTTTATCTGTTGCTTTTACTACAGTAAATTCTTTGAATCTGTCATTAGATATTACATTATGACTTTGAAGCAGGCAGAATAGATTTGAGAAGCTAGCTGAACGCCTAAAACAACTGTCGGCTGTGTCCTCCTTCCCCCCCCCCCCCTTTTTCCCTTTTAAAGTTTAGGTATGTGGTAACCCTAGTCCTCACGTTTCCATATTGTCACTATGCTGGCTTCGCCCACCCCTTCATTCTATCAACGCCGCCCTGTCCACTAACATGATGTGAATTCTTCAGTAAATGGATTTCTTGAGTATCATGGAGAACAACCAAGAAGCTACATTCATAAATTGTTGCCTGTGTCGAATAGAAGGATTGAAGTGGTACGACAAGATCACCAATGTCAAACTGATGACAAGAAACAGACAAATACCAGTGGTACAAGAGATAAGAAGAAGATGCTGGCGATGGATAGGGTATATACTGAGGAGCCCGGATGATGGCATTATAAGGCAATCCTGTTTATGGATTCCCCAAGAGAGAGAGAGAGAGAGAGAGAGAGAGACAGAGAGAGAGAGAGAGAGAGAGAAAGAAAGAGAGACCATAGAAGACACGGACAAGAGAAGTGGAGAAAGAAATGAAAGGACTGAGGAAAACATGGATAGATCTCGGGCTTTGGCACGGGACTGGAGAACTTGGCAAGAATTTACTGTAGGCCTATCCTTCTTCAGAAGATGAAACGTATTGGATGGATGGATGCTGGATTTCTGGTCAGTGCCCCCACGATCAGCCAGTACTTGAAAGTCACAGAAAACTCTACATGTGCGGCGACCGAACCCCCGCCCCCCCCCCCCCCCACCCCCGTTCTAGTGCGCTCTGGGCCGAGGGGGAAAACAAGAAGACAATTATCAGATTCCAAGGCTGATCGACCGTCACCGGTCCGCTCAATTAACATCGATATTTTTACAACGTCAACACAACGGTACTAGTTCCACGGAGACATTTACATTAAATGCTGCATTAGGCAATCGGCATGCCTGGCTGGCGTGTCAGAGTGAGAAATACAACAATGGTGACCGTAGATCGTAAATATAACGCGGAAGAGGCAGCGCCATAGTCTAATAATAGCAACAGTTGGCAGAATGGATAAACCTAAGTGTGAGTTCACGGTGCGAGTGTGTTAAATTCCCAGGGTAGGCGACAAATCAACAGGAGGCTGATATTTTTAAGTCATGACCTAAGCAGACCCGGCCCCCCCCCCCCCCCCGGAGTGTAAATGAGATCGATAAGCCGCAAAACTTGTCTAAAGTGGGATCATTTCTGATGATCAGATCCCCGCCATTTGTAACGCCCTGTATAGTTTTCTGTCATCAAAGGTAGTCCCATAGCAAAAACTGCAGTGAGGGAGTTAAGTGTTACAGACCACTATGCTAGGTCTCAAGTGTGAGGGGTGACCGCCTCTCTTCCTCGCTGACTTTGCCTTCCCTAAATCAAGAAATGTCAGGTATCCATTTACAGCTGGGTAGACTACAACGCGATGCTACCAGGCTTCAAACCAGGTAACAAAGAGTTCTCAAGACAGAGAAACAATCGCCCTAACCCTACCAATCTACTCTTAATTATACCAGTACCGGCAGTAATTCGAAATTCTACACATATAACGGATAACGCGGTCATGACGTGTGTCGAAATTCTCGACTAAATTTTTTCGTTCTCTTTTTCTTTCCCAATCCTCTCCGTCCGTACTTACTCGACCATCCCCTCTAAGTGCACCTTGTCATTTTCTATTATTTACGCTTACATCGATTGCTCTGACCGGTTGACCTGGTTTTTGTAGCCATATTACGTGTTTATTTTAATCGTCAGCATCAGGCGTATAGCGACTTGTCTTGTTAAATCGCCAGGCTCATTGTGTAAGCTAGTCGGACGAGTGATAAATAAGCAGGAATTGTCTTTGCACAATATGACATTTTAGATAATGTGTTAATTTTGCCTTATGGCAAAGCCAGGCTGTTGGTAAACAGGGATGTCAGAAGATAACAATCGTGAAAATGGAGCACGAGGAGCTACGTAATCGTTTCTGCCCAGACTTTGTTGTAATAAACAACTATGAGAAAGTAACACCTTGGTAGAGATTTACCAGGCGTAATAATTAGAATCAGCGATGTAGTGATTTTGGTAAACATGACAAGTAACGCGGAAGTGGCAAGACCGTACATGGTCAGTGAGTATGTTCTGATGATTTTTGTCTCTGTGATGAGCAATGAGACTCCACTAGCTAAATATATGATGGAGACACTTATCTATACTTACTGAACTACCCGAAAAGCAACAAAGGCATAAATATTTCTGTAAAAAGAAAACAACAACAAAACAGCACCCTGCGTTATTTTAAGAAGCACGCAATTTAGTTCCTGGGCAGAAAAGTACTGTGACAGAATTGGGTAATAAATTATTGGGCGCGAGGTGGAGCGACACCCCAACCCCTCATTTCTTCTTGACTGTTATCACAGCTCGCATTTCTTTTCTCTATTTTCTCTTGTGTATATGAAAGGGAGAGTACTCGCTGTCACTCTTACGAGGACAGGTTCTCTCCCCTTGCCTGTTAAGTTGGTTGGAGTAATCTTCTGAAGTGTTTACAACTCTCCGTAGTTTCTTTGATTAGCCACCTTCGCTGTCCACGTGCAAATCCTATTCCATTCACCCACTGCGGTGTTTCTTCAAGTGCAGTTTATGTCCCGGGGACCCCGTCTCAGAGCTCCGTAGAATGGCATCATATTATGCAGATACACGGGCGGTAAAAAGTCGCTCCTGGTTCTTTGACACTGGAGACGGCCTTCGCTTTCCAATGTTTCCAGGGGCCACTATTACGCCAGGAAAAGTCGCTCGAAGCGTGCAGGTGTCCCCTGTTTTGATGCCTGGGAAATTTGGGGTAACCATTTCAACATGTTACGCAAAATCCACGTCAAAGTTGCATTCCCATGAAAATTCTCTGGTCAGATATTATGAGTTGTTGTCTGCTCCTCTATGCAGGTGTCCCACTAACGCTTGAACATCTGCTACCTTAGGGGCAATATATATTGTGCTCTGGTCTGTCTCTCGTTGCTTCAGTCATAAAATTTATGCCGTGAGAAGTTAGAAGACTTAACACCAGCTTGCCTGCTATTATAGAGTGGGAGATTCTGACAGTCTTGGTAAGCAAGTTTAGTACTTGGTAATTAGTATAAATTTGTGCTTGGGATTTGTAATAAGTCAGAGTAAGACTTCATAATGGGTTTTAGTAATGTGGTAAATTACAGCAATCATTCGACCCGAAATCTGAAGCTATAGCCAGTTTCTTTTTTTTTTTAGAAGGGAATTGTGATTGTATGCTGCTACTAGTTATATGAGCCAAATGGTTGTGTGACTTGATGTCTGATATAGTTCATTAAAAGGAATACTCGGCTTCCTCTCTCTATCTCTCTCTCTCTCTCTCTCTCTCTATATATCTATATCTATATATATATATATATATATATATATATATATATATATATATATATATATATATATATATATATATATATATATATATATATAAAAGGGGCGTTCAGAAAGTAATGCACCACATCGTTTTTCTCAGCTAATAATGAAGACAGAAGCATGAAATTTTGAACACTTCAAATATGGCATGTGCCAATTGTGTGCACCAAATTGCACTGCAACCGGCCAAATAATACAGCTGCCCTAAACCGCTGAAATGGAGCATGTTAGCAACTTGCGTTATAAACAGCGAATTGTGATAGAATTTCTCGTTGCAGAGAAGGAAACTGTTGTGAATATTCACAAGCGTCTATGTGATGTGTATGGAAGTTTTGCAGTCGACAGGAGTACAGTCAGTCGCTGGGTTCAGAGAATCAAAGAATCAGGAAGTGGAGATACAGAGCTGCTTGATCGGCCGCGATGTGGACGTCCTGCCACAGCCATCAACACAGAAATGTTGAAATGCGCCGAGGGCATTATTCTTACTGATAGGCGAATCACTACTCAACAATTGGCCTTACAGCTGTCAGTCAGCAGGTAGTGCAAATGCAGTTATAAAAACTCTCGGATTTTCTAAGGTTTGCGCAAGATGGGTTCCTCGAAGTCTCACCAATGACCACCGATTGCAAAGGAAAGCAATTTCTTCTGAATTGTTGGAGCGTTTCAATGCTATTGGAGAGAACTTTGTGGCTAAGATCGTTACAGGTGACGAAACCTGGGCACATCATTTTGAACCTGAGACAAAAAGACAGACAATGGAGTGGCATCATCCACAATCACCAAGAAGAAAGAAATTCAAGACAATTCCTTCAGCTGGAAAGGTCATGATCACTGTCTTTTGGGACATTGAAGGTGTGATTCTTGTGGACGTTATGCCAAGAGGAGAGACAATCAATTTGCAAGCTTACATTAAGATATTGAAAAAACTCAACGTTTTCGCAGAGTTCGGCCGCACAAGAATCCAGCAGACCTGCTTCTCCTTCACGACAATGCGTGCCCTCACACAAGTCTGGCAACACGGGAAGCAATCACCAAATTGGGTTGGACTGTACTACCCCATCCACCCTATAGTCCCGATTTGGCACCCTCTGATTTTCATCTATTTGGTCCACTTAAATATGTACTCCGTGGGACAAGGTTTGAAGATGATGAAGGAGTGATTCATGCAGCGAAGAAATGGCTACATGATCAAGACAAAATCTGGTACGGGCTAGGAATACATGCACTTGTTTCACGCTGGCATAAAGCCGTACAAGTTGATGGGGATTATGTTGAATAATACCGATGTTTACATGACCTATCCATGTATAAAAAAAAAAAAAAAAGGTAAAGGAACCCGTTACACGCCCATTGAGGCATATTGGGAATATGGTGTTAGGCCCATATTATCTTGACCGTCGGCACACGAGGGGTGATGTGGTCGGCATGTATCCATGTATACTGTGTATAAATTTCATGCTGTTTGAATAAACAGCTCCTGAGAAAAACGATGTGGTGCATTACTTTCTGAACGCCCCTTGTGCGCGCGCGCACGCATGCACGCACGCACGCACACACATAGACACACTGCTCAAAAAAAGTTAAAGGCCACTTTCAATTTTTAGGTCATTTCAACTAAGCTGTTTTTTTTTAAACCTGAACACTCAGTCAAAACAGTTTTGCTGCATTTTGTTGCATGCTTAAACAATGTTTGTTAATCTGACAATAAATCAAATCTGTGTTACGTGTGTGTACCTCCAAGGTCAATCAAATGTACGTGGTGGAAAGGGAAATAATGCATGTTTGAACATGCTTCCTATGGCAAAGCCTGTTGATAACATTGCTGAAATTTGCTTTTCACGTGCAAGTCGTGACTATAGTGAACACATGTCACCCACTTTTCGGAAGGAACGGGCAATGGGTATGTTTGTAACAGTTACCATTTTAGCCATGGCTCAGCAAAGACGCTTGACCAATGTTGACAGATGGAGAGCGATGGCATGGCTGCAGGATGATGTAGGGCTGCGAGAAGTTGCTAGGAGATTAGGAGTTGCCCACTCTGTCATACAAACTCTGCGTGATCGTTATAATGCAACCGGCAGTATCGCAGAACAACGCAGGTCAGGATGTCCAAGGTCTACCACAAGACGGCAAGACACATTTGTTGTTGTATTGGCTCTCAAAGAACAATCATTGCCAGTGCCATCAGGACGCAACTGCGAGCAGCCACCAATGTAATCGTCAGTGACCAAACCATACGAAACCGACTGAGAGCTGCAGATCTGCATGCAAGGCGACCTGTCATCCGACCTGTCTTGGCTCCAGCTCATCGCGCAGCTCGTCTGGCTTGGGCTCGGCGTCATGTGACCTGGACAAGGCATCAATGGAGCAGAGTTATGTTCACAGATGAATCCCGTTTCACCAGATCATTCACAGATGGCAGAAATCGTGTCTGGAGGCGCCCAAAAGAACGCTATCATGATGCCAACGTCCTTGAACATGATCGCTATGGCGGTGGATCAGTAATGGTGTGGGGCGGAATTAGTGTGACCTCCAGAACACCCTTGTATCGATTGCATGGTACGTTGAATGGTTTGGCCTACAGAAATGACATCTTGCTGCCACTTGCTCTTACGGTACTTCAGGCTCTAGGACCTGATTCTATCCTGCAGGACGACTATGCCCGACCACATAGAGCTGGGGTCGTGAACGACTTCCTACAACAGCAACATGTCACCCGCTTAGACTGGCCAGCTTACTCTCCTGATCTCAGTCCGATAGAACATGTATGGGATGTGCTAGGACGTAGACTTAGAGAAAATCATCCACCTGCTACTGACCTCAATCAGTTGTTCCTCTTCCTGGAGCAGGAATGGCAAGCGATCCCACAAATGACTCTAAGAACTCTTGTCTTATCAATGAGGCAAAGGTGCAGTGAATGCATTCAAGCTCATGGTGGACACACTCGATTTTGAATCATGTTAACTTTTGTTTAATGATTCTGAATTTTCAAAACGGGAGGTAAGACGATTGACATCGATTTTCTTACTAATGAAATCATTTGTTTTTCTTCATTTTAATGTCAATGTAATGTGCAATGAAAACCGTTTAAGATATGTGAGTTTCATAATTGTATCTTTATTTTTTTTTAAACTGCAGATGAATTTGTAAGTGGCCTTTCAATTTTTTTAGCAGTGTGTGTGTGTGTGTGTGTGTGTGTGTGTGTGTGTGTGTGTGTGTGTGTGTGTGTGTGTGTGTGTGTGTGTGTGTGTGTGTGTGTGTGTGTGTGTGTGTGTGTGTGTGTGTGTGTGTGTGTGTGTGTGTGTGTGTGTGTGTGTGTGTGTGTGTGTGTGTGTGTGTGTGTGTGTGTGTGTGTGTGTGTGTGTGTGTGTGTGTGTGTGTGTGTGTGTGTGTGTGTGTGTGTGTGTGTGTGTGTGTGTGTGTGTGTGTGTGTGTGTGTGTGTGTGTGTGTGTGTGTGTGTGTGTGTGTGTGTGTGGTGTGTGTGTGTGTGTGTGTGTGTGTGTGTGTGTGTGGTGTGTGTGTGTGTGTGTGTGTGTGTGTGTGTGTGTGTGTGTGTGTGTGTGTGTGTGTGTGTGTGTGTGTGTGTGTGTGTGTGTGTGTGTGTGTGTGTGTGTGTGTGTGTGTGTGTGTGTGTGTGTGTGTGTAATTGAGTCCTTAACACACAAAAGGTTAGCTTAAGCAATCGAAATCTTTTGGCCTCAAGGGCGGATTTGTGTAAATATAACTTTTTTCCCCATTTGTAACTTGAATTTAAATAAGCACCTGTACATTAGTTGATTATTTTAACTTCATTTATAATGCTTTCTGAGAGCAGACTGCTATTGTTGTCATACGCTGTATGTAATTATTAAATGTGTCGAACGCCAGTGCTACTAGTTTAGACTGGTCGGCGAATTGGGTATCTGCCGGCGGGTTAGCTGACCTGACTGATTTTACGGTCACGTCTCGCCAAGAGAGAGAAGGGAGGGCAGCCTTGTATACATGCCTAAAACCCATCCCAGCGTTAGTCGCGGGAAACCGGTCTTCTTCGTATTATTACACAAAAGCTACACCTGCGGTTACTGTTTGATGTCTGCTGATCGGACGGTGAGCAGGGGAGAGCAAGAAGAAACTGCAAACCACCAGGTCAAAACTGACCAGCTGAAAGGGGGAGTTGTGATAGTTGTACGTTTATCTGTACCTATTTCGACCCTGTTTATCTGTTGTGCCGTGATTTAATTTAGCGAGTTAATCATAGGGTTTGATTATGTTTTCGTTACAGCAAACCCCGTTATCTCCAGTAGATCGCTGAACCATCAGCCTGACTTTGCCTTCGTGGAAAGGCCGGATAAGTAATCGACCCATGTATAGCTGGGTTGCACACCACTATAGTAGTGCCTATTATCCGCACCCTATTACGAGCCCATTGGTGATTGCCCTTGCTTGGAAAACAAATAATTTGTCCACCACCAAGTAATAGGAGCGCCCGCTCCAAAGGCACTAGCTTTCTTTTCCATCAAGCTACTTACTTACTTACTTAGTCGTTCCCCTTCTACCGTGAGGTGTAGAGGTTTGGAAGAGAGAGCGCCAGACTATTCTATCGGCTGTCTTCCTCCTGGCCTGGTTCCATTCTAGTCCTCGGTCCTTCAAAGATTGTCTAATGTTGTCCTCCCAGCGGACTCTGGGTCGTCCTCGGGGTCTGGATCCTTGGCTCTTTGTTTCCCATGCTTGTCGTGGTAGCCGATCTTCTCCCATTCTGCAGACATGACCAAACCATCTTAGTTGGGACTGTTCTACTTGGGTCTGTAGGGGGTGGCATTTTAGGCCTTGACGTATCGTCTGGTTGCGTACCATGTCTCTTCTTGTTACTTCAACCACCTTCCTCAGATATCTCATTTCTGAGGTTTGGATCTGGCTTTTATGGGTTGTAGTCATTGCCCATGACTCGCATCCACATGTCAAGACTGGGACATAGGTGGAGCGGTATACAGCCATCTTAGTTTTCTTACCAACCTCTCTCTTGCTGAGGAATCCTCGATTTATGGCCTGAAAAAGTCTCCCAGCTGCTGCTTTTCGAGTGGCCAACTCTTCTTTGATGCCTCCCTTTCGGTCTATAATAGCTCCGAGGTATTTAAAGTGGTCGACCTGCTCCAGGACCTGTTCTCCCAGCTTAATCTGATGTCTTCTTTCTTCTCGTGATATCACCATGGATTTTGTTTTAGAGCTGCTTATGACCATCCCTCTCTTCTCCAGCTCTTCCTTCCATACTTGCAGGTTGGATTGGAGATGTGCCTCTGATTTAGCAATCAGGGCAACATCATCAGCAAATGCCAGCTCTGAAATATAGACCTGTCTCATCTTCCAGTACCCCACTGAATACTTTCTTGTTCTCTCCTTACATGCCTTGATGACATCGTCCATAAGGAGTATGAAGAGGTAAGGTGATAGGATATCACCTTGTCTTACACCAGTGGTGGTCCTGAACTCTTCTGACTTATGGTTTGCTGTCCTCACATAATTTCTGCAAGACTTGTAGAAGCTCTGTATAGCATGAATCAGAGGTGCTGGAATATTCTTCCTTGCCAAACAGTCCCAAAGTTCCATCAAGCTACGACATCCACTATTATTTAGGGCTGCTACATTAGTAGTGGGCCAATACAGAACGTGGAGTTATTCCTCAGCATCTATTGTATCGTGTTTCCATCGCACCTCTCGAGTACCTGGATTTACAGCCGGGTGCATTTATTACACCGATTAGTCCGCCAATTCCCTGGAGAAAAGAGGGTTAGCATATCTCCAACGGCTAACAGTGATCCCATTGGAGTATCAACGCACGCTTGCCAACAAAGAAGGATTCGAGGAGAGTGCACTCAAATTTATAGAGGCGGCAGGTAGATTTTAAGAAAATCTGTGGACCGGGGCGGTTAGTGAAATTTATTAGCAGTGTCGCTGACAGGGACAAGTCAGCGGGATTAGTTTGTGTAGGGAGTACTCTTTATTTCAGGATTTCCAGCTAAGGATTAGTAGTTTCTTCTTCGTTCACCCTCAGATGTCAACTTGATTTAAGTTCAAAGAAAGCAGTGGTCAGCCTAAGGCTGTTGATATCGCCGTAGATTTGGATTATTAGTTTAACCCTCACCCCATAATTGTGGGAGTGTGGAACCTACGTGGGTTTTTTTTTCTGGAGTGTTCCAAATTTTTTATAATAACCTTTGTTTTTTGTGTGTCTCGTACATTGATACCTGCATCGTTTTGAGGCTTTCTTTGATGTGGTGATAGATTTAACGCTTATTTTACTATAGTTTTTTTTTTTACTGTTGTTAATAAAATATATAATTACTTAACGGATCAGATTTCCCTTTCTATCTGTACATGTACTCTTTACCTTGTACTCGTACTGTTGTATGTGGATACACTGTAGTGTAATAAACCTTATCTCCTAGCAGAGCAAGAGGTAGGGTGACAATAGTTGAGCAAAAGGTCACTGAGTGGCGAGGGGAGAGTCAGTATAGGTTCTCACCCTCGATAACTATAAGTCACACTATCCACCATCAACACCATTTCTCTTATATCATCTCAGACCTTGATCTTGTCTCGGACATCACACAGACTTGGATTTCGTCTCAGGCAGACTCTTACATAACTCACTAGTGACACGTACCATAAAAAGATTGCAACTTTGTCATGAAACGATGGGACATGACGTTACCGATAAAGCAATTCTCTCTAATAAGGGAATATGCCTACATCTACGCAACAAGACAAGGACACAGCTGGAACTAAATTAATTTACATCTTTATGTCTCGAGTAACTGCACACATGCTCTGCACGCAAAACTATCACGTGGCGTAAAATGAACCAGATCTTCGAATGAAACTATCTTCAGTCAAACCTAATGTACACTATGTGCTGCCTTGACTGTCTTGGAAATGTATACATTGCTTTTATGGTGCAGTAACGGACACAGATTGTGCACACCATTCTAATATTAACAAGTTATACCATGAGTAGTTTGTTTAAAGACGCAGTATTCATACGTATGCGAATCATCAAAATTATCTTGATTCTTCCAAAAAAATTAATTAATTAATGTAATTTTTTTTTTTACAGGCAACTTAAACTTCGCAAGTTTTAAAGAAGGAAAAGGGAGGAGGTACAGCGAGCAGCTGTATGAGTCTCAGAAGGTATATGAGTTAACAAACAGTTGGGGAACAGCTGCCTTAACCGTTACATCTCCCTGACCCTACCTGCTTTTCTGTATATTCTTTCACTGCGCTCCAGTCTACACAGCTGTAAATGGATACCCGACTCTGCTCTCGAGTTAGAAAAGATAAACGCAGCGAGCAAGGGAACCAGCCACCCCCACCTCCTAAAACTGGAACAAGCACATGAAAGTCTCTAACACTTTACTCCCCAACGTCAGTATCTGCTACGGACCCTTTACCTTTTACTCTGATTCCAACGATCATCCTGCTGTTTTCGTGACCATGAAAACTGCTTAAAAATGCTTTCTGAAAGTGCCGTGCCGAATTCCGGAACCGTGACATATCGCCTATCTCTAGTGTGCTGTTTGTCAATTCTATTGTTGTATTCTATGTCACGTTTTAAGGTGTGCAGTTATCTTCGAATTGGTACAGTGGTTAGAGCACTGTCCTCTCGCGGCAAAGATGCCGGGTTCGAAACAAGGTGGCGTCGCGCTCCAATCTACAGTTGTAAACGGGTACCTGACTCTGCTCTTGAGTTAAGGATGGTAAAGGCAGCGAGGGAGGGAACTGGTCACGAAACTTCATAAACCTGGACCAAGAGAAGTCTCTGACACTTCTCTTCCCTAAGGCAGTATGTGCTATGGGACTTACCTTTAGCTATCTACGCTATTTCCCAACCCCCACCTCTTTACCGTGAATTTCGCTATTGTCACCGTGTATTATAACCTGTGTCCCTCTAATGGAAATGAGAAGCTATGTCCCATTCTATATTCGGCGGTGCGGCGACACAGAAACAAAACTGAACGTCTGGTCCCTACAGTACACACGGAAAGACCATGCGCATGCAAACAATAGGTCAAATAATCGTTAAGAACCATGCGCAAAGAAAGCGGGTCCACGGCAAGGACTGGCATCTTTCCGATACCTTTTCCTATTGATTTTGTTACCAGGCTTGTCGCCCATATCTCAACCTTCGAAATATAAGCCGAGGGGGGAGTGGCTATTTAGTACGAGTATATGGGGCAGCGGAAGGTCGGAGAAATCAGGCGAATTATAACAACTTTCCTCACGACGACTACGTCTAAACCCTCCCCCTCGGGTCACTCGTGTCTGTCATGGTGACTTATGTCTCCATTCATCCACCTAACCCAACCCATACCAGACACGTCGGCATTCCACTTCTGAGCTACAGCAGTCGCTTGTCTCATTCCCAGTGGCCTATAATCATCCCAGACTGGCGCTAGTGCAACGGCGCGCGACCTGAGACATCATGGATTTAATCTTCTTTGTCGTTCGCTCTTTAGTTTGGTTTGAAGGACTATCTTCATTGCACACGGACATCTCCATCAGTGCTCCGATCTCCTCCCTTAGATCACACAAGGGGGATCTCAGCACAGTACACGCACTCTGTAGCACCAGCGAGAATCCCAATTTGTGTATATAGGAATCACACATTCTATAAATATATTTTGGTGGGTAGGTTTCTAATTTTTTTAACATTTAGCCAGGGCAGCGGCCTTGCAGCCTACTCTTTTCGATTTCCAACTGCCGTGGGATTTTTAACGTGCGCAACTTGCACACAGGACCTCACAATTTTTTCGCCCTTATCCGAAAAGGCTAGGCATCCGATCTCACTACCCATGAGACCAGAAGGGAGTATAACATCATTAGGGCCACAAGTTCTGCAAAAAAATGGGACCCAAGACGCATCTAAAGTGAGGAATGCAGTAAGCGACCCATAGCTTTGACTGTCAGGGTCAGCGAACCAGAGCTGACCAAGACCCTAATCCACCTCCACGTGGTGGTCCTGGAAACAGGCTGCATCACTGCAGTCTGGCTGAGGAGTAGGGATCAAAGAGGGAAGGCAAACCCGGTCCCTAAAAATGCCGTGCGGAAGTCGGCCGAAAGGCGCAAATACGGCAGCTTCGCTATAAACGGACACACCGCAACAAACGTCCGTTTATAGGACGAACGACGAGGAAGAAGAAGAAGAAGAAAAAATTTCCCATAAATTATATTCCCTCTACTGGGAATCGAACCTGGTACCTCTAGAATTCGAAGCAGGAGGACCAAAAACTAAGTAAGACAAATAAGAATATGGCAGGCTAAATAAGGAGATAATAAGCAAATGTAAAACGACAAAAGAAGCATGGCTAAACATCAAGTGCAAAGACTGGAAATGTAGCACAGAAAAGAAACAACAATAATTAGTGGTGAACAACGCAACTTTGTAGAAGGTACAAACAACGACAAATTTATTATAAGAAAATTAATAGAGGTGTCGTAGATTTTTGATAGGAAAATTAAGACTTGGGTTGGTCCCTTCTGAATAGATTAGAATAAGACCCCAAGATGCAGCAATAGTGAATGCAGTCAGCGACCCATAGCTGTACTGCTTGCATCAGGACCAGCGAACCAGAGCTGATCAAGACCGTACTCCACCTCCACGTGGTGGTCCTGGAAACAGTCTGCAGCAGTGCAGTCTGGCTGAGCGAGTACGGATCGAAATGGGAAGGCAAACCCGGTCCCTAAAAAATGCCGTGCAGAAGTCGGATGTGTCGACCGAAAGGTGCAGATATCACAGCTTAGGCGCAAACAGACACTACGCAACCACCGTCCTTTTCAGAGCGAACGAGGAAGAAGAAAAAGAAGAATAAGTGATGGTCACAGTGAGAGGTAGTAAATAGAAATAGATTTCCACGAGTGAGATGGTAGAAATTTATAGAGGCTGTCCCGGAAATCGAGAATCTCTCTCTCTTTCCGCCTATCTTCTACAACAGATCCAGAGGAGTCAGACAGTCTATAAAAAATTATGTATATATTAATATATTTCTATCCACTCACGTGCCCGCACATGCAAGTGACGACAGTTAGACACACAGACGTGGGAAAACTATAACAAGGATTATATAGATATTATGGGAACGAACTGACCACCACACTGAAATAAATGTAGGTATAGTTTAATTATCATAGTAAACTTACATCACAACATAAAAAATACATCAAAAACATGTACACATAGTCATAAAAATCAAGGAATGCTACAATAGTGATAGACCCGTTTGTATGGTCCTTCCCCTGGATATATATATATATATATATATATAGCTCACAGTCCCGTTAGAAGAAAGTGATAACACCAAAGAGTTACAGATACATATGACTGAGTCTATGGTTTCCCCCTTTTAAGGTATGGACAGACTTGATACTCTGCTTTATTCTAAGGGAAAATATTGTTAGCAATAACTTGCATAAAGGAAGTTACAACGTGGGTGACTCAAACAAAGAACATCCTTCAGTCTATTTTCACTCGGTTCTTTCATCCGGGCCCTGATATACTTACAATCGTGCTGTTGTTCGCCGTCTGGCGCAAACTTTGGGACACTCACACACTTTTTATCTGTTACGGTCGTTTAATGAAGCGGATCCCAGCTCTGCAGACTTGTTTGTTGGTTTCTTCAAAAATGGATCCGGGGAGCGTCTGCTTCATGCGATAGTTATTTCAGACTAAAGTTAGTGTCACTTGACTCACGAGGTAAGGATTAGGCTTAAACGGGCACACAATGTCAGCACACGAGGTTTCCCTTAATTAGGAAGATGACCGGTGGACAACTTCTCTCAACAGATAATCTTGGTTCACCACCCACTTGGTCAAATAATGTCGGAAAAGTTAATGTTATTTTCTGTAATATTCTCGCCACAAAGTAGCCTCAACACAGAGTTCGAGGAGAATATGTTCTGGCCCAAAGGCCCAGTATAAGCATTTATTCTTTAAAAAAAAACCTGTTAGTGGGATTGGTATTCTGTCTATCTCTGAAGGCACACGCACTGTCAGACAGGTGGTACTTGAAAAAAACCCACGTGGTTAAAGATATAAAATGTTTATGTTTCTCACAGGTATGTCCCTGTACTAAACGCCGGCAAAATTTGGGTTACCCCAGTATTCACTGAATAAAGAAAAACACATATGAAATAGTTTACATATTATGTACTCAATATAACTTACGTTTTGAACTGCAAGCATAAAGCTTGACTTGACGTTTAAACTTCCCGTGAAATAAGTTATATATATAAAAATCAATCAACATGAATTAGGAATACCTACGTATTCCGTCAACACTCATGAGGCATCTAGCAGTTATAAGTTAGTTAGAAAAATTATTCTCGTCTGATTATTTAGCAGTAAAATTAAATTCCTTAATAGCCGACAGAGTTTAAGCTAGAAATTATAATTTCTGTTTTCCACTGTAACTCGTCACTATAAAATAATACAGACTATATAAATTAAGCACTCTGCACCAAATCTAACTAGTGAAATATGAAATAAGCGATTATCACTTAATCACTCACAATATATATATATATATATATATATATATATATATATATATATATATATATATATATATATATATATATATATATATATATATATATATATATATATATATATATATACATATACATATATATTCAATTTAAGATTCAATTTAGACAAACTGAAAGATCCAGAAATCGCGGGAATCTTTGAGGCAACTGTTGGAGGAAAATTCGCAGCTCTCAACTTTTTGGAGGATGATATTAACTCAATAACAGAGAACATGAAAGACGTGCTCATTGAATCAGCAACAGAAATACTTGGTAAAAGAAAGAAAATAAACAAACCATGGGTTACAGATGACATTCTAAAGTTATGTGATACACGGCGGGAAATGAAAAAGGTTAAGAAAGAGGTTCCTGAAGCAGCATGGCAATACAGTATGGTGAACAAAAATATTAGGAAGAAAATGAAACAGGCCAAAGAAAAATGGGTAGCTGATCAATGTGAGTCCATTAATACGGGGCTAATAAAAGGTAACAGCAAGGCAGCTTTTGACACATTAAGAAAACTATCAAAACCTCAACAGCCCAGGGTAACTGTCATAGAAGATAGCAATGGGGCTCTGCTCAATGAAAAAACAGCTGTAACGAGAAGGTGGACAGAATATTGTAAAGAATTATATAACTGTAAACTTGACACTGACTTAGGCATATTAAACAACATTAAGTGCGAAAACAGGGAACTCGGAAATGCAGCAATATTACGGGAAGAAGTGGAAGAGGCTATATGTTCGATGAAAGGAGGGAAGTCACCGGGTGTGGATAATATACCAGCAGAGCTCTTGAAATATGGAGGACCAGATATAGTAAAAATCATGACAACAATTTGCCAGAAGATATGGAGTACAAAAAAATGGCCAAAAGAATGGACGCAGTCATTAGTAATACCGCTTCCAAAGAAAGGAAATCTAAAAATGTGCAAGAACTACAGAACCATTAGCCTTATTAGCCATCCAAGTAAGGTAATGTTAAGGATACTTTTGAACAGAATAAAACAGAAATCAGAAGAAATCTTGTCAGAGGAACAGGCTGGCTTTAGACCAAAAAGAAGTACCTCAGAACAAATCTTCAATATTAGATTACTTATCGAAAAACATCTCCAACATCAACACGATTTATACCATAACTTCATCGATTTCACAAAAGCCTTCGATCGAGTCTGGCATGAAGGCTTATGGCAAGTAATGAGAAAATTCAATTTTGATACCAACATCATAGATATCATTGAAGCACTATACAAGGACGCAAGCAGTGCTGTTTTTGTAAGCAACGACATTGGAGAATTTTTCAAAACAACTGTAGGAGTTCGCCAAGGATGTATCCTGTCACCAGTGCTCTTTAATATATATCTAGAACATATTATGCAGGAGGCTCTCTACGATTATAAATCAACCATATCGATTGGAGGCCGACCTCTGTGCAACCTACGTTTTGCTGATGATATTGATCTGATAGCTGGATCAGAATCAGAACTTCAAGACCTTACCTCTAGACTGGAGAAAGTAACAAGAACGTATGGGATGGAAATTAATATAGAAAAAAGCAAGATATTGGTGAATAGCCATAAGAAACATGTTCCGACCAACATTACGTTAAATGGGCAAACGTTAGAAGAAGTTAACACCTTTAAATATCTCGGGTCCACTATATGTAGTGATGGAAGATCAATTAAAGAAATCAAGACAAGACTTGAGATGGCCTCAGCTGCCATGACAAGGTTGAATGTGATCTGGAAAAGTAACATCAGTTTTCCTGTGAAGATCAAATTATACAAATCACTTGTATTATCTAAAGTCTCTTGTATGGGTGTGAGGGCTGGACATTCACTGCAGATACGGAGCGAAGGATTCAGGCTTTCGAGCATAAATGTTATAGAAGAATTTTGCGCATTTGCTATAAAGAGCACAAAACAAATGTCTATGTTAGAGAGAAGATAAACACCTATGCAGGCCACCAAGAACCACTTTTGTCAATAGTGAAACGTCGAAAGCTTGCCTGGTTTGGGCATGTAACTCGTCATGACTCCCTTTCGAAAACGATCCTTCAGGGAACAGTCGAAGGTAAACGGAGAAGAGGAAGGCAAAGAAAATCCTGGGCTGATAACATCAAAGAATGAGCAGGACACGGTTTTTCCACACTTGTACGCATTGCTGAGGATAGAGAGCAGTGGAGGACCCTGTCTGCTGATGCTTCCACCATGGCACCACTACGACCCATGACGGGTTACGGGCTGAGATGATGATGATATATATATATATATATATATATATATATATATATATATATATATATATATATATATACCTCAACACAGAACTACAGGTAATCGCACACTTTAGAATTATACGCTGAAATATTTATTTGAAGTCTAGAGCTCGGTAAATTTCCGAACAAACTAGGGCTTCGCTATACAGCTTATTCTATTCACGAACAACCTGTCTACTGCGAATTTGGAGAATAAATGAAAATCTAGTTTCAAACTCCGGTAAATATCTTAAACCAGGACAAAGGGGTCCCAACTTATTTCGCAAAACGAAAAATCTACCCTTCTCATTCTTAAACACCTTACATAAACTAGAAGACTACCATGAACTGACACTCGTGCGTTTTCACACCTCACGCTGACCAGGGCCAACAGTGAGTGCCTTGTCAGCTGGGATTTCCAGACAAATGTCTCAAACTGCGCCGAGGAGATGTCGGTTATCGCGCCTCAACTGAGCGCTCAGCCGATGCAACTCGTTGTGGCAGGTGAAAATGCAAACAAAATGTCGCCTATAGGTCTGGCGAAAGCGAATATTCACAGTGTATTTCGTCTGGTGCAGGGAATGCTGTAGACATATGTCTGCTCCTATGTCTGGCCAGATGAATATATTCACAGTTTCGTCCACTGACACCTAATGCAATAGAATGCATTTTAACGCTCTCTCTCTGACACGTTATGTCGTAAATGCGTTTACCAGTTTGAGAAAGAAAACGGTAAAGTTGAGAATGGGGAAGAAAATATTTTTCGCGAACGAATGGATGCGAAAAATACAGGAAAAGGGTAAAGAGTGATAATAAAATAGAGGACACGGGTGAAGAAAAGAAGAGTATATAGAGAATTTAATGATCATAACTCTCTGTGACAAGAGGACCACAGAGTAAAAACAGATCTATATTTTGAATTTTGTAGACTACACTAATTCATTTGACTGTGTACTGTGGTGATGCACAGTGGTTTTTAAAAATACTTTTGAATAAGTAAAATTACCGATAGATATTGGTGCTTTTGAATGTAATTCCCGTCTTATGACAGGCTTTTACACTAGTATAAAATAATCGAGGGCCAAGGTTATCATTAATTCGCCATGTTGTTCTCACACACAATTATAAAATTGTAAACGATATGACGAATCAATTACTTTTTCTTCTTTGATCTTTTGTCGCCGATTGTCAAAGCAGTCAGTTGCAATCACGCCTGGTGGTGTCTTGTAGGGCAGCAACAAACTGCTTCCACTTTGCTCGGTCGGCGGCCATCCTTCGTGCAGTGCCCCAGCTCTGGTTCATTCTTTGCATCTCAGCCTCATCAGTTCTCCGTCAAGTTGTTTTTGGTCGGCCTCTCTTTCGCTTTCCTTCAGGATTCCATAGCATAGCTGTTCTTGTGATGGCATCGGGATCTCTTCTGAGGACGTGTATTAATGACTGGTCATTTGATTTTGTTCTAAGACTGAAAGCTTAAAGTGTAGCAAGAAATTGAACAGCTCTCTACACTGAGGTATTGAGCGTCAAAGGTTTGAAACGCGACTGTTATACGGGAGCTTTATGGCAGCCCAAAACAGCTTATACGAACTGCTCAGTACCACATAATGGCATCAAGGTCACCAAGAGCTGACGCTCAATGATAGTGGATCAAAGTCAAGTTATATGGGATGTCCGAAAGCTACTCAATAACCATGAGCAGTTACGACTGTTACAGATAATGATGCGTTAAATTATTAATGTTATCAGACATAAAGGTCTCTTATATTTGGACATACACCCTAATATAACTGACTGGGTTGAACGAGACGCGCCTCGCCAATACGAGGCAAAATTTTACAAAAAATGATGCGTTTGCAACCTCAACCGAAGGAATTTTATTGGCCACATATACTGACACTGATTACACATGTGCTGCTGCAAAACACGTGGCGGGAACTGAAGAATCGGCTGGTCATTGTACATGTTAGAAATGGCGACCACGAGGAGACATACTGAAAAATTGTTTCCTCAGCTTTTTATTTTGAACGTGAATTTCAGTGAATGTGACCAATACAATTCACTTGGCTAAGGTTGCAAATACATTATCATTTATCTGCAACACTCGTATCTGCTCAAGGTTACTGAACTTCATAATCTGGTGAATAATTCTCGGACACCCTGTATAACGCTCAGGTGACGTTTTGGAAATAGAGAAAACCGAGTGGGCTACAGAACAGCTGACACGCAGTCCGAGAGTATTCTTATTTGTAAGTCTTCAATGTGATACGCCGAATACCGTAATGGGTCACCGCTCTTCACAGCTTCATATGCCGTCGTATTTGTTGTTTGGGCTCTCGCCCTTCGGCCCAATGTCATATAGTGGTATTTGAACGTGTTCGCAAGTTGTTCTTTTGCTATATATAAGGTGTTCCGCTTATCTGGCCTCGGAGGAAGGAGCATTTTACTAACATTATCGAGTGCTGTGCTGGGCACTCGAAGAGGTGGTTGTCAACAGTTTCATGGGGGTAGGTATGTAGCTGGCACTCTGGAGTATGTTGTGGTTGGATTCTCTTCAAGTGATTATTGTGTTAGGAGCCGAAAAAATGGTGCTCTGGTCCCTCCTTGTAAGATGGCTGACGTTGTCATTAGGATCCAGACTGGCTGTATGTCTGTAAACTTCACCCCTGGTGTTTCTCATGGCCCATCTGTTCAGCCAAGTTTTTTTGTTTGTTGTTCGCATGAGCTGTTTGGATGTTTTGGAGAGTTGCTGTGAGTGGCTGTTCTTGTCTTATTCCCTTCTTAGCTAATTTGTCTGCTCTGTCATTACCGTGTGTATCTGAGTGTCGAGCGATCCACTGCATAACTATTCTGATATCATAGGAAGTGATAAGCTGATCAGCATCTAAGATTTTGTTTCAAAGATGCCCAACATATGAGGAACAGAGAAAGCACATGTGGCCATCACCAGTACCGTTCCTGGAAAAGCTCTATGGAGATAGAAATAGCCTCAAGCTGACCACTGCGTTCTTTGAACATATTCAAGTTGACGTCTGACAGTATACGAAGAAGAAGCATCTAAGATGTAGTTTGGTTCTACAATGCCCACTGCCTTCTATACTAAAGCTTGAAGAGCAGACACTGAGAGTAAAAATGACGATGTTTTGGACCTTTGGGGGAAAGGCATCAAATACAATCTTCAGATGGTATAAATTGTTTCCAGTGCAATGATTTCACTTTCATAGTTGGAGTAATATTTTTCACAGACATCAAACAGCTCGTCGGATGATCCAACGTATGTAGACTCTGTAACCTGCTTTGATGGTGGTCTTCAATGCAGATACGTCAGTATAGACATGCAACCATTCTTAAGGGTAGCACGAAGTTAGACTGCCCATATCTTCTTTCTATGTCGCCATCAATCTCCTCTGTCACTTTTTTAATCATCGCTCCGTTGTCACAGTGTATTCCAGCTTTCCTCTTCTCATAACACGCCAAAGAAAATGGACTGTTTCATTCTGAGATGAGTAATAATAGGGTTAATTTGTGCACTGGTCACTGCTTTTCCCTTTGTTTTTAAATTATTTTTTTTAACTGTATTCTGAAGTCCGTTAAAAATTGAAAAACTATCCGTTTTATTTCGAATCTGTTACATTCTTATTCAACTGACAATTTGTATTACAAGTTTTCGTTGGGGAGACCAAGAAGTAGTCTTCGGGAGATCCATAACGAGACAGAACTCGCTCGATGTCTTACGCGTGCAATATAGTGGTAAACTATTTTTAAAGTTATCAGTATGACTTTTTTTTAAATAGTTTCAACGTACTGAAAAACGGTAAGAACCAAGGTGAATGTCACAGCGTATTGAGGATTCGCTGGTAAGAAGGTGAAATCCAGCCACTAGATGAGCTCTCCGTGTTGGCGCAGATCCAAACGTGATATCTGGACCGTTGAGTTGTTACGAGTTATTTCAAAAGCTACAATTACTACCACATTATGGACAACTTAAAGATCTGATAGAAACCGGAGTATCGTGTGATCGTATTTGTAAATAGCTTGTCTACCTCCCCAACAAACATCATCTGCAAATGTTGATAACAGGATACAAGAATGTTTGTCATAGGTAAAGATATAAACGTAACAAGATTTTAATAAATGTAAGTGAAATCATTATGAGATCATACTGTGGGTGTAAAGTGTGAAGATGTGTTAAAATAATTCTGAGATAATATCGCACGGTAAGGTAAGTTACGAAGGCGGTGAGATAATATTGAAAAGTATGCTGTGAAATTACTGAGAGATCTTATCAGTGTAAGATAAATGCCATTCTGGGAATATTATATTAGCGTAAGATGAGTGACAGCGAAAGAGCTATCAGGGTAAAAGATACCTGAAATGACAATACTACAATGTCACAGTGTAAGATAAGTGATACTACGGTGAAAACATTAACACAGTATAAGATACCCGAAATAATAGTGCAATCATATCACACTGCAATTTCAAATGGCAATAAAGCACATGACAGAACGCGAAGTATGAAATAACGGTCAGTTAATATCCAAGTTCAGATCACCAGTGTGGAATTGACGACAAGAACCAGACAAGTGCCAGTGGAACAAGAGGTATAAAGGAGACGCTTGTGCTGGATAGAACACACACACACACACACACTGCAGAAACCTACTGACAGCAATACACTGCAGCCCTTATTCTGGAATCCCCAAGGTAAGAGAGGTACAGGAAGACCAAAAAAACACACGGAGAAGAGAACAGGAGACAAGACATGATGGGGAAATATTAATGACAGACATACCTTGAAAGGATGGCACCGGGAGAGTGACGCTTAACATGAATGTGGTTCAAGACTTATGCTCCTCGGGGAGCTAATGTGTTATGATGATAATATCAAAGTGCACGTGTGTGAAATGACATGATCACTTACTAAAGTTGCTAGAAATAATGATGATGATATCAAAGTGCACGTGTGTGAAATGACATGATCACTTACTAAAGTTGCTAGAAATAATGATGATGATATCAAAGTGCACGTGTGTGAAATGACATGATCACTTACTAAAGTTGCAAGAAATAATGATGATGATATCAAAGTGCACGTGTGTGAAATGACATGATCACTTACTACAGTTGCAAGAAATAATGATGATGATATCAAAGTGCACGTGTGTGAAATGACATGATCACTTACTAAAGTTGCTAGAAATAATGATGATGATATCAAAGTGCACGTGTGTGAAATGACATGATCACTTACTAAAGTTGCAATAAATAATGATGATGATATCAAAGTGCACGTGTGTGAAATGACATGATCACTTACTAAAGTTGCAAGAAATAATGATGATATCAAAGTGCACATGTGTGAAATGACATGATCACTTACTAAAGTTGCTAGAAATAATGATGATATCAAAGTGCACTTGTGTGAAATGACATGATCACTTACTAAAGTTGCAAGAAATAATGATGATGATATCAAAGTGCACGTGTGTGAAGTGACATGATCACTTACTAAAGTTGCAAGAAATAATGGTGATGATATCAAAGTGCACATGTGTGAAATGACATGATCACTTACTAAAGTTGCAAGAAATAATGATGATGATATCAAAGTGCACATGTGTGAAATGACATGATCACCTACTTAAGTTGCAAGAAATAATGATGAAATCAAAGTGCACGTGTGTGAAATGACATGATAACTTACTAAAGTTGCAAGAAATAATGATGATGATATCAAAGTGCACGTGTGTGAAATGACATGATCACTTACTAAAGTTGCAAGAAATAATGATGATGATATCAAAGTGCACGTGTGTGAAATGACATGATCACTTACTAAAGTTGCAAGAAATAATGATGATGATATCAAAGTGCACGTGTGTGAAATGACATGATCACTTACTAAAGTTGCAAGAAATAATGATGATGATATCAAACTGCACGTGTGTGAAATGTCATGATCACTTACTAAAGTTGCAAGAAATAATGATGATGATATCAAAGTGCACGTGTGTGAAATGACATGATCACTTACTAAAGTTGCAAGAAATAATGATGATGATATCAAAGTGCACGTGTGTGAAGTGACATGATCACTTACTAAAGTTGCAAGAAATAATGGTGATGATATCAAAGTGCACGTGTGTGAAATGACATGATCACTTACTAAAGTTGCAAGAAATAATGATGATGATGTCAAAGTGCACGTGTGTGAAATGACATGATCACTTACTTAAGTTGCAAGAAATAATGATATCAAAGTGCACGTGTGTGAAATGACATGATCACTTACTAAAGTTGCAAGAAATAATGATGATGATATCAAAGTGCACGTGTGTGAAATGACATGATCACTTACTAAAGTTGCAAGAAATAATGACATGATCACTTACTAAAGTTGCAAGAAATAATGACATGATCACTTACTAAAGTTGCAAGAAATAATGATGATGATATCAAAGTGCACGCATGTGAAATGACATGATCACTTACTAAAGTTGCAAGAAATAATGACATGATCACTTACTAAAGTTGCAAGAAATAATGACATGATCACTTACTAAAGTTGCAAGAAATAATGACATGTATACTTACTAAAGTTGCAAGAAATAATGATGAGAGTAAATTGTAGTAATTTTATGGGTGGAATGATGACGAAAACGTAGATTGAGTTTGATCTACATAAAACTTTTTTAAGTTTTATTTTTTTGACTGAACTGGAACAAAATGTTCTGAAAATGCTGAACTCCACCAAAACAGAAATTTTAATAACTGAGAAAAACCAATAAAACCATATCAGGACGAATCAAAGTGCTGAATCAAAGTGCGGAAGAAAAAAGAAATACAGCAATTCCCCGGTCTACACTGTTTGATTAGCGCTTTTTCGATATAACACTGTTTCTATTTTATGCCATATGCCCCGTGATATGCTAAAAAAAATTCGATCTTACCTCGCACGATTCCGTGGGAGGCAGGATTATACTTTTCAAGTTCATTCAGGATGGTGGGAGGGCCAAGAAGCATTGTCATTGCTAGCATAATAAAGCATGAGCAAAAAATGCAATGCAATTCTCTGGTAACCCGTAACTTAGAACAACATCTTAATAGCTACATGGTGTTTCTTGAAGAGAAAAGGTGGCAAAGCAAAGCAAGCTCGATTGGTTTGTTTTTTTTAAGTTTCCAACATCTTCTGCCCCCATTGACCAAGTAACCGTGCCTTCTACATCTAGTGCCAGAAACACTTTTACACCTACAGAACCTTCTGCTAACCAGTCGTCTGAGATGAAGACTGAGAACTGTAGCCCCACAAGCGACATAAGTAGTAGCAATTAAAGTCCTATAATATTTTTTATATCACGCATCATCTTAGGATCACACTTGGGAAATGTTGCTCAAATAAAACAGTGTGAAAAATGTCGCAGTTAAAAAAAAACAAAATTACTATACTATGTTTTCACCATAACAACCAATAAAATGACATTTCAAACTTTGTTTCTTGAATTGCCAGATTCTAGTTTTCCAAGTTGTGAACAGTTTTATGTGCCTCATTCAAAACATTTTTACTTACTTTACCTGGCCCATGCACAGGGTTTCAAATGTCTTTTGAGTCATTCTTTTGGAGCCTAGATTCTGAAGGTGATTCCTACACTTAAGCAAATGTTGTTGTCCCCTAGTTTAATGTTCCTCAAAGTGCTTTATCCATCTCTTCACCTGATCTATCATGTTACAAAAATGTAAAGTATCTTCCACGTCTTGCCACTGAGCATAATAGGGAGATATTACTCCATTTTACTTTAGGCGTAGTAAATAATGACACATTATTTTATATGCATTTTTTTCAGGAGTCCTAATACCAAAAGTTTCCATGGGTAACACATTCCATAAATTATGTAAAGGGTATGTTTATTGACACCCTGTATCTTATTATATATAATAGAAGCGTATTTTCCATCCATCTGTCCCCACAAAATTGTTTGACCACTTCTAGGCTACACAGAAGTCTGAAATTTGGCATGCTGATATGTATTAAGATATGATACTCTAGAAAAATCCGAAAAACCAAAAATTAAATACCGCAACGCTGTAACTAAGCCAGCAACGTTGTGCGTCAAGGGAAATAATTTTATAATTTTAAAGGGAAGTTAGCAGCTTATTATACAATTAAAGATAGTATGTGATTTATAATCTAAAATTGTCTTACTTCTACAATGCAGCTTTTAAAAATTAAGCAAATAATCTTGAAATATAAAAATAATATTTAAGAATTAATACTGCTACTAGTAATATTGTATAATTATAAAGTAGTTCACTTTAGAAAGCGGATTGTCATTATAATAAAAATTACAAGATTGCTTTGTAGTGTCTGTTCCGGAAACAAGAGGTATTAATTTAATAAATTTATGCAGGGCATGCACACATTTAAAATGCTCTGAAATGCAAAGAGGTCATTGTAAACATGAGTGTTTGCAGCACGGTAAAAGGGGCATTTTCCGAACTTGCAGAGAAAGTCGAGCATATCAGTGAAAAGATGACTGCAAAGAAGAAATTGATGCCACTTGAAATTTTATAACTGATGGATGCAGGACCGAAAACTAAGCTTCTTCTTCTTCTTCCTCGTTCGTCCTGAAAAGGACGTTGGTTGCGTTGTGTCTGTTTACGCCGGAGCTGTGATATCTGCGCCTTTCGGCCGACACATCCAACTTCAGCACGGCATTTTTTGGGACCGGGTTTGCCTTCCCTCTTCGATCCCTACTCTCTCAGCCAGACTGCAGTGATGCAGCCTGTTTCCAGGACCACCACATGGAGGCGAAGTAGGGTCTTAGTCAGCTCTGGTTCGCTGACCCCGATGCAAGCAGTCAAGCTATGGGTCGCTGACTGCATTCTCTATTGCTGCATCTTTGGGTCCCGAAAACTAAGCAAGACAGATAAGAATGGATGTAGGACCGAAAACTAAGTAAGACAAATAAGAATATGCAGGCTAAATAAGGAGATAATAAGCAAATGTAAAACGACAAAAGAAGCATGGCTAAACCACAAGTGCAAAGACTGGAAATGTAGCACAGAAAAGAAACAACAATAATCAGTGATGAACAACGCGATTTTGTAGAAGGTACAAACAACAACAAATTTATTATAAGAAAATTAACTCTTACTATACGTGAGCTAAAACCGCGTTTTTACGCGCTAGTTTAGCTATCATTACCTTCGCGCGCCACTTCACGGGGCGAGCCGTAAAATTGGTACTAAACCCGCGCCACTTCACGGGGCTTGCCGGATAGTAAGAGTTAATAGAGAGGACCACAGAGTAAAAACAGATCTATATTTTGAATTTTGTAGACTACACTAATTCATTTGACAAACATCAATGGTAAGGGCTTGAGAATAATAAAGATTGTGCTGGCATCAAACAGCTGCTGTAAGAATTAGCAGCCAAATATGAACATTTCAGCAGGTAAAAACAAAGTATTACACAGGGATGTGTGCTGTCATCAGATGTGTTCCATGTGCACAGTGAAAAAAAAATGAAATCCATAGAGGATGTTGTATGATGTATATTAGGGCAACTACAACAGTAGTTTCGCCAGAAATAGCCTATGAAATATTATGAAGGTCTCCAGAAATTGGCTCATTAAGAAAGAATAGAGACCAATACGAGATAAGGACAAGAAGAAGAGAATGTGAATGCTTTCCACTGGATAGTGTTTTCTAGTGAATTATGGAAAGAGTTCTGTTTCCTCATGACCTTAACTTCTAGCCTTAGATCCCTTAACAAAGAGCCCCCAACCTCATCTGAATGTAGAAATTTACCTATATGTAAATATTTAACACCGATAGCACGAGTGATACATTAACGAACTAGATAAGGATCAAACGATTATTGGGTTTATTAATTAAATATCTACACATATAGGGTTAGTAGTAATTAGAAAGTGATGATGGTGAAAGACGATTCACACAAAAACACACAGATGAGATATTAATATTGTAGTTAGTTAAATAGAAGAATGAACCTATGTGCAGCGATATGATATGTTTACTTGTTACCAAAATGATGTGTAAGCTATACGGTCCATGTGTCTGTAAATGCTTCTCCCAGGTCGGATGATTCACGTGTATGCATAGAATGTCCCAGGTAGTTATAAGTTATGTTGAGTGGGTTATCTAAGACAAGGACGTTCTGATGAAAACTTTTGTGGTACTGAGAACATTGACGAGATACAATCCTTCAATGTTTGACAATATCCCTGTAGCGTTGATAAACAGTTGTAGGAAAAATGTCTGTTGTATAATCTGCAAAGGGTACTGGCCAGGCCAGACTGGAGATCATCACTGAATGATCTTGATATGTAAACTCATCAACTTGAGTATGTACGCTTGATTCTTAATATATACTTTGGAGTAAGTTGCATATCTGTATATCCAACTCAACTTGTGACTATGGAGTCTGCTTCATAAAATGCACTTAAACGTGCGTTGCACTTGGTATAAATATGAAAATTAATTTTTGAGCTCTTTAGCTTGACTCAGGTGGTAAGCTATCGAGGGAGCTGAAATTGATATAACAGGTGAATAAAAATGCTGCCACCACTGTCCTAATCGTGGGTGAGAAATATTCCTTTTCAATTGAGGAATGAAGGATGTCCTTAAATGGCGAATTCTGCTATCCAGATGTACACTGTGCTAGCTTCTTTCTCGTTAGGTGTCAAACACGTAGCGTGTAGACTCAGACTTCTGATGGACTGAAGACACATAAAAGTCTTCATAAGTTTTCACACTGAATATCACTGGTTGACTTTCATTTATACTACTCCTTACTAAGGATTACTTCAATTCGCTAGTAATTATGTATGACATTAGATGCATCTGACAAATGTTAAATATATTGCGCGTGAGAGTGTGGGCACATGTAAGTCTGTATAATGACCTAACAATCTAGATGAAGATGAAGTATGAACTATCAATTACCTCCTATCATCTTAGATGAAAATCTTTTGATTTAATTAATCATTTACGAGAAGAATTAGTTGAAAACTGTCTTCTGCACATTTAGCAATGGTGCTAAGTGCAAAAGTAAATCTTAACTTAAAGACTAAGGAAAATTATTAATAGTTTTTAAAAGATTCACTAACCTCCTTTTTCCTTTTTGCAAATTCCTTTAAGAACACTATAAATTCCAGATATATGAATTTCAATATCCACACCGGAATGAACATGTCTAATTAGGCTAGGCTTTTGGGATTTTTCTCTACACCTCTGTTGCAAACTTCGCACTGATCTCTAGCAAACCATACGCTACATTATATCTCTGGTTAGCCAATGTGTTAGAAATCGTCTAACTCCTCCCCTCAACCAATTACCCAGAGCCCATCTGGTCGCCCAGGCCTTGGATCTCTCTTGTCCCCTGTCATTAGGTGTCACTGGCTAAAGTGGGATGGGCTTTTCACTACAAACTTTCCATGCAGTGCGGCATGACAAACAGGAGTATGATGCTTGGCAGGCTAATGCAAAAAATAACCCGCCTTCTAACTGTCACAAAGCTTGCTGTCTATTGTCACTTTGCATGTCACTTTCTGTTTTATTATCTTCCTGTCAATTGTTGTTTTTCGTGCAGCTTTGCATGTGTGCTCTAGCATGCGACTTATCCTTTGTTCCCTCGATTCATTCTTAAACCTTTTCATTCATCTCTCGCTAGGTAATCAGCGTGCTGTGTCGCGGGTCCTTTGTCGCCTGAGTATATGGCCGTGGGTCATTGTTCCCCAATGTGGTATGACACGGATTTGTTTGAACAGCAGACTCGCCATGAAAAGGCTAATCATCACTGTCCAGCCGGCATCTCCTAGAATAATCAATATATCCAGGTGGCCTGTCTGGCGATATCTACCTAGGGACTTATGTATCAAAAGAAATCGTTCTATAGCCAGGTGCGTTTCCCAAGATTTCTTACGAAGCAATGTGGACTTCAAAAGATAATGAAAAGTGGAGGACTAAATCAAAAGAATGTAAAGTTACAAGTCACGAGTAATAAAGATTACAGTTTAAAGTCCAGTCGTGATTATAGATTACTTGTACAACGATGAAAGAGCAAATGTGGTTGAAAATGAAAGAAAAGAGAGATGACAGGAAAGAAAGCGATAAGACTTGGCGATCGTTTATCACAGAGGACATGCCAGAAATATCAGTGTGTGGACATAATATAATTAAATTGAGGTATGCCAATGAGACACTCTTAATGGCTTACTTACTTAGTCGTTCCCCTTATACCGTGAGGGTAGAGGTCACTCTTAATGGCAAATAGTGAAAATGAGTTGTAGGAAGTGATTGATACAGAAGCGACAGAAAGTTAAAATAAAGGCCTTAGCCTTAATAGCAAAAAGAGACAGAAGCTTTAGCCATCTTGAAGAAAACAACTTCTCTGGAATGCTTCTTCAAAGTAAATGGAACAATTTTAAAACCGGTACAAGACTGAAATACCTGGGCACATTAATAAAATCAGATGGATATTGTATCTCAGAAGTGTTGTGTAAAATACACCAAGTAAAAGCAGTATTCTATTTAAAATAACAAGCATTTTATGCAACAACTCTTTGTTCAGTGGAAGTAAGAAAGAGAGCTCTTCAGAGTTATATAGGATCAATCATGACAAAAGGAAGTGAATTATGGACAATTAGTAAACAAGTAGGAAAAGCACCATATGCCACAGAGATGTGGTTTTACAGAAGAATGTTAAAAATAACAGCGGCTTCTAAAATGGGGATGTCTTGAAAGATGACAATGTGCAAAGGAAATTTATTTCTTAGGTTAGAAACAAGCAATCCACTTTCTTTTGGGCGTGTTATGAAAAGGAAGCTGGAGTACATAGTGACAATAGAAACGTTAGAAGGAAAAAGAGATAGTGGACGACAAAAAGAGAAGATTCTGGATATGGACAGTACGAAATCGTGACATGGAAAGAAGTCAACAACAGATCTGATCTATAGTACTGTAGATAGGAAATTCTGTTATATAAAGGTTTGTCACAGTTTAAATAAATACCAGATTAATATCTAAACAAGAATTTCAGCTTTGGTTACTTAATTTTATGTTTGAAAAAAAAAAAGAAGTTACGGTATTTACGTGCAAAGAACGGGCAAGGCCTCTAGTATGTTATAAAGTGAAAGTACTGAAATATATTATGTAGTTATGCTATAATGTTTATGCATATGTGTTACAAACCTCAAGTAACGTGATGCATGACACAAGAAAACTACATTATTTTTTTTTCATTAGCCACAAATCTGAAGTTTTTGGGTGTGTAAAAGAGTAATGAACGTCCACTTGACAAAGTGGTTAGAGCGCTGGTCTCTGGTGGCAAAGGCGCTGAGTTCGATTCATGGTATCGTTACGCTCCCATCTATCCAGCTGTACATGGGTACCTGACTTTGCTTTTGAGTTGGGGAAGGAAAAAGCAGCGAGGAAGGAAACTGGTCACCCTATCTCTCGATGCTGAACCTAGTATGGCAAAGTCTCACTCCACTAAGGTAGTATCTGCTATGGGATTACCTTTACCTTTTTTAAAGGAGCAATACAGCATTACATTGATGTTCATGTGTAAAAACTGAAGTACAGTGATGCCTAAAGTTATTAAACAACATTTCTGATATAAATTAAATATTGGTTTCTGTAGTTTTTTGACCGGACTATGTATTCAAGTATTTTTTCTTCATTTTATTTAGAATAAAAGGGGCCACAACAGCAGAATACTGCCACAGAGTTGTTTGAAGGCTTCGACAAAATTATTTTCAAATTCCTTACTTTTCTCTTCTTTCACTTTTGTCTGTCTCTCTACGAAATATTTGCACCTGCGTTCTGTTCTATAGCTGTTTTTCAAGTATTCACCGATAGTCCTGCCATTAGATCCATATGCTATCTTTTTGCACAAAGGCATTAAAAATTATTTCTTTAGGGACTTGTCCAATTTATTCGTTTAGTCAAATCACAGTGGTTCACTGAGTATTATATTTCCGTATTCCGTGACTGACACCCCCCCCCCCCTTTCCAAGACAGCAACCATAAATCCTTGTGTATGTCTAAACGAGAGATGGGAAATAATTAACTCTTGGCGTGTGAACAAGAGTCTGTTTTAACTTCATGCGAACAAATGCTGAGTTTAGAAATCACATGCTGAGATACCGCTGGAAGAGAAGCACGCTTACAGAAGAGAGGCCTCAAGCTACACAATATCTACAGTTATATGTGCCTTGAGTATAACGCTATTCTAATTCTTAAGCTGTGGATAATAGTCCTGAGCGCGCAAGTGCAGAATCCTAGCCAGTTTTACAGTAGCGAGAAGCTGATCTCTGGAATTCGATTACTGTAATTTGTTGGGAGAAAGCCGCCTAGTTGCTCGATGCTACGAGAGAACTAGCGCTTACTTTTCAAAACCTCTAGCGGTGATCACAAGT